>JAPTGZ010000015.1:18958913-18969868 GCA_029814645.1 Fowleria isostigma | reverse complement strand
AGGAGGAGGAGGGAGGGAGGGGAGGTGGAGAGAGAGAGCGAGAGAGAGCGAGGGGAGGGAGAAAGGAGGGGGAATCTTTCTTGTACAGCGCTGAGAGCCTCTACCGCTTCTCCTTCCTCTCAGATAAGGTTCGTTTGAAGGTTTTAATCTTCATTTCGCTAAAAATGACGCGACTGTTTCTGTCCGAGCTTGTCCTGGAGGAGACCTGACGTTAGTAATCCCCAAGGTCGGACCACGATAAGTGTGATTGATCACACTGGGTATTTTATGCCACGGGACCTGATTGATAGTATCGATGAATTTAGGCGTCTATTGATTAGGATTTAATCTATAGATCCATGTCTCTCAGTGCTCCAATAATTGGTCTCCCTCTCCCTCTCTCTCTCTGTCTCTCTTTCGCGAGCAGTGTTTGGCTCGGAGCCACGCTCGCCCTGCCGCGCCAGGCTGTAATTATCCCCGGTGAGGCCGCGCTAACGCAGCGTGGCGCGCCTGTGGGGAACCGGTTAGCCCTACACCACCGGTGGGGGTGCACATGCGTGATCCGCGCGTGTGCGTACGTGTGTGCGTGTGTGACGGAGAGGGGAGAGCGCTGCTGTGTTGATGTTTGAGCTCCGTGTATCAGAGCCTTTTCCAGTCCTTACATGAACCTCAGAGATGAAACATAAAAGGAGAAAAACAAATACGCAAACACGTAATCAGACGTGACAAAAACACGATCAGCTGTAGTTTTGTTATTGGTTTGTATGTGTGTGTGTGTGTGTGTGTGGGGGGGGGTTAAAGTGCGATGGGGAAAGTTTTTAATCCATGTTTACATGTGCACATGTGCGTGATAGTGAACGCGACTTTTGGGTGAATTTGCGTGCGTGTGCGTGCGTGTGTGTGACTGTGTGCGTTGCAGTAAGCGATCCATAACGATCTGCAGGTGGATTGTGCTGATTAGTACCGGCTGCTGTGGACTGAGCTGCGTGCAAAGAGCTTCCTGCAATCTGAGCCTGCCGACTGACTGACTGTGTGTGTGTGTGTGTGTGTGTGTGTGTGTGTGTGTGTGTGTGTGTGTGTGTGTGTGTGTGTGTGTGTGTGTGTATCGGGGTGTGTGTGTGTGTGTCTGTGTGTGTGTGTTGGCAGTCGGCCCCTCCAGAATGTGTGTCAGAGCCTTATGTGTGGGGCCCGTGTTTGTCTCCGTTTTTGAGGACACCGTGTGTATATTTGGTTTAATGCGTGCACTTGCTGCGTACGTCTATGTTCCGTGCGCGCAAACGAGTCCCATACATGTGCGTGTTTCTGCTTCAGTGTCTGATTGCAAGAGCAGATGGCTGGATCACTGTGACCTCCCAGAGTGTGGCTCTGTCTCCACCGGGGTACACGCAAGAGTGTTTGTGTTCACGCTGTTTTGGTTTTTACAAGAGACACACATCCATACGCGCAAATCCTTGACACGACACAAAATAGCAGTTAGAGGGCACGATCTAGACACGTTTTCGCCACCATTATCCAACACCAGAGTTTCAAAGGCACATGCTGTTCTCAAACTCGCTTTTCAAACCACAAAGTTCACATGGAGTCGTAAAAGCGCAGCCATAAAAAGGCCCGCGTCCGCGCTCCAGACATGTTTTTGTGTGTCTCTGCTCTACCCTCAGCAAAGGTGTTTTTCTGTGGCCACGGCGGGTGTGTGTTTTCTGTGGAGCGCTGCAGAAATGCGGTTTGCCCTGAAAGATCCTCGGAGCAATATTCATTCTAATCCAGTTTTCCAGTGAGTGATGGAGTGCCTTTTGCCTGTTACATCCTCTGAGTCACAACAGGAGGGACCGAATGAGGAAGACCCAGTCGTGCCTGCAGTAATTGTGTTTTTTTTTTTTTTTCTTTTTTCCTTTCTTTCTTTTCTGCATCCACCTGACCTTAATGTTGTCATCGGTTGTGCGCCACCTCACCACATAACGGTTCAACCTGGAAACCTTCTGTTAATGATGGCTCATCTAATTGCATAGTAGTATATAGACGGTGGTGAAAAAGTCAAGACATCTTGTATGAAAAGAGGAGTTTTCATATGTGAAGTCTGATGCTAAGTGACAGTTTATGTCTGCTCCAACCATGTAAGGAGCACTGTTACTGACGGTATGAACAAACCTGACTTAAAACCTAATCCTAATACTCAAGTCTGACAGAAACCCATGCCATTACTGACCTTGTGGGTTATTGTAAATTATTGTTTACAACAAATTTGCCTGTCACACATGCTTAGACACAGAAATCAGATGGTAATCAGGGTGTAGCCAAAATCCTCTTTGCCCATATACTTCTAAAAGATGTGCTCTATATCTATTGCCTTTATACTGCTGCTCTTTATTTTACAACAGAGTCTAATAGAGAGGGATTTGGTATTGAACAGAACTACTAGATTGGATCTTACCCTGAAAAGTATGAGCGAATGGTACCATTATCTTGTAGGAGGAAGTATTTTATCATGTTTCATGTGGGGGGTTTAGGTGCTGTGTTTACACTCAGAATAAGGGTGAGTTTAATGTCATATGACTAGTGCATTTTAAGTAATTAAATGATTGATTGGTTTATTCCGACTTTGTGCATCTATGCAGTGTTGTGTCAATTTACAATAACATAAATAACATAATATCCACATATTATATACATATCATTATGTGTACACAAATATACATATGCATATACACTGAACATATACAATAATTCACTATTAATATACACCTCTTGTAGCCCAAAAAAGAGTGAGAAGAAGTAAAACTTATTTACTCCCACCCCCAGTTTCACTACTTAAACTTGTATGGTTGCAATTAGTACACCAAAACTAACTTCTACACAACATTTTTATTGCAATATTTAGGACAAAAAAAACACACAGGTGCAATTTTCCCATTACACTGGAGAAGAAAGTGAAATAAAACTCACTGATGAGGTAAGTGCAATATCCTCAACTAATCCTTTGCTTATTTTGTCTGCCATAAAAAGAATAGTCACAGTAAAACATGGTAGGGAACTCTCGCCATAGCTTCCCCCTTTTTCATTTGGCTTTGGTTCTGTGAACAATTACATGCTTCAGGACAAACTCATCTACCAATTTAGCAGCATCTGAACATTGCTAAGCTTCTCCTCATGTAGTATATACGTAACAACACGGCCAGCCATGACTCATGCTAGATTCCTTCCTGCAGATCCTCCAAGGTCTGTACCTGTGGAGCAGTACACCAAAGTAGGTTAGTCATGAGCCAATTCAGTGTGGGTCTGCTTCTCTTTTCTGAGGAATCTGAATCTCTGGCGATATTTTTGAAGCAATGAATCTTATATCCAAAGTACTGCAGCTCCAACTGTGTGCCACTGTTATCGGCAATGAACCCATGGAATTTCATTTACAGTCATGGAAAAAAATATTAGACCATCAAAAGTCATCAAAAACAATGGTTAATACAATCAGGTACCAATTCCTGTGTGTGTCACGTGACTAAAACAGAAAAGAAAACATAAAATGCCTAAAAGCACTGTTTTTGTCAGTACAATGTCATAGATATTGATGTAAGAACTGATGTGATTTTAGATATCAAGAAAGCCGTGGAAAACAGATAGATATCAGCTCTTAACCCATAAGGACCCAGTGTGACTGACATTCATGGCACTTCCCAAATATATTTTTTTCTCTGTATTTAACTGTCCTTAAGTGGTTTAATGCCATTTATTGTAATATTCTGTATTTTGTGTTTTATTCAGTGAAAATCAGGTAAATTTCCAATGATTATGTAGATGTTTATAAAAGTTTGGAGTAAAATTGAGGATTATTATATCAAAAACAGAGAAAACTGAAGACAAAATGACTTTTTTACTAAAAAATATCATTAACTGAATATAAACGAAGCGTTTTTATTCACTGTCACTGATCAGACGTCATAGGGTTTTACTGGTGAATCAACGTTGTAGAAGATGGTGTTTCCATGGTAACTTCAGAGCCTCTGAACGTCCAAATGGGTCATATCTGATGACCATGACTAGATGAATAACTGTATTTTACATTAACTATTTACACGCATTAGTGGATCAACAGAGATTAAACAGTTTACATCAGTCCATGATTTTGGTAGATGTTTGGGTCTTTATGGGTTAAGCTAAACTCTAATGAGCTATTTTAGTTGTTATCATTATATTTGTCTAAACAAATGTACCTTTAGTTGTACCAGGCATTAAAATGAACACAAAATAAAGAAAAAAATAGGGTGGACTAATAATTTTTTCCATGATTGTAGTCATTATTTTGGACTTTTTCTAACAGAATTTATTACATTGGGGGAACCCCTGTATTCTACTGACAAAAGAGCATTAGTCGATACCACAGAGTGATCACACATAATTGATTATTTTTGCCTTCTACCTGTTCCTGCCTTGATTAAATCTCTGAATACATTTGGGATCTCACTTGAAAGAGTTTCTTATCTGATTCACCATAAGCCAACCCATCAGGTTCTGAGGGCATTGGATGCTGCTCTTTGAGTTTCACCATCATTTACATTTGTGGTAGAATGCTGTTACCTTCACCATACATGTGATAATAATGTCACATGTAAAAATGATAGTTCTTGCCTTATTACTGTGTTTCTGTTTCAGAGAAGTTCATCGTTGGAGCATGTTTTTATCCAAAATGTATCCACAGTGTGATAATACTGGCGACATCCTGTAAAAGTTCACCAAATAACAGGTGTTATACTGCACACATCTCATCTGTTGTATGTCACACCAGCTGACTAAATCTGATTTGTGTATTGTATGTTCCTGATTAAATGGGATGTAACGTACACAGATGTGCTTGTTTGTCAGTGTGTGTGATCATGAATTGCTGCTGTGGAAAATGAAATTTGACCTTAAGGAACCCAAAAAGAGGAGTTTCTTTGTAATATATTTCCAATGTTTATACAATTGAAAACATTTATCAACATAAATTGAGAAAAATGAGACAGTGTGACTTGTTAAAATATATAAAATTAGCCGATCAAAGAACAGCTGTTGTCATTAACTAGAATTTGTTGTGTTTTATCTGAAAACTTTGTGACAATTCAGCAAAGATTAACATGCGTGTGTAAGCCTCAGTTATCTATAATATTTAACAGTTTGAGAAAGGGGGGGGAACAAAATAATCTCCAAAATAATAAATGGGAAAACAACCAAAAGCTGAGTTTAGTTGTATGTATAAGTAGAAATCCCAGGAACCAGGAGCAGGAGTGGAATGGTGGTTTAACTAGCGGTGTGCAGACTGTCTGTCTCAAACCTCACCAGATGTTAGCTGAGATGCACACTCTTACAGTTTTTCAAACAAATGAGGAGGATCAAGACATTTATCCATTTTCCTATTGATTAAGCATTTCACTGTGAATGGAAACGACCCAGTCACTCTAGTGTGAATTATGTTGGTTTTTCATTTGAGCACATTTTCAGACTCAACTGTTATGTGGACGTAGCCTCAGTTACCTTGTGGTTTAGTAATAGTGGACAATTTAGAGACGTGGAGGTGGAGCTGGAGCTGGTAGGAGCAAAGACTTTACAGAAAAAGACTAAATTGTTTGTCACATGAATTGAGATGCACTATAGGTTCCCTGTTCTATTCTGAAGTTTTGTTTCCAGTGACAGGTAGGAATGAGAACACCTTGAATATTGTCTTTGTTTTCTGTTCACAGATGCTTTTCCTTTTGTCTCTATCTATTTCTTTTGTGCTTTTGTCTCCAAACTTTGGGACAATATGCACTTCAAGGTGATTCTTGTTTTTTTTTAATACATGAGAGCTCTGTGGGTTTTATGTTTGTTTGTGTATGACCGTCTGGTGCAACTCCTACTTTCGACAGCTGTGGCAAATGCAGCCAGACCTTTCACTGCCAAGCCCCTCTCTTTTCCTCCTCTGTCAGGCTGTGATGGCTTTTCTCTCTTTCCATATTTCTCTTTTCTCTGTCTCCTACACACACAAACACACACACACACACACACACACACACACACACACACACAGACGGGCACACGATGCACACACCTCAGGCTTGATATTCATAGCCTCCTCCTCCTTCACTTGACATGGGAGCCTTAACAGATGTGCCCCAGCCTTGAGCTGCCTCTCCCTCTCCCCCTCTCCCTGCCTCTCTCCACTGCCTCGTGTTTCACAGATTTACCTTATCTGTTGGCTTGGAAAAAAAAAAAATACCCTAAACTGACATTTAACTCGGATCTACATCCATGGGCTAAATTGTGGAGACAGAATGTGAACATTATTACAAATCTGGATGAAATGGTGGAGCTTGGTTGAAATGAAGTATATGAAGCACCATCTTCATTATAGGCCTGTTAAACTCTCTTTTTTGTACATTTTAACTGTAGAGATACTGTTAAAATTTACACAACAGCTCATTCTAATCATATTCTAAACTTCAAATTACATGCCACATGTGCTCTTTACTTTGGTTTAAAAAGTCCTGTTTATTTTATAATATTGCATTTTTCTTATTCCGTCAAACGTTTCGAGTCTTTTCTGTGAGGTTCCGTTAGTATAAGCGTCTTTATTTTGCGCCTTTCTGTTGTTAAACCTCGCCTATTCCTGTTTTGGAGTTTCAGCGGAGCCTGTGTGTGTGTGCGCTTCTGTCTGCGTCTGTGTGTGTGTGTCTCTGTGTGTGCGTGCGCGCGCAGCCAGTGCGTGAGCTGGAGGCTTATGGTAATTGCGGTCTCCCGACTGGCCTTCTGGGTAGAGTCTGCGCGAGTGGGAGTGGAGCGAGTCGCTCGGTCTCGGCAGCGTTCATCCATTCTGTGCGGCACTCCCCGTACAGCTCCGTGCGTCCTCGGTGCGAACCGGGGCTCCGACCGGGGTTTTCTTCAGGGTTCGGAAGAAACGCGGGACAGAAAGCTACACGGAATAACCTTCAACAACCTTTCCGAGACACGGATTCCGGCGTCTGAGAGGACATGAAGTGACTGAGAGCGGGAGAAAGGGGCTTTTTCCGAGGACGGCGTGCTCCGCTGAAACCCAACATGGCGCTGCTGCGAGGTACGGCCAGGCTGAATTAATGTCTCCGCCAGTCCACCGACCTCGCCACCTGTATCCTTAGGGGCCCGGGCCGAGCGGCGGCTCTGCGACTGGAAGGACCCCGGCGGATTTTCATCGAAATAGTGGATTTCTCTACGTCCTGACGTTTGTTTCTCCTCCGCGCAGGATCTTTTTGTTGCTTTATGGAAACCCAAGTGACATTGGCAGCAGCAAAAAAGTCCGCTTGAAATATCGGGTAATGGATCAGAGTTGACTGTAGACAATAGATCCGAGACAAAGAGCTTTAAATGTGAGACTGGTGGGTTTTCATGACAAGTGGATAACCTGTTAGACACTTTTAGTTGTTTTTGTCCTCGGTCGGGATTGTCTGTGTAGAGCAGACAGGACCGTATCCAGGCAGTCTACGTACGCACGGACCGCTGCCCTCGGCTAACTTGGCAAAACAGGAAAAAGGCGTGAGAGGAGACGCACGGACGAGGACTGGACCCGCATCAGTTCACCAGGTGAGGCTGATCACGGCAAATCACAATGGGTTTACGTTTTGGTGTGTTTGGCTGTGTTATACCCCGCTGGAGGACACACAGCACTGTTTTGTTTTAAGCCTTATTTTAACAGCCCAGATGCTTTTAAATGATCCGAAATGTGAAATGTAGTTGAATTAAAGGACTTGTGTTGTGTGCTGGGTCCGACCGCGGCAGCCCGGTGTTCTGCGCACGGACTCCGGGAGGAACGGCCACTTCTAAGAATAGCGCATAGGGTGGTCTTTGTGCGTTTCGGCGGGGCAGTGGCATGTGGTTGATAAATAACACGCGCGTACACACACACACAGAATGGTTCGACCGTGAGCTTGGCCTCTCCAACTGTCCTGTCACCAGGACGGAGGTGCGGAGGACGCAGCAGACATTAGCGGACTTGAAAGTGGCGCCGTCCCCGTTGGTGAATATTCAGGGCTTTTTGCACTCTGTTGTGTGACGAAGTGTGAGCGCCTGTGTGCCTGTGGGGCGACGAACGGGAGTGTGTATGTGCGCGTGTACGTGCGCGCACACGGAGCTTCTGCGCTAAACAAGGTTACGGAATCCAGCCTCGCCCTGCCAAAGGGAAGGAGCGGAGCTGCTCCGTTTATCCACGGTTCAGTTCAGTTGGAGGGCATCCCCGCGGTGCGTGTGTTTGTGTGACAGCTGAGGGGGTCCGTGTGTCCGTGGGTGAGGTGTGGGGGCTTTGTTTGGACACAGTGGACGCTGATCGGTCTCAAAGGTAGTATTGGGAGACGTGTGTGTGTTTGTGTGTCTCAGTGGGACTGCACCGCTCACCTTCCTGTCAACTTGAAGGAAACCGCTCTGGCATCCTGCCACTTGTCTCCGTCTTCGCTGTCTTGCAGGTGTTCTCCGATATGACTTTGCGCTCCTCCACGATGTTGTCATCCACTCTTGCGCGCAGTCTTTCTACTTCTCTTTGCATTGCAGGGGAATATCCTCCGCGCTCGGAGAATCCACGTAGCGCTGGTTAGGACTCCCTCCCCCCGCAGCTCCGATACGCACTGTTTTTCCAGAGAAAGTGATTCACAACACTTAAAAATAATCATCCAGACAACTTTGAACCCTGTCACTACTGTTACAGTTATACAAAACACAATCGCAAATGAAGTTTGAACTGATTGGAAACCATTTTAAATTGGATTTAATCAATTTGAGTTCTACTTTTCCATTTTATTATCAAGTTCATTTCTTTGTCTTTGCTGATTTTGACTTCTCTCAGACGTCTCACCTCTTTACCACCGTGGCCGTAAGGAATTAATAAGAACTAGTTCTTATGAAGTTGCGATTTAATTGAAGTAATTGAATGAGTGCTGCAAGGCGCGTTGGACGTGTTCCAAGCACAACCGTCTTCCTAACGATTCCTAAAGTCCTCTCCAGCCGCTGTGTAGTTCATACTTTCACGACTGGCAACGCAGCTTTTGACAAAGACATTTTTCTTCAGAGGAATTTGGCAGGACTCCCCTCATATCCGGGGGTTGTGCTCCCGTGCCGGCCCGCCTGCTGCCTGTCCTGGAGCCGCACAGCCACTAATTAGAGGACGCTCTCTTAGGACGATCGATGAGCCTCATATTGGCTGGCTCCAGCTCATTGACGAGCTTAGTGAGGGAAGCAGCGACTAAAAGACCATTTCAGCCTCGGCAGCCAATCCGCGCTGGATCCATCTACATAGTATGAGTGGTAACGCGAGGTTTAACGCCTGAGCAGGTTGGGAGAGCGGGACCTCTGGAGGAGCTTAAACTAGTGGGGGATGGAGGCGACTTCAGGGGCTTTGATCCACCATAAAAGATTCATTGTATTTAAATTAAACGCCGGCATCGGTTGAATGGGGAGGTGAGGGCGCAGAACACACCAAAAACAAAACTTCAGTTTGATCCAAACTAAACTTAAATTTATTATCAGTAAAAAAATAAAAGGGCAAATATGTGTATAGTTTATCCTTTTATTCCAACAGTGACGCCTATTTTACATAAAGTAATAGTTTCCGGTTTGGGCGATGTATAGTGAACTTGTTTTGTCATTTTAGCCAAAAATAAAAGTGAAGGTCATCCAGTTCCTTTTATCTTTAATAACAAACTTTAAAGCTAAGATAGCCTATTTCATGACTCTGCTTTTTATATTGCTAGGTCTCAGCTTTGGGTAACAGAGCCAGTTCCCCAAGTGGTTCGTGTTGTTGAAGCGTAAAACAAATACTTCACATTTTGTGTGGGCCGAGTTTATTTATAGTGTACCCGTCGGACTGTTTTGCGCATCATTTTTCCACTGTGTGCTATGAAGTCAGTGTGGGGCTGATCTGTTTTCCAGGTGTTGGAACACAGAGGGGGAGGGCTGCGAACTATAGATTGACATGCTGATCCCCCCCCCCCCCTCTCTCTCTTAAGTGTGAAGACCTTGAGTTTCTCCATAACAAGGTGTTTTGTTTTTTCTGAGGCCCACGATAAAAGGATTCAGGGTGGTCCCCCCCTACACCATCTTTCACTTGTGTCACATTTCTATCAGATATGTTGATGAGTTTCCCCATCATCAGTGGGTGTTTGTGAAAGTTAAAACATGAATCACACCAGTATATGATGAGGCGTTCAGGGGTCCGGTAGGAGGAAGGGGCACCTGAAGACACCACGGGGTCTGGGCCTGCTGGGAAACATTGTCGTGCTGACTGGTGTGTCAGCATGGTGCTCCGTGGGTCGGTTTGAGGTCTGATGTTTCTGTGGACATCCACCCCGCCCGCGTTTTAAACCCATTAACCTGCTGTTTGTCCGCTTTTCTAATCTGGAATCACCAGGGGCCACGCGGGAGGAAAACGCGCAGATCGAGTGCGTCATTAAATCACGGGACCACTTTTGCATATCAAAGCTGTTGTAATGTGTTTGGAAATAGGCAGGGAAATGGGGAACATTCGTCAAAAAGAAAGGACTCTTTTCTGTGTTTTTTTTTTTTCTTTTCTTTTTTCGTATCCAGTCGGAGATACGAGGTCTGTGTTATTGTTGTCGCGCTTGTTTTTTTTTTTTTTTTTTTCCTCACTCGCGCCTGGATATAAAACAACAGTCTTGTCGCTGCCGGCGCTGCACTCGCTGCTGAGGCGAGGTGCGTGTGAACAAAAGCTGAGGCACGGCGGAGAGCCGAGAAGAGATCGGTTTTCCAGGCGCTGCGCTGCTCCCGGAGGAGACGTCACGGTTTGATTGAAGCTATGCTCCGTGCTGGCCTCCCGGGACCTCGCGATGAAACGGGAGAGCGTCCCCCACCCCCACGCCTCCCGCCCTCCCCTCCCCTCCTCCCCTCCCTCTCCTCTCTCACCGCCTCTCTCTATCTGCGCTCAACAAAGCTTTTTGTTTCGTCGGGGTCTGGAGCGCACGGATCACCTCCCTGCAGAGACGTGCCAGCCGCACAGA
>JAPTGZ010000015.1:18912178-18924867 GCA_029814645.1 Fowleria isostigma | reverse complement strand
GGGTGAAAATCACCCAGCGATAGTGTTCTAGGGTTAATGTAATGAATTAGAAATTTAAAAAAAACTTTATAAGTAAATTTTATGAGCAAAATATAAACAGAAGAAAAATAAATGGTCATTAATTGATGAACCTTTCAACAAAAAACAAGTAATTACTTTAATAATATAAAATATTCATAAAATTTTACTAAAGCTTCATTAAAGCAACGAGAGTGGTGTGCCCCACTTCTATTTATTATTTTATTTTGTTCTGTTTTACTTTATTTTCTCCTTTCCAAGTTTTCATTTTGGAAATGTGCCTTATTGTGCAGTTAATTCTGTTTGTGCAAAAAGAAAAGTTACCAAAGCTTAAACAAGATGATGACCAATAAAACTAAGAATTTCAGTTTTATTAAATTAATGTATTAATTACGCTTTAAATTTCAGTATTCATTCACATTATTTATTTTGTATTTGGTACATGATGGCTTATTAAATGCATCAAAAAATAAATAAATAAAAAAATAAATCAAGTACCCCTTAGGCTTCTTCCAAGTACCCCTGGAGGTAAGTGTACCCCATTTGAGAACCACTGCACTCGATAACAACAGAAGTTCACAGTGGGACAGTGGCAATCCAGACTCTCAGGCCATAAATGATTCTGAGGGAAAATAATCTGAAGGGTGACACAACACTTCTCAGAGTCAACAGGCTGATCATTGGATGATCATAAAACCTCATTTCATATTGAAAGGTTTACAAGCATTTGGATCATGAGCATATTTTAGTTGGCGAAAGTGTTCAAACAGATTTATGAGGTGATATCAGAGCTTCACTTCATATATTCAGGCAGAGGTCTTGGAGCAAAAACAGTCTGTCAGACAGCTAATTGAGATGCACCCTCACAACCCAAACTATGAAGTCAGTGCCATATCCTGAGGCAGGAAGTGCAGAAGGGTCAAACTCAGTGTCAAGAACTCTTCTGCCTAAAACACACTGTAATAAAATCCATACCACTGCACCAAATAGTTGTGCATTCAGTGGAACACATTGTGGACAGACGGACCCTCTGAGTCATCACCTCACCTATAAAGTATGTTTTTCCCCTGATCCGCTATTGTCTGTTTTACTTCACTTGTTACTGTGTGGCTTGGGCTAAACATGTTACCAATACTACAAACAAAAAGAAATACAGATCTAGGGGAAAAAAAATTATAATAAATTAAGGGGCAACTAATTGTATGATTTATAAGTGTGTTTGAGTAAAATTAATGCTGTAATTTTCTCATGCTAGAAAATACTGAGAATTTATTTTTCAAATTTCTTCATTTGAGTCATTTATTTTATTAACAACAAATAACACTTGCTGATAAACCAGACCTAAAATAAGATAAACAATATTTTAATATTTTCAAAGAACATAACACCAGTGTTTTAACTTAGACAGGCTCCATTAATCAGTACTTGTTGGAATGACTTTGGTTTTCAAACAATCGTTCTTGTTGCTGTTGGGTACTTGATACCACTCCTGCTAAATTGTTAGTACTGGATGTATGAGAGAAGAAACTAGTCTAAGTTTTGGTGGAAAATTTGTCTTACATGACCTACAAATAAAGCCAACATTTATAGATATATAATGATTTGTGAGTGGTTCATGATGACTCAATCCACAAACCAACACCAAGAGAATTCCATTTCACCGATACATATTTTTAAATATTTAATATTCTATTCTATTCTATTCTATTCTATTCTATTCTATTCTATTCTATTCTATTTTTGGAACATTTCTCACATGTGATTATGAAAAGCAAAACTTAATGTGCATATCAAGTTTTGTTTTTCATAAACATATGTGAGAATTTTTTCAAAAAATGACTTTACAGACTCCACATTCAGGGTCTTCAACAAACCTAGAAAATTATGGGATGAATGCTGGCGCCCAAAAAGCACCTGAGCCCTCATAAATAAAATAATTTAAAAAATATATAAAATTAAATCATACAAAATATTATGCTACTAGTTTAGAATGCTGACAAAATAAATAAATACATAAAAATCAAAATTAAAAAAATAAATGGCTCATGAATGTTGCCCCATAATGCCTTGCGTCCCGTGACGTATCGTCAGGTCAGCTGATCTCTGCTGCTGTAGCAAGGAGAAAAATGTCGACGGGAAACTGGCGAAGGATGGATGCAGTTTTCGCTGTGGGGTTTGTCCTCTGTCTCCTGGCTACAACTGGTAAGAAATGTCTAACAACACATAGATGTCATTAATTTGTTAGAATCTCGTCTCCTCATTAGACCTGATACATTACATAGAAATATCTGCTGAGTCGTAGCTCGTTAACGGAGCTAGGAGCGATATTAGCATCGTTTAGCTTAACATCGCCGGTGTTTGTTGGAGTATTTCTCGTATAACCAGGTGGAAATAAATGAAAATGCGTTCACTAGTGATACTGTATTGACAGTATTGGATTATTACATCAGTATGTTACATTAACGACCGACCCAACGAATGACCATAATGACATTAGCCTGTTAGCATTTAACAGATTAGCAAACTGTAAAAAATGAGAATCAGAGGTGAGCTAATGCCTAAGTTTTGAGGTAACGCTATGCTTTTTGTTTGTAATTTTTATTATTAAAAAGAGAACTAACTTCCTGGTTATTGGTTACTAGTTTACACGAGTGGGCTGTCATGTGACACGCTGCTTCCAGTGTGTAGTTCCTCTTCCTCAGCTACGATTTGCTCTGTGTCACGAGTGTATGTGAATGGGATATCTTTACTCTGACCCGTGATGTCTAGTCAAACTGACAAAACTGATGCAAGCTGTGAAGTTCAATTTACAGATCGGTGATGGGTGGTCATAGCGTTGCACTGACATGGTTTTCATTGTAGAGATCACTTATTTTTCATTAAACCACAGCAGCACCCGTCGAAAGAGGGAGACACAGTATAAGTTCAGTCGAACACACAACTCAGTAGGCCTGTATCATCCAGATCAGCCCCATGATTAAATGATGTTTAATAGTTTATTTCGATCTTATGCTTTTATGAACAATACTAATGATATACACGTACAATACTGATCATATACATCTCATTATGTGTTCACAGATATATATTGAGTGGTTGCTATAAACACAATATACATAGAGACATTTACATAAGCAAACATTCATGGAGAAATATACATAGAGACATTGGTTGTAAACATGTGTCCACAATATACATACTACATAAATATATACAGCAATTCATCACTAATATAGAACCCTAGTAGCCCGAAAAGGAGTGTGAAGAAGCAAAGTTTATTTACTCCCATCCCCAGTTTCACAACTTGAACATGTACGGTTGCAATTAAGTCAAAGCACCTATCTGTGCAAACATGCTCTAGTTCACCAAAACTAACATAATGTAAGGACACGCATGTACCCAATCAAGATAATACGAATAAAATACAACAGATTATAGGCACCAAAATGAATAGTTAAAAAAAAAAAGTAAATATATCTATTAAAAAATGGCAATAAATAAAGGGGAAATTAAAGCAAATAGTCACTGAAATTCTCTTATAATTTGTTGGGTATTTAATGCAAAGACGTAGAGGCTAACCAATCGTGGGGTTTTAAAGGCCAAGATAAAAATAATAGCAACAGAAAAAGGCTGATTCTGTCATTGCACAGAAAATATTGAAACTGAAAATATATTAATGTCTGAAATGAACCATCTCTCACTTTTTAGAATGCACACAAGTGTTGAATCAAACATCTAACTGAAAGTAATACATAAATAAACAAATATATCTGAAACAATGTACATCAAACTCAAAGAAATAATCAATAAATGACCATTTGACTCACTGTAAAAAATCTTGGCTGTGGTCATTATTTACTGTTGAAATATTATTTAGGTTAGTGAAATCTGCTAAGACGCCTAAAATTAACTATTGGCTGCAATCTGTACCATTTTCTGCCAATAATGATAGTTTGTAAACTGCTATTGGTGTTAATTAGTTCGCTGATGTGCTGGATTGGTCTATGTCGACAAAGCAGTGCACATAATAAAAATCATCGGTAGCAAATCCAAGCCTGTTTCTGACATCTGCAAGGTCCACTTTCCTGTGTCTATGACAACACTGCAGAACCTCCACACTCTCTGACATGTCTGTAATCAACCCTTCAGTGTGGGGGAACAACTCAAGGCCATTCACACTAATTCCCTTTCTTCAACAGCACTTAGAACTTTTAATTGTCCTGCATTAGTACCTTTTTAATGTAAAATACTATCTTCTGTTATATTTCATGGAATCCATATGTTAGTTGTTTCATTCATTCTGTTGTTATGCACGGTACTAGACTGTAATTTTTTAATTTGCTGTATTCAAGAGCCCATGACATTTTATTCTTAGTTTTCACAAGATCATGCAAACTTAATAAATAAGTTTACCAGTCAATGTGTCACACTGTAAAAAAAGAAAAAAAATTCTGTCTTGAGTGAACGATAAAAAAAAAATCATTTGGTTTTAAGATATTCTTTATTACCTACAGAAGTTTGCTAGGGAAGTGAATATCTCCAAGGCCTAATGGTACAACATCCAATTAGAACATCCAACAGTTACAATGACAATCTGTTTTCCAGAATCCAAACATGCATATGACCAAAGTGACGCAAAATGACAAAATCCAATTATAGTTGTGTTTTTAGCTGACAATTAAAAAAAAACTAAAAACCTAATGACAAGTGAAATCAGGCCCAAAAGTGCTAAATGTGTTATAGGCTCTGATTGTTTGTTGTCCTGCCATCAATCAAATTATATGGTAATAAAATATTATATTTGAATTTATGGTAAATTTAAGACCATTTCATAGTGAGTGTTTTTTCTTTGGCACACTTAGTCTGACTGTTTCTACTGCTTTTCCTTTCCGCAGAAGTCCAAGGAGACACTTTAACAGTTCTGCAGGCTCCAGAATTCGTGTCCTTCCAGAAAGGAGACTGGCCTGTTTCTGGAGAGAAGGTTCCTGACTTGGTGGCTTTAACCATGGGCTTCTCTGTTCAAGAGGTAACTGCCCTCGCATTCCTACTGGCATCAGTTTATCCATAAAGGATTTTATAAGCCTTTTGTCTCACACGCTGGCGCTGATTTGTGCTGTAAAATTTATTATCTGGACAGCTCCTCGGCAGAGCCATCTGTGTGACATGAAGCCAGCATGTTGACAGGCAGCCTTGGCAAGAAGGCTCAGCTTTTCTCCCAAATGGAAGAGAGGAGAATTGCTGTAGTTATTACGCCTGTGTGACTACTGTTGTCAAGCAAACAATCTGAGGTGCCCTGGATTAGTTAACTTAGTGGGACAGAAAACTGATTTAACAATGTTTTCTGCCTCGCATGGTTACTGTTAAAAATACTGCAGTATTTATAAGAGTTTTGCACAATTTTAAGTAGTTATTAAAGAAAAACAATGTCCAACAAAGTATGAATACACTGACAACCAGTTATTGATATGATGATATTTTTATGAGTATTGGTATCTTTATATTTTAAAAGATGATTTCCAAGAATATAAGTGAATATGAAATTGGTCTATTCTATTTTCTTCACTTTGTCTATCGTCACCTGACTGGTTATACATGAACTATATATAGCAGGGGTTTCAAACATTTGATGACCCTTTGATGGGCCCAAATTGGCCCATCAAAAAGTCCAATGTGGCCTGCGGATGAATTTATGAAATGCAAAAATTATTAACTTAGGAGCCAGATACAGACCAATGTGATCTTAACTAAATTAATAACATAATAATCTAGAAATAATGACAAGTTCAAATTTTCTTCTTAGTCTAATGTAAAAAAAATAATATTATACCATGTAAATATTTACATTTACAACTATCCTTTAACAGTAAAATGTGAAAAACCTGAAACGTCTAAAGAACATCATGTGCAACTTTATCAATATTCTGCCTGTTACCAAATGTTTGTCTAATATTGTGTTATACACATGTATAAATGATGTTGAAGCATAATATTGTTAAAATTGCACTTATTTTTCTTGCAAAATGTAATTTTTTTTTCAGTTTCACATCTTTTTTTTTTGGTGAAAAGATAGTTGGTAAATGATATTAGTTTTAATGCACTAAAACAAACACAAAAAGTTGTAATTTACAAGGTATTTTGCTATTATTTTACGGTTCCGGCCCACTTGACATCAAATTGGACTGAATGTGGCCCCTGAACTAAAATGAGTTTGACACCCCTGATCTATAGTAAGACGAGGGAGATTTATTTATCTACAGATTTACAGTTCCACCGGTTCAATATGACAACTAAGTTAATGAAATGTTATACAAGTATTGTATTTATTTAAGGTTAAATATATTTAACAAACTTCAGTTTTTTTCTAACAGTTGATTTCATCAGTCCCAAATATTGGTTACTGATCTCCTTTTTTTAAACAAATAATTGTATTTGTATCAACCCTTTAATCCTATGACTATTAGTGAGTCATCTATTATGCTACATGACATTACAATAAAATGAACCTGGACATTTAGGTCAGAACATGTGAATGCTATGATAATGCTGCAGGTTTTTAAGCACTGTGTTTGACAATGACTGTTGATTTGCATAGGATCTGTCGTGGCCAGGCCTCCTGGCTGGTCCGCTGTTTCAGCGTCCCCGGGCTAATGTACTGGTGGTGGTTAGAGGTGTCGATAGCCTGGCCCTCCCCCAGAGTGTGGCCTCCTACCCCTTGGAGAATGTGAGTAAGCCTCGCATGAATGTTTTGTAAATCAAATATATGTGCTGGTCCAACAGAAGACAGGAATGTAATTTAAATGAGTTGGCTCTTTTTGTATCTTCCTTGCAGCCGGTCCCTTTCACCTTGGATAGCGTTGCAGAGACAGTGCACTCTCTGTTTGCCGAGGACACCCCTGTGGTGCTGCAGCTGGCCCCTAGTGAAGAAGTAATGAGGACGCCACACTGAAACAGAATAAGTCATACCTGTAATCTATGGTGTCTCCCCTAAGGGTCTCATCTGTTATTTTCCCCTGTTTGTTTTTCTCAGAGGCTGTATATGCTGGGCAAAGCCAATGCTGTGTTTGAAGACCTGCCAGTCACTTTGCAGCAAATCCGTGCACGTCTGTCCCAGGACGGCTCTGTGCTGGCTTCTCTGCCACTGAACTCCCTCAGCAGGAATGCAGAGGTCGGTTAATCTAAGTAGTAGAGCCAACATTAGACATAACTTTTGTTTTTATTGTTTAATAGTTTATTTGGGGTTTATACACTCTATGTACAATACTAATTATATATACATGTACAATACTGATTATATAAATCTCATCATGTGTACACACATACATGTTTTGCTGTAAACACAATATACATAGAGAAGTTTACATAAGATAATGTTCATAGAGACATTGGTTGTAAACATTATGAGTACACAATATACATACTACATGAATATATACAGCAATTTACTACTAATATGCAACCCTAGTAGCTTGAAAAGGATTGAGGGGGTGGAAGTAAAATTGATTTCCTCCCACCTCCAGTTTTACTACTTAAACATGTATGATTGCAATTAAGTCAAAGAAATTCATTGTAAACATATTTTAGTACACCAAAACTAATTTTAATACAATGTACACAACACAAATGGACCCAGTCAAGAGAAATTAGTACTAATAAAACACAACAGATTATAGGCACCAAAATGAATAGTTAAAAAATTTAAATATATCTAATAAATAATGTCAATAAAGTAAAAAAATCAATGAAAGCAAATAACAAAACACACATAAGAAGAAGAAGAAGAAGAAAGTAAGAAAGAAACCTAAGAAAAAGAAAAAACACCACATGACCTTCAAGGCCCTTCATCTCCAGATTGTTTTAAACCATTTCTTTCTATTAAACTTCTGTATGCTGTCGGAGCGCCTTTTTAAGTGAACCCCCAAATTGTTCCACAGCTGGACCTCACACACAAACACACTAAAGTTCATCCTGTGGTTCTCACCGCTCTGACCTTAAAGTTGTCACCACCCCTCCTGTTGTTACCTCCTTTATGTACAGTGAATCACTTCTGAAAGTGAACTGGTAATGTTTACTGTCTTGCATGGGTTGAAATTTGTGCACTGCTAACCAAATCAGGCAGCATTAAGAATTTATGAAAAACATGTTATGATCTAAGTAACCAGCCTAAAAGTCAAATTCTCCCATACTGTCACATTTCATCTGTCGCACATTAAAACTCAGGGGCTTTATTGTTTTGGTCTGACTTGTGTTTTTTTTTTTTAAGGCTGATTTGCTCTTCCTGTCGGAGGTCCAAGTGCTGCATGACATCACAGCTCTGGTAAGTCATCCCACTTTGTTTTTTTTTCCTCAAAACTGAGCAGAGTTATTGCAGTATGATCCAGATACCTTTGTCTTTTTTCCATTAGTTGCAGAGACACAGACATCTGGCCAAGGACCACTCTCCTGACCTGTACTCCTTGGAATTGTCTGGTCTGGAGGAGCTGAGCCGTCTCTATGGTCGAGACTCCGCCCAGTACCGTGACGCCATCGCCATTCTGGCCTCTGTCCTTCAGAAGGTGAGCAGGAAGTCTTGACAGGCCTTTATAAATAGATCGTAACCATTAAATAATTTAAACTCTGCTGATAACAATGTGTGTGTGTGTGTGTGTGTGTGTGTGTGTGTGTGTGTGTGTGTGTGTGTGTGTGTGTGTGTGTGTGTGTGTGTCTTTGTTGTAGTTTGGAGAAGATGTGTATGGTCTCTATGGCAACAGCGCTGTAGTGGAAGTTGTGACGGTGAAAACCTTTGAGGCTCCGTTGACTCGGAAATCCCGTTCAATTCTGGAATCCAAGCAGATCGTAAGTCTGAGGCTGTCTTAAATGAAAGTTTACTGGTTTACAGAGTGTGCAGACAGAAACATTATTCTGCTGCTCAGTGGTTAATCATTATCGGAGGTGCTTTCAGCCACTGTTCTTGGGAACTACGTACCACTAAGGGCTTTTTTTTTCCTGTTTGGATTTGTGCTATGAAGGACAAAAAATGACATTATTAGAAATTAATAAATGAATAAATAATGCAGAAAGAATTAAATAAATAAATAAATGAATAAATAAATTAAATCTTTATATTTATTTACTTATCTATTTCGTCAATTATGCATGGTTTAGAAAATGTACATATGTATTTTTAATTAATATATTTATATATAAGCAATTCCCAGTGTATTCATTTTTTATTTGGGTATTTCCATATTTATTTACGTATTGCTGAGTCTATTTTGTCAGTGGAAAATGATACATGTAAATGAAGTGAGCAGTTTTAACTCCACTCTTCAAGTATTTATTCATTTATTTCCGCATTTATTTATTAATTTCTAATTATGTCATTTTTTGTCCTTCATATTGTGCTTCCAGTAGAAACTGAGTTGAGGTCATGGCCATGTTGGTTGGTTAGATTTTTATGTTTCTTTGAACCAAAGTCACATAAAATAATACCAACAATAGTACCATTCCATCTGTCTGTGATTTGTTAGATTTTTTTGAATGGCTGAGATAAGTTAATATATGTTTCTTCAAAGTGGTTTAAAGTCACCGCCTTCAACATACGCTCATGTCATGTTAGTCCTGTTGGGCTTCAAAGGACACTTAAATCTGCACCCTCTTGTCTTTGCCAGGCATTAAAAAAAAAAAAGTCTATTAAGATGTCCTGTTAAGTTTTGAATTGTAAATCACAATGGCTCTGGATATAACCGAGTAGAACTACAACCTGTTAGAGGAAACTGAATGACACAGAACAAACATATTGTTCTCATCAGTTAGAGCTGGAAGTGTAGTTTGTTGGTTTTTTACATCATTTATATGGTTCATTTCACTTAATACTGACACAGTAATGGGTTAAAAAGACCGTTCACAACAGCATCCTGGTCGTTTGCAAAGGTTTCTTGAACAGCCCTCCTTGGTCCATCATGTGATCAAACCTGCCCTATATCAGATCAGTGGTTTAGGATCGGTCTGTGGATGATCAGGTGGAAATCTATAAAAGGAAGGAGGTAAAATGAAGATGATGTTACTGTTCCTACACAGAAGAAAAGACAGTTATATCTCAAATAGAAAAAAAAAAACTATAAACGTAGGAAATTGTGAAAAGTTTCTCTGGTTTAAAAGTGTTTTCCTTTTATACTTTACAACCAGAATGTCTTCTATTATTGTATCTTTACAAAGAAAGGTGCAATAATGGAAACACAGAACAGCAACACAAACTACGGCTTCAAAAAGGATCATAAACTTGTATCAGCCTATGTTGGGTGGATTATTGCATGTTGTACAGTAGCATTGTTAACCCCACAAACGTAATAACTCCCACAAATGTAATAGCAGTTGCCTACCACAAATGTAATACCCAATTTTCCACAAACGTAATAATTATGATGTTTGTAATAATTATTATGTTTGTAATAATTATTACGTTTGTGGGATGGTAAAAATCTTCACCTTTTAAAACTGTAATAATTTCCCACAAATGTAAGAATTTAGTAAATCACATACATTTAAGTCATGCATGCATGAATATTCATTCATTTTTCTTGTCATCCTTTGGATACTTGCCTCTTTAGAATGATCAAATGTGCCAGTTACACATGGTACTAGTTCCAGATTAAATGGTGTTTGATTACAAATACAAGTGGAGGAAAAACACAAAATTAACTATATACTATATAATTAACTATATCAACTCTATAAAAAAGCTTCAGTATGAAATGGATATTATTTATTCTAATTAAGTAATGCAAAGGATGCAAGGAGATATTATCACCTTTTTGTTCATTGTGCTGATTGATTGTGTGACTGATTACTTTATGAGGAGATCAGCAGAGATCACCGATCCTAGTCACCCAGAGATGGTTCTGGGCTATGTGGTGCTCTAGGAAAGATACTGATTTTACTTTATTGAATTACACCAAATGTCATGTTATAATATGGAAAAAATATATAGGCTTTTTCCTCCACTTGTACATCTGGAACTAGAACCATGTGGTTAAACTGCAACATTTGATCATTCTAAAGAGGCAAGTATCCAAAGGATGACGATAAAGATAATAAAGATGAATGAATATTCATGCATACCTGACTTAAATGTATGTGATGCACTAATTTATTACATTTGTGGGAAGTTATTACAGTTTTGGAAAGTAACGATTTTTGCCATCCCACAAATGTAATAAATTAGGTATTATGTTTGTGGTAGGCAACTGCTATTACATTTGTGGGAAATTATTACATTTTTGGGATTATTACGTTAAAAGCTGCAAATTTTTATTACGTTTGCGGGGTTATTACGTTTGTGGGGAGTTATTACGTTTGTGGGTGTTACAAAGTTCATTTATCATTACTTAATTTTTTAAGGAAACCACTTTTCTCAATTTTTTTAAAGTAAACTCAAGTTTATCCAGGCTTACATTGAGCTTCATGAATGTGAAATAGCAAAGGCAAAAGGAAATATTAAATATATATGACTTTTATATTGCTTGTAATTGGGATGAAGTAAGCATCTGTTGAGTATTTTAAATAAAATTGTTTGATTATGTTGAATTAAAAACCCACAAATGCAGCAGGTCCACCACACCCATGAACACTGGCCGAATAACAAATATATGAAACTGTCATAGTGCCTTTGCGATGATCAGATGCAAAGTTATTGACAATAAACTAGTTTTACATGTTACCATAGCAACCGGAAACAACGCAACCTAGAGTTATGGAACTTTGGCATATGAGAAAGGACTTTCATAGAGGGGAGGCAGCTTTTAGTGTCTATGCCCCTGGAACACCCTGTTCCAGTCAGACATGTCACATCAGAGGACACTTTAAAAAAAAATTAAAAAAGGATCTTTTTTCAGTGGTGTTTAGTTGAGTTATGTGTGCATGTGTGTTTGTGTGGATATGTGCACATGTGTGGTTGTCCAGGTTTAAGTGTGTGTACATGCATTAGTTTATTTGCACTTGCATTCTCTTTTGTCTGATTGTTTTGGGTTTTTTTTTTTTAATTATTATTATTATTGTAACTTTTATATACCTGTTGTGAAGCACAGTGAGTCTGACTTGTGAGTGAAATGTGCTCTATAAATAAAGTTACATTAAATTAAATTAAATTGAGATGTTGCACATTAAATTTTTGTTTGATTGTATGACTATTTGCAATATTACAGCCATTTGAAATGTCATAAAACTGAGTTCACTGACTCCCTGATATTAGGGTGGGACATCATGATGCATATCATCAGATGCAGAATGGAAAAATGCACAATTTGACATTGGTTTGAAGTCAACATGATGATTTTGACAGAAGTTATGATGAAATGTCCATTTTTGAACTTTAGCCGATATGTAAGCCGTACTTTGGCCTACTATCAGAAAAACTAATTAGGAAAATAGACAACCATTTGGACATGGTTTGATATCAATAATGCTTGAAATGTGACCGTTAGAGCACATACAGACAGACAAATAGACAGACAGACATACAAAATGACCAATATCACAGAAAGTCTCTAATTCAAAAGTCAACCACGCTTGGTACATGGTGAAACCGGGGGTGGGAATAAATAAGCACTGCTTCTTCCCACTCCTTTTCAGGCTTTTGTTCTTCAGAGGTGGTATACTAATGGAGACTCCTGTGTATAATTAGGTGTTATGCTTAC
>JAPTGZ010000015.1:18875694-18891807 GCA_029814645.1 Fowleria isostigma | reverse complement strand
TGTCATAATGACACCTTTTCACAGTTTTTTATGGAAGTTTGCTGAAGTAGTGACAATTACAGCCACTGGAAAAAACAACACAGTGGAAAAACGTTCCCTAATAACATATATATGGGCTGTTCTTAGTAGGCGTCCAAGGGGGAAAGAGTTAATACAACGATGCACTTTTTTGTGTGCCCTTGTCCAACAAAGAAAAACATCTATCTCCTGACAATATTTCGCAAATGCACTCTGGTTGTATTCTCTGTTCTGTACCGTCCACAGTGAATGTGATTTGCTTAAAGAACAACTCAAACCACTCACTGAGCTTTTACTCCAGAGCAACAGCATCACAACCCAAGTGAGGAAATCCATGTGTCTATGTGAGACCAGTTCAGTTGGGATGAAAGCTGCTGCCTTATGTCACCCTCCACCAGATCAGCCAATAGAATACATTCTATTTTATTCATTAGCAATAGCCTGGAGGTTCACCTGCAGAGGGCAGTGTAAATGTATCTTTAAAACACTGAATAACTGGAGGTTTAGTTTACTTGTGAAATTAAGTGTAAGAGCCCTTATGTAATAACATTGCAAGTTCTGAGTAAGAGAATTTGAATCATTGCATCATTATATATTTAAAACATATAGTTTTACTGGCTTACTGCCTGTTTAGCCAGTTGAATATCATTAGTTTTTTGTGCTTTATCAAAAAATGATCATTAGGTGATTTGTTAAGGCTTTGAAGGTGTAGTGTGTTCACATGATTTTTAAAAAAATTATTGCCCCATTATTCCACTTGGTCTACAGTTTTTTACCCCTTGACCAACTTCTGGCAGAAGGGGTATTGTAATCGTTTTATTGTCTGTCTGTCAATTCAATGACATAATAGTATTATCTGAAGATTGGATTGAGATATCTGCACCACATTTATTCTGTGGATGCATCTTGGTATGGAGCAGAAGCCTGTTGAAAACAGGTGACCATGACCATCTTTTTTAAGCTCAAATGGCCTCCTGCCATCGTAATGTGAGTACTTTCAAAAACAAATATATATGTAATAAGTTATACACAAAGACAATCTAATCTAAATTATATTATTTCAACAGAATCTTAAACTATATTTGGCCGAGGGTTGTTAAAAGTGTGCAGCATGTTATGATTTAGAAAGAGATTAAATGAGCTAAATCTTACATACTTTAATAAGATTAACTGGAAACAAATGACAAAAGTGTTGGTGCTGATGTTTTCAGTGTACAGTATTTGGTAAAGTGTCATGACACATGTATTGGTTTATATACATTTATACAATTGATTTTATAAATCTTCCTCTAGAACAGGGGTGTTGAAACCTTTTTTCAAAGAGGGCCAGATTTAATGAGGTGAACATGAGTGAGGGCCAACCATTCTGCCTGACATTCTTTGAATCATTAAAATATGCAAATTATCTATTTTAAAGTTTATTGCAAACAACATACTTTTCATTTCATGAATGTATGACAAATCTAAACAGGTCATTCTTAAATCACTCTGCTTTTAATATCTAGAGGCCATATCAGATGACATAGTATCTGTCTGAGAAAAAAAAATGAAGCTGAAATATATCTCAGGTTCATTTGGAACATTACAATTTAATTTATTGGCAATTAATGTTGTCTGTTAACTTCTTTGAAGTTCAATAGATATGAATGGGAACATAACATCATCTTATTAAGAAGTTCAAAACATAAAGTGACAATTTTGACCAACACAAATAAAATTAAAAAAATTAAGTGAGATTTTACAATGTATTTATCTCAGATTACTAAAACAACCAACTTGTCTGCACTTAAGCGTGTATAGTGTTACTCTGGTCATAAATGCTGATGGGCCACAAGTGATGCATTTTATGACGGGGGCTGTGGGCTGTAAGAAATTTTGCCGTGGGCCAAAATTGGCCCCCGGGTTGAAGTTGCCTGCTCTAGAAAGAACCTGTGAAGTGAATGTATTGTAATGTGTAGACTGTGCTTTGAAGTAAATGTTGTAGCTCTGAGACAAACCCATTCTCTCATTAATTCAAAGAAGTGCACATTTTGACCCAAGACTGTATCTTGGAAAATACAGCCAACCAGCTTTTTCTATTCAATTTTTCTTTAGTAGCAACTCAAACTTAGTAAAGTTTCACTACTTTTATTCTGGAGGTATTTTACTTGTTTGCAATATATTCATTAATCTAGACCTTTTGTTTTAACCAAACCTGTAGCACCTTAATGTCATGCTTTCTTCCAAACAGCAAATATGGACACACCATCACCTTATGTTTGAACATCTTTGAATATGTCTGTTGTGTTTGTGTAGAGTTTTGCATATTTTTGTGCTTAAACCGCTTTCATAAACTCAACAGTTTATCAATGCGACAACACACACTCCTTATCTCCACCAGTCCACTTATCTGCCCCTCCCTGTGGATCAGCTGGTGTACATGATGTCAGATCTGCACTTTAATATGAGCTATACCTTTGGTGTTGCAGAGGAAATCTACAAAGACTGAATAATTGTTGCTTTGTTTCATCCTGCAGGAGGAAGCCTCATTTAATTCTGACAGATGTCTTGAAGACAGAGCTGGGCATAGCTTACATGGAAAGGAAAAAAGCGGCTTTGAACTTAAAAAATAAAGAGCAAGTATCCACCAGGGAGCGGCGTCAGTGCAGAGTGCAGAGTGCAGAGAGCAGACCCCCAACTACAGCGACAAGAGGACTCGGAAGGTCAAGGATCAAGGATGAGAAGAGTGAGACTGTCACCCCGAAACGGAAGCAGACCACCATCCCCGCTTCCTTCCGGTACGAAAACACCGTGGCGATTAATCAAAGTCAAAAAGTCAAAATCAGCTTTATTGTCAGATTTGCCATATGTCCATTATATACAGAACAACTGAAATTACAAGAGTCAAAGGCCCCACGGTGCAAAATGAGCATGGTCGAGAAAAAAAAGTATAAATATCAAAATAGAATATAGCTAAATAACTCTAACCTATAAACACTAAACATTAAACTCTAAATAATGTAACTGTACATGGACTACAGCAATAAAGAGCAGGGGGTTGAGGAGAGAATAAATACAGAATAAAAGTGCAACAGTGAAGTTAACAAATGAGGTATTGATAACAGAAGTGATGGTTCAAAGTGACATTTGGATGTGCAGTTTTGCAAAAAACTAGACTACTGAGCCAAGTGTGCGCCATTTGACATAAAGAATGCTTCTCCATTTGTGGAAGCTGAAATATCCCAGGGATGTAGTAACGAGTTAATGAGTAGCCTGATCATACTCGCTGTTTGTTTTGGTGAAAGCTGCTCCAGTGTGTTTCCCAAAAATTCTTTTACATTTTACAGACCTTGTTTTAACAGCACTGTTTAGAATATGATAGTCCTGGGTCCCGCGGTGTGACTTAACACCTCAGAAGGTTTCACATTTACAGTTGCAGAAAATAAGAACCCAAGTGTGAATAATGGTTCAGACAATGGACCCTTCATACATGAAAAGTGAAGTTGGCGTATTTGTTTTAAACTGAGAAATTTTAGAGTGGCTTGGCCTGCTGAATACTTGGCTCTCTGCATTTTCCAGCGACAAAACTGCTGATTTTATTTCGGAACAATACCACACAGAAGGATTTCACAACTTGAGATTCTGGGTCAAATAAGTGTTTCTGCATTTGATTTTATGCTCTCCGTCTTGAATATTTGTTTTCAAGTAGAGACTCTTTTACAAAAAATATCCTGTGAATTTAGTTTTGCGCTGCCGTGCTAAAAAAATCAAAAACAAAATAGTGTTTTCTGACATGTGTACAGGTCCAGACTAAAGTCAAAGAAGGATGACAACAAACAGGACAAAGATGAAAATGGAGACGTTCCAGAGGTGAAAATAGGCAAGGACCAGAAAGAAGACTATAAGTTCGCTGAAGTTGTAGGTGGGTATGCATGAAGAAAAGTGCACTAAATTATTTCAGTTCAGTTAAGAGTTCAGTAAATCTTCTCTGTTCATTATATCATAATCTTTAAGTGATAACCTGACCTTACCGAAGTCTTTCATCCAAATGTAATTTTAAGCTAAAGAAATGTGATAATTTTTAAAAACTTTGTGCTTGTGAATAAATACCAAACAACAGCACTCTGTAAGTTTAAGTTAATTTTAAGTGCAATTATTTTGTCATCAGAAACACCTTCATTATAAGTTGACCTCCTTTTCTGTTTCTCTTTCAGATTGTGGCCTGTCATTGAGTTGGGAACATCCTGAGGATACAGGAGACTGTAAATTCTCCCCGAATAAAATCAAAGACAAATGGACTGATCAAGAAAATGAATTGCAACACAGTTTGGTGCGCACCTTACATGTAATTTATAGTGTTCAGATGAGTTCCTCAAGTTTTTTTTTTCTAAGAACATTGAAAGAAGGTGAAAGTAAAAGGTGATTTTGTATGTGTTTTTTTTGTTTGTTTCAACAGAAGAGGAAAGCTAAAGATCCAGAGACCCAAAGCACGGAAACACACTCCCCAAAACGTCCACGTGAGAGTGTACTGCGCCTCTCTGGGGCTAACAGCACAGATGGAGGACAAGCTCCTACACAAAGTTGCGTGGAGGAAAGTGCAGAAGACCGGGATTCGGAGAACGTGGACCGTGGCATTGTGCAGCTCACAGTAGGAGTTGATGAAGACAATGGAGGAACCCTGGTCCCAGTTACGAGCCCCACTTCTGGAGACTTGAATGCAGCAAGTATGTTCTCTAGCAAGGGTAATGCAATTAAAACTATCTCACCTGAACTTAGCAATCAATAACCACATAATCATCAAAACCTGGTAGTATTATTGTATTAAACCTTTTATTTTTAGTTGGTTAAAGACAGACGGACATACTGTAGGTTGAATACACTTTGTGTGTGTGCTGTAATCATAAATGAATAGAACTCTAGGGTCCATCTGATTTAGTACTCACCATCTGGTTCCTTTGTGTGAGTCTTTTTAATGCATCCTTAATCAAAAAGGCTTTAGTGCTCCTAAGTGGCAAAGTAAACAAATTCGAAAAAAACTTTTACTAGAGAGTTACGTGTGTTGAATGTTTTCCCTGCCTCATGGATGTCTTTCTGATGCTTTTTGTCAGTTTAATTTAACCTGTGTGTGTGGATGTTTTTGTCATTGAGAGATGTACTTTGGCCTAAATTCCAAGTACATTTCATTCTGGGTTCATGTATCTTTTCTGTGTATATTATAGTTGTGCTCTCCAGTGATGATGAGGATGGTGAAGGCACAGTGACACAGAGGAAACCCCCACATGAAACTGTGCCATTACAGTTGGAAGCCAAGGGCCTAGAGGACATGCAGGTAGACTTGATTGTATCACTGAAGAAGCATACGAGATGGTGTAACTGTAATTAAACAACAGAAAATGAGGAAAATGTAGACGTTTGCTTCATGGACTTTGGAGTTTTCATATTGCACTTGTATCAACTCTGTCTCTGTCCTTCATATGTTTGTGTCAAATTCTGATACAGCAAACAGGACAGAAGCAGCACGAGTGTAGATGACTTTAAACCTCACTGAAGATTTTCTATGAAACTATAAACTATGATGGAAAGATCTGAAAGCTGACCATTGTTTTGACAGATCAGAGCACTGAGCATGCTGTAGCCTGACTTTAAGTAATTTATCCGCACGAGTGTCAGTAAGTGTTGTTACAGGAAAAAAAAAGTTATTTTACAAGCATCTGTGGGTGAAAGAAAAAGGTTTTGAATGATCGTTGTCTTTCAAACATGGTTATACTTTTAAACAAAGATGTACTTTAATTTTTCCATTACATATCTTGGAATACTAACACACTGTGGAATATATGCGACGTGAGTCACTAAGACACAACCTTGAACTACTAACCACTGTTTCAAGACATGGTTTATCATCCCAGAAAGAATGTTTCAGTGTTTGCTGCCTTGACTAGGAAACACAGAGACTGACTCCCACTGCCACCTGTCTCTGGACCATGAAGTCACAAAGGGAGGTGTTAATTTTTTTCCTTCACCAGTATATTAGAATCTGGGCTTACCACTGCCTTGAGTACACTCATTTCAGACATACCTGGCGTACTCTGACTGTACCTTGTGAAGCTTCACAATAAAACTCAGAAAGACAACAATCGTTCAAGACCTTTTTCTTTCACCCACAGATGGATGGAATTTTTTTTTTTCCCCCGTAACAGTCTGCATCCCCTCTGTGAGTACAACCAAAACGCTATAGACTGGAGTGGCTGTAACCATGACGACTCCTGGGGCAATAACTCAGCTCTACGTGGTGGCTGTGTCATACTGCTGCTTGTAACCTGCAGGTCAGGGTCAGATTTCGATGGACCGGGTCCTCGTACAGCGTCATTTTTTGTTGTGCAGGATCAGTTGATAGTGGTTGCAGCTGCACTGCTGCGTATCCAGTGGGATTTCCTCCCAGTGAAATGAGTACTTTGGTAGTCTTGCATTAAGAGAGTATTGCTAAATTCTGATAACCTCTCTGGAGAAATCTACTATTAAAAATGTGGTACTGCTTATTTTGTTCTACAGTTTGACAAATGAATACAGGTTTGGTGTTCAGAACAAAATTACAATCCTATAAAAGTGCATGTTCATGTTTGTTTCCTTTTTTTCCCGTCCATTTCCTTTTAAATCTCTATTTCAATTCTTAGTTTAATCATGCTATTTCTGGACATTGTGATAATTATGATTCAAAAGAACTCGAAATTAGTGATTTTGAATTTCTCAGTGATCAGGTACATTTGACTCAGTTTACCTTGAGGAGCCGACTTTTTTGGCTCTCACACGGTTCATTTTTTCACTTTTCCCTTTTGTAATTTAATCAAATTTTGAGCTGTTTTGGACTTTTGATATGTATATAGATATATCAGTTAAACTATTTGACAAATTTATTGTACCGAAGTAAAATTACATGTTTCAGTATTAAATTGCTGTAGCCAGTTGTCTCACTGTGTCTACATATTTAACACTGAAACCACCCAATGAACCCACTGGCTTGCTTGTTAAACTACTCTGTCACATAAAATGTACTCCTCTCGTCTTTCTGCTCCTCTGGAGTGTTTTGCATACACAGCTTTGAGTCAACTGTGTAGCCCCGCCCCTCTCCTGCTTGGCGGTATGATCTTTGTTTATCCTCACTCAATTGGTTGTAGAGCATACAAGTCACTGCATGCATGGACCACTCATTTTGCGGATACCATGATATCATTCTGACTTGCAAAAGTGAATTTAAGTGCTCGCTAATGGGAACCGGCACATATCATTCACTTTGAAGAGCCGGCTCTATGTACAGGCTCATTCGGGAACGGCACATCACTAGTTCCTGTACAACATTTTTTGTGTGACCACTGTATTTTTCTGAGACCAAGACACTGATGGTAGTTTAACAGTTGTTTTAACATTTGACATAATCTTTTAGCCGTTCTCTTACCATCTGTCCAATGAGGGAATTATTTGGAATAAATTTGTTTTACCACTGTAAGTAATACTGTACTTCACATGTGTTACAGGTAATGCATGTAGTTGTAGATGAACAGTCTGGGGCAATGGCAGTTTCACCAATATCCACTGTGGACAACACTTGCCTGGGGTTGGCTTTCACCACCTTGCACTGTGGGCAGTACCAGGGAAAGACCAATGGAGACCTTTTGGTAATACAGATATGTCTAAACAGAAGATTGTGCTCATGGCATCATATTTAGTATTGATACCATTCAAAACTATCTTTTCTTGTCTTTTCACAGGTTACGGACACAAAAATCATCATCCCATTAAGAGGTATGTGTATAACTGGATATTTAAAGTCCTGAGGGGAGAACTCTTCAGGTTACTGGCTTTTTGGACTAGTTCCCAGAGTTACCTGGTGCATTCTTCAGCTCCTACTATCTTACAAACTCTGAAGGACATGCCTGTTATTAACCTGTCTGAGAGAAGATGAGTGTGACCTGCCTGTAACCTTTGGTCTTGATTGTATAAACTCTCGCCCACCAGTTTTGGTCTGTCTGCACTCTGTTCTCGTTCAGCTTACTGTTCTATTTCAGATACTAAAAAAGGGTACGTGTGTAGGGGATTAGATCTACGAGGCTCTAGTGCACTTTCACCTTTGAGCCTGTGAAATCTCCACTACAGAGAACTAGCACTGTTATCCCATTAGATCTGATCTGGCCTATGCGTCAGATAGTACTGTCTTTGTGAATATTAAATCTTGTCTTTCTATTAAGATGTCCCCCAAAATATGGGATCACAGAATTGCAACCACTCTAGATGTATCCCTGTCATGTTAGGTGAAAGATGGGAATGTAACTTAGTAATAATCTCAAACATGTCCTTCTGTTGTCCCCAGACATTAGTGAACAGGTGGAGGTGATGGTAAGCATGGAGCGCAAAGAGCTGAGGAGGTACAGTATATGGGAACAGGAGGAACTGGAGGTCCGGGGATTTCTCTGTAAGGCCAACAAGAAGCCACCACCTGCCATTGTCCTGTTATGTGTGTCAGAAGCTGCTGCAGCTGCTCTACAGTGTGACCTCAGTAGACTCGGCGCTAATGAAGCCGGAAGCAAAAACACTGGTGAGATATGTTCATAACTTGGGGTCAGTGTGAAAAACTGTAGAAAGTGTAGATGAAAAACAAGGCTTGGATTCTATTCCCAGTAAAGCTACAGTAAATATAATACATTTCCATGCTGCCATTGTCAGGTCTGTCAAGTGTCTTAATTTTTGTTGTTGCAGGGTTTCTGTGGGTTTAGGCTGTAGAAAAAACCTTCCAGGTCTCTAAAGTTATATCAACTTTAGGAAAAATGTGTATTAATCATGCGTAAGCATGGGTGCTCATAGGTACAAAATCAGTAATAACTAAAACAGACTTAACATCCATCAGCTAATGTGACATCTCTTTTGCGTAAAAATAAAACCGTCCTTGTGCAAGTAATCGGTTGAAAAATAGTTTTTGTTAGTTTTACTTGCATCTAATGTTAATAAATGCAAGTTACACCAGATTTGGCTTTGTACTTGATTGGAGCTTATTGAAAATAACAGACATGAAACCTGTTTGAACTTTGTGCAACAAAATACTGAAATTAGAAAAAGAGTGGCATTGGAAATTAGAAAAACATAAAGCCACCAACAAACACCTGCCATCGTCCAAAATTTCTCTGTATTCTCATTGGGTGTTTCACCAAACACCAGTATAAGTGTGTGTTTACAATGTATTCATAATTATCTGAAAAAGACAATGAAAACCTGAGTATTAAATATTGTATTACATCCCCCTTCATGTGAATTTTTGTCTTACATTACAGTTATATATTTGTTTTTGTTTTTTTTTTTGTAGAAAAACCCAGCCCCTTTGTTCTGCTCACTCTGAAGGATCGTGTGGAGGGAATGATGGGCGCTTTATTGCGCTCTCTCCTGGACATTGACTGTCTCAATGGTCTTACACATGAGAATCCATTAATGGACAATAATGTGGATGGTTATAGTGGTTTGGACTTCACTGGTCCAGTTGTGACACTGGATGACAGTTTGGAGCTGATTAAAAGAAGTGGACTGGATCCATACCTGCTTAAGCTTCTTGGCCAGGAGGGCACAGTCCCTGGACTTGAGACAGACCTGGACTATCCGCAACTGGACACAGACCTGGACTATCCGCAACTGGAGTCAGACCTGGACTGTCCACAACTGGAGTCCGACCTGGACTGTCCACAACTGGACACAGACCTGGACTGTCCGCAACTGGAGTCAGATCTTGACTGTTCAGAGCTGGAGACAGACCTGGACAGTCCACAACTGGACACAGACTTGGATTGTCTACAACTGGGGACAGACCTGGACTGTCCACAACTGGACACAGACCTGGACTGTCTACAACTATCGACAGACCTGGACTGTCCACAACTGGAGACAGACACCCCAGCATCCAGTCAGCCAGAGGTTGAGCCAAAGCAGGAGTCAAAAGAAAAGCTAGAACCAGTAGCAGAGCCTGAAACAAAGCTGAAACAAGTCCAACCAGAAGTGAATCAGAAGCAACAAGACCATGAACACCCACCTGAGGTGAGTGGACTACATGATCTGTCACCAGTGAATCATTAAATTATACATACTGTATGACATGCTCCAATGTTATGCGGATATTATATGTTCATTAATTTCTTCTTCAACAGAAAAGCAGATCGGACCTTGGTCCGGTATATACACTATGCCATCGTCGACTCAAAGGATCCTACTCTGTGTCGTTGTGCAAATCAGACTCCAGCTGGGTTAAATATAAACATCAGGGGCTGCCTCACAGGCGAGTACCCTCCATGTGCTCTGCTACTGATCCGACAGGGGATGGCAGGTGGATTCCACAAGGGGTTCCATGCATCCACAGCAGCTGTTTTTTGATAATAATAATTTAATGCAAACTTTTAAAACATTTATTATAAGGTTTTGCTGTAACCCTGTGCACTAACAGTTTTTACTACATGTATTTTTTTTTTACTGGGAGTCCTACATAACCTACCATCTCTTCTTTGCTTCTGCTTAGGTTAATTCAGTTTCCTCCTCCGCCACTCAAGGGAGGAATCACTGTCACAATGGAGGACCTGCAGTGCCTTGACAGTGGGCAGTATCTCAATGATGTTATCATTGATTTTTATCTGAAGTAAGACAACGTTTGTAAACAAAAAAGGTTCATTCTTTGCCAAATCACCAGAATTTTTTTTTTTATTTCGATGCCTTTGTAACTAATTATACTGACATGTTATATTTGTCACAGATATAACTTGTTTTCCCTGATAGTACTATAATATGTCTCATATATTAAAAAGAATCAAACATCTGCTGTGATTAAATCTGGAGATAGAGGGACAAAAGTGATACCATGGACAAACACGCATTTCAGGAAGCCATATTTGGCATACCATAAATATGCAAATATGTCACATCCAAAGCTCCCTGTCTGTGTACAGACTTATATCAAAAAATCGTGTGAAAATTTGAACCATTAAGTGTCAACAGTTCAAAAGTTTTTAACCATCAAACTATGGATGTTTGATTGGAACCCTGTTTTTTCTGCCAAATATGGGGCCACACTCCCTTTTTGAAGGATTAATATCTCCAAAACTAGTGGAAATATTAGCCTAAAAATTTGCATAGCAGTTATTATGGTAGTAACAAAAACATTTAAAAAAAAAAAAGTATGTATATATATATATATATACATATATATATATATGTATATGAACAAAATCTGAGATGGTCAGGCTGGAATTGTCTCTAAAATCTGGTGATTTGGCACTGAATCACTCAAAGCATTGCTGATGATTTGTTTGTGGTGAGAAAAGACACTTTGAAACTAATTTTGTTGATGTGTTGGACCAGATACCTCCTCCAGAATGCCTCTGAGTCTGTGGCCCAGCGCTCCCACATCTTCAGCAGCTTTTTCTACAAACAACTAACACGCAGGGACAACGCCAGTGAAGGCGGCACCAGTGACGCGTAAGTTTATGCAGGTTTTTATGTAAATGTACGGTTTTATGACAGTCTCATAAATGTCGGCGTTTTTGTTTTTGTATGCATCCAGCTGTCAGAGGCAGCGGCGGCACCAGCGAGTAAAAACATGGACGCGACATGTGGACATCTTTAACAAAGATTTTCTGTTTGTGCCTGTCAATCAGGAGTAAGTCAATGATATTTAATATTTAAAGGTTTTCTGGTCTGCTGTTGCACACGTCACATGATCATCCCTCTGTTTAGGGCTCATTGGTATTTAGTCGTCATTTGCTTCGCTGGACTGAACGAGCCAAACGTAGAGATCTGGACTCCTAATCCTCAATCTGTGAAGAACCACAGCGGGTCAGGAGACTTTCAGCATCAAGATGAGGCTCAGGGATGTAAAAGTCCAAATAATAACTCAGAGGCATCGCTTGGATCAAACTCCAGTGAAAATCCAGAAAGGGGTACGTGGGTTAAATTCTGTTCTAATGAGACAAGTACATGCAAAGGTCAAAGATTTGTAGAAAAGGATTCCATTATATGTTGTAATTTTATCAGTGGGGAGAAAAGACTCTGAATGTTTTTTTCTCATTTATTTTAGAAAATTCTCAAGAACAATCTACCAAAAACACACTACCTGGTCCAGTGGTAAGAGAAAATGACTTGTCCACATATTTAAATGACACTCTATATTAGGGATGGGTACTAAATTTGGTACTTTTATTGGTACCGACTGAGTATTGATTCACATAAAGTCAAATGGTACCACATTTCAGTATTTGAATATGTTGGTGTTCCTGAAAAAAACAAAACAAAACTGCTGAACATGTGCAGTACAGTTCATGTAGAGCAGGGGTGTTGAACTTCGGTCCTCGAGGGCCGGTGTCCTGCATGTTTTAGATAATTTCCTCTTCCACCACATCTGGAAGCCATTACATTATTATCAGGCTTCTGCTGAAGCTGGATTATGAGCTGATCTTTAATTAAATCAGGAGTGTGGAAGAAGGAAATATCTAAAACATGCAGGACACCGGCCCTCGAGGACTGGAGCTCGACACCTGTGATGTAGAGGGAGTGGTTTGTTTTAGTTTTTAATACTTACATTTGAAAAATGGTATATATTATATTTATTTTTACAGTATTTGCCCTCTCCCACACACACTTTTCTTAAGTTTTATGATGTTATGTAATTTCACTTATGATGCTGAGAAATAAATATTCAAAATTCAGAAGTTTTTACAATTCTCGTTTAGACAAAATGACTTAAATCACCACACATACACACAAAAAGTACAGAAAACAGGTACCGTTGGGCACTGGTACCAATTCACAGGTACTGAGCCATATCAGTTTAAATATGAAAGGTACCCATTCCTACTCTTATGTATTGGTGTATTTAATTTTATTTACAGTACCATTAAGTCCAATGACATGCATTCACTTTTAATTCTAGTTTTACTGTTAATTTTATTTTTTATGCTGTTTCTTCATGTGCTCAAAGTAATTTGTGCTTTTTGTCTGATCAACTCTATATATATGTATATATATATATATATATATATATATAAAAACAATTGTCTTTTTTTTTAGAATTGCACTGAGCAAACCTGCCTGAGGAAGATGATTTGCAAGAGGTGATTACACAAGTGCACAGACACCAGGTTCTGAGTGTCTACAGTCTGTAGCACTGAGAGCCTGTTCTGTTTTGTCCTGAGGACTTTGATGTTGGTCTGTGTGCGTGGACTGTACATACGTTTTGTGCATTGACTGATTGCCCATGTCTCCATAGGCCGTGTATTCTTGTCATGGATTCCCTCAAACGTTCTCTTCATGAGCGTGTCTTCAAACTTTTGCGAGAGTAAGTAGTACAATTTCCTCCAGTCTCAAAATGCATGCAGATGCTAGGAAACGTGTGTAATGCTGTATATTTTTCCCTCAGCTACTTGCTGTCAGAGTGGGAGACCCGTCGTGGCTCCTCGAAGGACTTTGGTCCGGATCAAATGAAAAGCTCACACTGTCAAGTTCCCCTTCAGGACAACAACAGTGATTGTGGACTTTACCTGCTGCAATACGTGGAGAGTTTTTTGAAGGTAAACGGCCCTGTGTCTCACTTTAGAGCTTAAACAGTGAGACGTGTTTTTTAATACATGTATAGAGTAATGGGAAATTAATTATTGTTTTTTATTCCGTTTTCAGGACCCTGTTGTTCACTTCGACCTCCCTTTACAACTAAAACGCTGGTTCCCCCGTCAGCAGGTGCGAAGGAAACGAGATGAAATCAGAGATCTGGTGCTCAAACTTTATCGACAGCAAAACCTGGACAATAAAAGATAGATACCAGAGGCTCTGCTCAGTGCACCACATTCCTGTTACTATTAAACCACTGCTCATAATGAGTGACGGACATTTCAGTGTGAACTGAAAATATTTCCTTAAATTTAGTTTTTGTTAGTTTATGCATTCATTTGAAGAAACTATGTAAACTATCTGTGGATCCTGTAAGTGAATATAAAGGCATCAGTAGTTCATTTCAAGTCAACAGGTAACTGTACATTGAGGAAGTCAATTATATTGAATGTTTATATCCCCCCAGCTTTTACTGATGATCTTCATACTGCAAGATATTTGGGGAAAAAAAAACCATTTTTTATTAAATTATTATGAGCCCAAAAAACAAATTATAAGCCTTTTTTTTTTTTTTAAATTAAATTGGCATTTCAGTTTTAGATTTATTTACTTTGCAAACATTTTTTAGACATGCACTGTCTTGTTCTTCAATATCAAGTTTATATGTCACAGATTCTGGGTTTTTACTGCTTGAGATTTACATCAGATATAGGTTAAAACAGGAACAGATGCATACTGTTCCATTGAACTGATGGAATCTCTTGTATAATACAATGACGCCAAGTTGCTTTTTTAAAAAAAAAAAACCAAAACAAAATGACCTAATTAATGAGCATTCAAGTGCCTCACTCAGTTCTTGTGATCCGGCGTAGGGTTAGTGAAGACTCTTGGCAGTTTTAGATGACACTGCTTCCCTCTATTTTGCAGCCAAGTCAACTGGGGTACTGAGATCGTTTCTAAAATGATCGTTGCCTCAAGAAACAGAAGCAGACCAAATATGGATGTTAAACAGTCTGTGGGGCTCATGATGTCATTTTGCATCAATAACATCCTAAATCAGTGTTAGAAAATGCATCAGTGTTTTATCATATCGAAGGTTGTTGGTAATATATGGCACTCTTACCTATCAACAGGAGACTTTTTTTAACCTTTTTTTTTAACCTGCCTTTTTTCTTTGTTAAATCATTTAGTTAATTTTGGCATTATATTCATTGAAAAAACTGACTTCTTGCCATGGGAAACTTGCAGAATGTCCAGGGGTGCACGTACTTTAGCATGCATAATGTGAGCTCAGAGCTAAGACCTGAAACGATGTCTCATTTTATTTCACCACTGTTGCCGAAATGTCTGTTAACAGAGATCCCTCCCTATAGTCTGTTAGTTTTAGGTCAGATGTATATCACTCTTGTCACGTTTTATGACATATTTGATGCCATGTTTTTTAGAAACTGTGTTGTAAGAATGTACAGGATCTGATTCCAAAATATCTTTGGTTTCAAGTGTGTATTAAAACATGTAGACTAAGTATTATACCCTCTGGTTTTCATGTTTATTTTGCATCTGAACCACAAATTGAGATTCACCTGTGTGTAGCAAACACTAATGGGATCACAGTCAGCACTGGGCCTGAGGCCTGATGTCTTCTTTCTCAATTCTGTCTTGATTTTTTTTTTTCTTGGTATTCCATTTTAGGTCTTACCTTTTTTTATATTTCTCTTTAAATGAGCAAATCCACATTTGTTTTTCTTTCCTATAAAATGTAGATTTCTAAATGAACATTACAATGCTGCCTATATAAGCTGTTTAAAGTGTTACATGCATGGCTTATGTGTATTTACTCTGTCAGATCCCCTCATACTCTGAACAATCCCCTTCTGACTCAACATGGCAATGAGCTGCAGCCACTTTTAAAAACATACTGTTTGTGCTTTTGTGAGCAAACGCCGTCCACCACTTTTATAGCATTTGAAATGGAAATATCAGAAGCTAAGAAATGCATCATATATAATCACTCAAATGCCTCATCCAGGGGTGCACACATGCTGAGTGAATTTGCAGAGGTAGGCCGAAGCCAAGTAGCCAACATTACTTCTCCGCAGGCGGTCCATGATCTCAGCTTCTAAACTCTCACTGTTAAAACAAACTGCAAAATTGGTCAGAGAATGCCTGCACATTGGACATGAGTATCCAGGTATTTAGCTTAAGTCGCAGAAAAAATGATTAGACCATCGAAAACAATGGTTATGCAATCAAGTACTAACTCCTGTTGTTGAGTAAAACAGAAAAGAAAACATGGAATGTCTAAGCACTGTTTTTGTCAGGACAATGTCATAGACAATGTAAGAACTTACGTCATTTTGGTTTTTATCAAGAAAACCATGGAAAATGGATAGATATCGGTGCTTAAACTCTTATGAGCTTTTGTTGTTATTATTATATTTGTCCAAACAAATGTACCTTTAGTTGTACCAGACATTAAAATGAACAAGAAATTGA
>JAPTGZ010000015.1:18817715-18828651 GCA_029814645.1 Fowleria isostigma | reverse complement strand
GTTTTAGTCACATGATACACACAGGAGGTAGTACTTGATTGCATAACCATTGTTTTTGATGACTTTTGATGGTCTAAGAATTTTTCCTGCAACTGTATATTTTCCAAATGTACTTATAGGGCTTTGATGGAGGCACTCAGCTGCTTCTTGTAGTCAGTGGTGCTAACTTTGAAACGTAGTGGTCCGTTATGATTTTACATTAGCTGTGTATTGTAAAGTATCAATGTATGTTAAAGTGGCCAAATATAGCTGTAGTGTTTGAGTTATATGGTTCACGAATGCAGCCTTCCACAAACCTGGACAATGAGTCGAAGATCATTTCAGCTGGTTTTCTATTAGTAGGCAATTTCTGCTTTTTAAGAGCTCAATTGATCGGACATTTGTAAATGTTAGTAGCCTCAAAAGAGTGAAAAAAGTGGTGATGGCAGAAAGGCGGAGAGCATGAACCCTCTATAGCTCTGGGATTTAGAAATAAGTGAAAACACATTCGAGTGGAAAAATACTTTAGGGCAAGCAGCTCATGGATTTGATCAAAAAGTCTGCGTTCAGATGCCATATGTAATACTGAAACTGAAAGAACAGGAAAAGTAGACAAAGGACACTGATAAACAACATGTGCTCTTTGGAAAGACTGTGTCTGCTGTCACAAAAACTTTAGGACTTAAAAAAAAAAGGTCTTCCCTCTGACTACTAGGTTGGCCATGACGCTGCTCCTCTACCTGAAACCCTCTAACGGACTCTTTTTCTTTGTTTTTTAATTGTTTATTTTGGATTGTACATCAATCATTACATACAGTACAATTAAAAAAAGAACAGGATAGACGCAGAGGATTATTTACTGCCTATCCTTTTATCCTGATCCACTACTGACATTAAATGTGCACAGCGAAGAACATACTCATGATAACAAAAGAATCAACGACAAAAACATAACAATCATCTCAACTTAATATTCATGAATGATTTTATACTTCAAAATTTCTTAAACTTACTCACATAAGTGGACCACTGAAGGTGAGACACAGGCAGGATATAACCATGAAACTCCTCTAGTTGAGTGGTTACAGTAAGATGATATTTTTTGTATTAGAAGTTTTATGAAATATTATCTTTAAATATGAAAATGAGTCAGTATGTCATTAAATGTTTGCAAATTTGCATAACATTCCAGAACAGAAACCTCTTTTAATTTTGTTACATATCAGAGTCAAAGGCTTTTACAGAGGATGTCTCTTTTTTAATGACTCCATAAATCAGAAAATACAGTCAATAGCCATAAAATAAAAAAATTGCCATGTTTTTAGAAAAAAACATCTTACAAAAATCAAACTAATTTTGATATATGAACAAACCCCTCTGTAAAAGACTTTAGAATATAAACAGGAATAAAACTGGAAAGTTTTGAGTATGTAAATGCTACTGAAGTGGAGATTTCTGCCTCAGAGTACGAAAACAGTCATTTTGAGGAAAATGGGATTTAAATATTTAAATAGGGGAATTTAATGCTTTTCTATGGGAAACAATTGCTCAAAAACAGAACCAGAAACTCAGAGCTTTACAATAATACTGGACATGACAGACTTCAGTAAACACGGCACATCAGTTTAGAACACTAACTTTTTGGTAAATTTGGGAGAAACTTACTGCCAAAACAAACTGTAATAAAGTAAATATTTTAATGTATATTTTCAGCCTTTTCTTTATAGCAGCTTAAAAGAACACATATTGAAAGGGTAAACTAGCCCAAAATCTCAAAAATGACCACTGCATAAAAAATTTGTTTTTGCCTGCAGTGTCTCGCCTAAGATTTATCAAGTCCATCCCATAATTTCACACCCACATCCCAAATACATCTGGACTTCACCTTTAGCCTCACTTACGCACATTCAAAAACGTAAAGACCTCTGAAATTACATTTACTCTCTCTTAATTCAACAAAATCTTGAATTCTATTTGGAACCATATTATTTTTTACTTTATAAATCATCTCTATTCTTTTAATACAATATCCTGCAATTTTAAGGTTTTAAGTTGAATAAATAAATTATGTTACTTCAAAATATCCTAGGTTTTTTTCTTTTTCTCTCCTAATTTTCAGTGTATTCCCATATGTCCATCCCCCCAGTGTCTCGTGTTTGACCCTTGCCGTCCCTTGAGTGGACGTTCACAGCTGCAGCCGATTACAACCGGTAGAATTTCATTTGTCGTCGGACAGTGTGACCGTCAGAGGTCAGAGTCGGACACGTAGATCATGTCATAGCCTCTTGTTTACAACACATGCTTCTTATCCTTCAGGCATCTACACTGCAGGCAACAACGGCGCAACAGGCTCTGGCGACAGTGTCATGCCTTTTGCAATCTGTGCGTTGATATTTTCTATGCATGCATGTTCGTGTCCGCATACCGCTGTTATCTTCCATCTGCCAGCTGAACCAACAGCCAATCATCCCATGCTGTGTTCTGTCATGTACATAACAGTGAAGATATTATTAACCCGGTGCATTGTAGGATGTAAATCACATGTGTCTCATTTTTCAATTATGCTCATTTCCTTTTTATACTGACAATATCATGCAGCTGTGTAAATGACAAATTGCAACATGTACAAAAAATAAAATGTTTTATATGAAACTTTATGTCTTTTTTTCTTTGAATGACTGATATATTGGCTTCTTCAACTATGCTGGACCAGGTGTTAGGCCAGTCTGGGATAATCCAAAGAGCAGATTAGGCTCAGCAGGTATGGATTAGACCCGTCTGTGTCCATGACAGGTTCTAAAAGAGCGTGCACCGGTAATCAGCCTGCGTCACACGTATTGCATGTGCTGGGATTTGGCCGTGTAGTTAAACGCCTGTGAACAAGCAGAAGACGGGCATGTAAACACTGTGATGGTGAAACAGGACTAAACTGGAGTGTGAAAAAAAATTGGATCCAGCTGCTCTTTTGTTATGTTTTTTTTTTTCACACAGGTTTTCTTCGTTCCAAAGAATTTCTGTTATATTTGGTGTGGTTTGGTGAGGTCACCAGTTGTGTTGGTGGCCAGTGAATGCGTCATTTAATTTAATTTTATCTTAGTTTATCAAAATCACCATAGTAATAAGGCATGAGACTGTGTTTTCTTTGCGTATTATTGTTGTTGTTAAAAGTTTATGATGAGGGTGAGTTGCATTAAGTACAAATATGAGGTACTTTACTGGAGTTTTTCCATTTTATGCCTTATTTTTTCTACTGCACAACATCTTTGAGCCAAATGTTGTACTTTGTCACACATTTTTCATTTTCATCCAGCCACATCTATAACTTATTTGTCTCATTTGAGTGTTTGTAATAAACTGGAAGATAAAGTGTTCCTTTTTTGGGTTGTGAAAGTTCTTTTTAGATAAAAAACACTGGATATAAACTGGAAAAATCATTGTCACAAAACTGAAAACGGCTGCATTTCTCACCTCATGAATACTTCACTTTTTGGACATTCACTTCATGATTGTGATAATCTTGCAGAATATGAATAACCTGCATAACAGTAAAAGAAGTAGTTAAAGCTTGGCCTCAGACATGCACAACAATAAAAAGCAAAATAGAATCATGAAAAAAAAAAAAAAAATTAGACCACCAAAAGTCATAAAAAACAGTGGTTATGCAATCAAGTACACACTCCTGTGTGTATCATGTAACTAAAACAGACAGAAAAGAAAACATGGAATGCCGAAAAGACCTGTTTTTGTCAGTACAATGTCATAGATATTGATGGAAGAACTTATGTGATCTTGATAATAACGAAAATCACATAAATCACATAATCAATTTTCCATGAATAGATATCAGCTTTAAATTAAACTCTTAGGAGCTATTTTTTTTTTGTTATCATTATATTTGTTCAAACAAATGTAACTTTAGTTGTACCAGGCATTAAAATGAACAAGAACTTAAAGAAAACATGGGTGGTCTAATATTTTTTTCCACGACAGTTCACCTTAAAGCAGAAGGAATATGAATTTTAAAACATCATCTAATAGTAACAGACTGCAAAGGACTTGTTTTTCCTCACTTTAAGTAGATTTTACTGATAATTCCTATTTTTGTGTGAGTAAGTTTTTTTAATTCAGAATTTTTTTTTGTGGTTGAGTGTTACTACAGTGTAATTTGTTGTACTTTTACTACAATAAAGAGTGAATTCATTTATCTCTGAAGGCAACATCAACGAGTGTTCTTCACTGGCCCAGCTTGAATATTTTACCGATTATGAAAAGTGTCACTACAGTTCAGGGCAGTGGGTGAAAAATGAAAAACACCAATTTGGAAAGGAAATTATTACTGCATACTGACAGACTGACATGTAATGTTTTCATGCTGGAGGACAATTTGGCCAGAGGAATGAAGAACGGGTGAGGTGTCCTATAGTGAAGTATGTTCCCGACCAGGTGGGCTGATGTTTCTCCAACTGAGAAGAGCATCTGCCTCCAGTTTTAGACTTCCACAGACTGCATGCCAAATTGCTTGCCACATAATTTGTGGCAAGGCAATCCCTGTGGAGCCAGGCTCTGGAAAGTACAGTGGATGATGAAAAACGGATTCAACAGAATACAGACTCCCTTTGTGTTTCTCTGTGTTTAATACTAATAAAAGAGGGATGTATCTGGGTGGCGTCTCCAGCTTTTATACGTTAACAGTCACAGAACAGTGAAGTTGACATTATTTTACATCTGCATCGATAATCCTCACTTAATGATACAGTTTCCACAATTTTACATCCTTTTGATTCTAAACACTGATGCCGTTTTTCCTTTTATAGAACTACAAAATATACTGCTGATATTTAGCTATTTATTTAATCAAGAAGATATATTAATCCAGTTATTACATATCCTTTATTCAACCCTCCCCTTGTGTTTTCTTTCTGTTTCCATCTCTTATGTCAAGACAAGACGAAATCAACACATCATACAAAAGCATACCATCAATTAGTTTAGTTTGGTTCAATTTATTATTAATTTGTCAGGGACAATGTACAAATATATTATTCTCAAGTGTTCAAGTTTAAAAACAGTTACTTTACTAAGCTCACTGATTTCAAAATAAGAAGTTTAGATAGATTTAAGTTGTTTTGCAGGGCAGTATATTGAAATGCACTTATCCAACTCTGTTATTCACCTGCATATCAGTGGAGTTTCATTAGTCATAATTGGGAATTGTCAATCAAATGAATAGAAAATCATCTGTGTGCTTCAGTTCCAAACTGAGATACAGGACGTTTATGGGGAACAGAACAGAGAATAGGTGTGAGGCTTTTCTTGTGCAGCCACAAGGGGGCGATCTATTTGCTTTTCTGTATTACAAATGGATGCTTCTATATCAGTTCAATAAAGTTCCGTTTTATAGATTTAAGATAAAATTGGAATGTACATCAATACATGGGGAGCATTAGAACCATTTAGATCCATGTAAAGTGCATGTATTTATCTGAGTAGACCTTGTAATGTTTCTGGTGGTGCATACTTTGAGAAACTGAATGAATAAGTGATGACATCATCTGTCCACTGTTTGGACAGACACAACATCTTAAAGTTAATGACTTTCAGGACGTGGTGCAAATGCGTAAATGAGTTTCCTCATGTGCAGAAACAACATGTAATTATATATATTATACTGATAAGCCTGTGGAGGTGTTAGATGACATCTCAATAAGTCTGTTAGCCATTCCCTCTCATCTGTGCAGACTCTTGTTAAGTGTCTTATAAAAGTGTGATTTATGAGCAGATAAATGACAGAGTGATCAGGAAGTTCAACCCTGGCCTCACCATGCATGGCTGTGAAACACTAGACACAAACCATGACGGTTATCTGCAGTATCCGAGAAGTGTGAAGAAGAGTCTCCTATCACAGTGGGAAACAATCAGCACCTGGTATCTGAAAAACTGCACTTTTATTTATAACAATGTAAATATGTTATTTGACTTCCTGTGGACATCTCATACTGATAGGATTACAGTCAGCTCAGCTTTTAACAGTCTTTCTCACCCTCTTTGGTCTCATGACTTCCTTTTGTATCTTATGACAGTAATGTGTTTTCTTTCTCAGCCTCATGTGGACCAATTAATGTCTCCAGTATGCTTTCTGGGAGTGCATATCAGAGGGAAAAGCGCAGTAGAGGAGAGCGAAATAGGAGTAAAAATCAGAGAAAGAATCAGAAAGCACGTGGCTGGATTACTGCTCTCTTTTGGGCCCACGTGCCTCACCAGGACTGTTGTGCTTGTAATGGGTGATCAAGAGTTCAGCGGCAGATAGAAGTGTGCAAGTTATCATTAGTATTTCCCAGTTCTACTGCCCTGATGGACTGGGCCTCAAGGTCAAGTCTACCTCAATGCAAAGTTTTTAAGCATGATAATAAAAAAAAAAAAAGTCAAGGCTTTTTCTGTAAGCTGTTAAAACCAACACCATCCAGAAGGCCTGTTTTGCAGCTGTGGCTGTTCTCCTGTTCCTCTGTGCACTGTAAAATAGAACACAAGTGGTTCTACACAACATATTCAAAAGTGAAGCATTTTTATGCATACTAACTTTCTAACTTTACTTAAGTTATGTATGTATGTATGTATGTATGCATGTATGTACTTATTTAATCATTCATTTAGCATTGGGGCTTTCAAAATTAATGCGTTAATGTAGCTTAATCCATCATCATGATTAATCGGATTAAAAATTTTAATGCAACTAACCCCATCTGCAGCACAGACTGACTCTGAACATCTCTGTCAATGCATTTGGACAGTTTGTCCAAGTAGTTACCATTGTGCATATGCAAATGGGCAGTTGATCTGGTAGTAACAGGCAGCAGAACCATCCCATAAAGATGGAAGACACTAAACAGCACGTTGGCCATCTGTAGGAAATTTGAGTTTAAAAAAATGAAATGAAACAGCCAACCGAAATAAAGTATTATAAACACTCTGCAGGAAGGAGTTTTCTTTTCACCAAAGCACTTCCAGCTTAAAATACAACATTAACACGAAGCATATGTTAATCCGGGATTCTGCTGTCACTGCGGCTAACGCATCGCCCAGCTTGCGACAAACATGTTAAGTGCATATATATACATTCCCTTCTTTCTTGAGTCTGTTTACTCCTGCACAATTAAAGCAGCAATAGACAACTTTCTGCTCGTGGGGTCCCTCTAAAGTCAATAAACGGTATTGTCTGTAACAACTGTCGTTAAAATCTCCATCTTGGTAATACTCGAGTATTTATTGACAAGCCAGTGATGCAGAACAGGCAAGACCAGAGACACACTGATAGAAGTGTACGAGGGTCTTCCTCTGTCACACATGATTAAAATCACCCAGTATAAAGTTTGTATCCTCTGGTGACATAGTCTGTGATCTCTGTACTACAGTCAGCATTTCGCTTAAGAAAGTGAAAGTAAAAATGCGTTATTAATTTTTCTAAGTCTCCTGTTGTTATGAAACTCATTTAACTTTTCTCTACCTCCTGAAATTTAACAGACTTTAATTTAATGGGGCAGGATGTTTTTATTTTTTAATGTTTGTTTTTGTCCGGTTCTAGAATCAGCACTGGAGGGAACTCCCGATGTTGGTAAAATGGGTTCAACCACAGCGACAACAGTTGAATGTCTGGTGTCCACATTAGTTCAGTGATAATAACAGAGCTATAGTATCATTCATTCATTCATTTCCACGTACCCCTCCTTCTGTGTTTTACCTGTTACTTCAGTATTACAGTTCTCTCGGACTGGGGTTTCTGTGAGTTCGGAGATGTGTTTCTGTTCAGTGAGCCATGTGTCAGTGAAAACTATGACACAACAGTCCTTAAAATCCTTTTGGAAGTGAATGTTCCACCAAAGTTTCTCTGTTTTATTCCATAAAAGCGTACATAAATACTCAAGCCGGTATGTCAGACTCCGGTACCTGCGTACACATGCACTGGAGCATCCACCCTCCACTTTCAGTTCACATCCCGGCTCTTATTGTATCACTGTAATGCTTTCTTTTCTTTGACTCTTCAGATAACACCCTTAGCCTCTTTTCCACCCATTTTTCTTGCTGCTTTAGCCATGACTGTTAGCCTACTTGTAGCTTTCCCTCACTCCAAACTTTGTTTACCTGCCTCGTCTTCTCAAAGCAAACGTGGGATGTGACGTATGCCCTAAAACTGTTTAATTGTAGTTTTTTTGGGACACGGGTAGCTTGAATTTATGTAGTGTCAGTGAAAGCCACAGAGGGGCTCTGAAGTGATAATCATAGTGTAACTGAACCTATTGTGAGTTGTTGTACCACCAACATGACGTGACAAATATAGTTTGAAGGCAGAAAAAACATCTAGTGCTACTTTAAAGGTGATTAATATACAGTTATAAAAAAGTTATTAGATAACCCTATGTTTTTTTCAATTTCTTATTCACTTTAATGCCTGGTACAACTAAAGGTACATTTGTTTGAACAAATAAAATGATAACAACAAAAATATCTCTTAAGAGTTTATCTAAGAGCAAATATCTAGCCTTTTTCCATAGTTTTCTTGATAACCAAAATCACAAAAGTTCTTCCATTAATGGCTATGTCATTGTACTGACAAAACCAGTGCTTTTAGACATTCCATGTTTTCTTTTCTGTCTGTTTCAGTCACGTAATAAGAGTTAGTTCTTGATTGCATAACCATTGTTTCTGATGACTTTTGATGATCTAATAATTTTTTTCTGTGACTGCTGATTAAAATTAATGATATTTAATCATGATCAATCAAAATTAATCCACAACAACCCTGTGATTAATCTGATTAAAGCGTTTTGTCATCAGACAGCACTATTTATAATATAAAGTACATTATACAATGTGGTTTTATACTGCAAATGGCAATAAACAACTGAACTGATTATAGTCCCACCTTCTCTGAATAAGAACACATGCATGCATGCATTTAATTGAGTAATGTATGCTGCAAATAGGATTAATTCATTTAATAATTAGGTGCTATTTTTGCAATTTTACCTTTTTCACTCAATGTTTTAAATGTAATTTTCTCAAGTTTATTCAACAGTCATGTGTGTGATTTCAGGAGTCAACGTGCTTCAGCCAAAGTACACATCTGATCATAAAACCTTGTGTAAAATGGTCTCCCCCGCAACTTTCCAAACAGAGGCGATGCTGCGTCTGATATATGATATTCTTTACCTCTACATAACCAGTATAAACCTAGTGTCATGCTCCTCTTAAGTGCATCATCTGTCTGTGTTCAGAGGGTAAAGACTGACCTCTGTCTTAAACCCTCAAGTTCTTTCATTTTTACACTGTTACTTCTTCTCTACTTGTGCATATTGTATTTTTTACTTCATTACATTTGTCAAACCAATTTATCTACTATTCAGATTAACGTTTCATCCTGTTCCCGACCATTGAAAACTACAAATATGTGCATGTGCTTATGATGACCTGAATAATTAGTGTTTCTTTACCGGTTGAGAAAATATTTACATCTAAAGCTAAATAAACACTTTAAAAACCTTCTTACGTTAGCTGAAAATGTGTTGTAACAAAGCTGAAAATCACATTCAATAAAACTACCCAAAAGTAATGTACTTAAAATCAACTCCCCCTTTAAGGCACAATAGGTAAAAACAGTTGGATTCAGATTTAGATCTATTTCTAAGTCTGTTATCTGTTTGCGTCTCTGCAAACAGATAACAGACTTCTGCTCCTCTACTGTGGCAACATTAGCTGCGAGCTTCAAACTTTAGCCTCTGCAAATGTCAACAGATAATCCACAGCAGAGATCAAACATGAGTTCATCTAATCACGCAGGGATGTGTGAACGTTACAGCAGTAAAATGCAACACATGTATCGATGCTGCAGTAAAATGGATCCAAAAACATCACATATAATAATAAAACACCGACAGAGACTAATTGACTGCTTTTTCTCCCCTGCATGTTTTTATCACAATTATTTTCATTTCATTATTCCGTTTTACAAGTTTACACAAAAATGGTCCATAATAAACAAAGCAGAGCACCGTACTTAGTAGTAAAAACAAAATGATGTTTGATTACATGGATTTATTCTCTCAGTTAAGTCATGTAATTAGTTTAATATGATCCCGAGCCCAAAATACATTTTACGCTCAGAGATTCCAATCATTTCCACCATTTCACAAAATTGTAATAATAATGGTAGCGCAGTGGTTAGCACTTGTGCCTCTCAGCAAGAAGGTCCTGGGTTTGATTCCAACATCAGTTGATGGGTGGGACCTTTCTGTGTGGAGTTTATAGGTTCTCTCCATGTTTGCATGGGTGTACTCCGGTTTCCTCCCACCATCCAAAGACATGCACTGATAGGTTAATTGGTTAATTGAAATTGTCCATAGGTGTGAATGTGAGTGTTTGTCTCTATATGTCAACCCTGTGATAAACCGGTGAAATGTCCAGGGTGTACCCCGCCTTTGCCCTTAAGTAGCTGGGATAGGCTCCTTGTGACACCCATGACCCTAGTTAGGATAAAGCGGGTTCAGAAAATGAATAATAATAATGATATTATTATTACATTATATATTTCGATAAAGTACCCTAGTCCTACTAAAGTCCTATTTTCCAACCACAGTTGACAGAGGCTCTTCTCCAACCTCTTTTACCATCACAGCTTTACTTGCCAACATTAGACACATTAGAATGACCTCCTCATGTTGTATCAAAGAGTCAGAAACATTTCCAAAAAAACATTATAATGGATTTGGTGACAAGGATGTGAATATAGAACTTTTGTTTCTAGTGTGGAGCCTGTCTTAATGGATGATGGTTTTATTTTGTATAAATAATTATCATATTCCTTGATTATCTGTTATTGCTTATGTTTCTTCATGTCATGCTGGTTTTGTCTCATGCAGGTCAAGTATGTGCTGACCATGTTACTTATTAAGTGTTTCTTTTTACT
>JAPTGZ010000015.1:18794187-18804335 GCA_029814645.1 Fowleria isostigma | reverse complement strand
TTATCCAAAGACATGCACTGATAGGTTAATTGGTTAATCTAAATTGTTCATAGGTGTGAATGTGTGAGTGGTTGTTTGTCTCTATATGTCAGCCCTGTGATGAACTGGTGAAATAACCAGGGTGTACCCCGCCTTCGCCCTTAAGTAGCTGGGATAGGCTCCATACGACCCCTGTGACCTTAGTGAGGATAAAGCAGGTTCAGAAAATGAATGAATGAATGAATAATAATAATAATAATAATAATAATAATAATAATAATAATAAACCACACGTGCGATGATAGCTAGGTGTACTATTGTATCATCACAGAAAGTCTCTAATTCGAAAGTCAACCACGCTTTTGTACATGGTGAAACTGGGGGGTGGGAGTAAATAAGCTCTGCTTCTTCTCACTCCCTTTTGGGCTTCTGTTCTTCAGAGGTGGTATACCAATGGGGACTCCTGTGTATAATTAGGTGTTATGCTTACGGTGTACACATAACGCTCTACAGTATCACTGCTATATCTACGTGCACTTGCAATGGATATTTCTCTGTGCATGTGCTTTGGGTATATGTTACATGTACAGTTTCAACGTATATTCACTCCATTAACTTTCCTGCATAATTCACGAGGTATAGTTTGTATTCAACATCTACAAGTCTAATTGTCTCTTCTGTTTGTATTTCTCATATGCATATTCTTCACGTACAGTTCTGGATTTTAACTCTATTCACAGATTTTTTTGTTCAGATCTTGTGCAGAGTTGCATATAAAATGCTCTCTTTTTGTTTTACTTTTTATTTTCTTATTTCTATTTTTATTTATTTTCTCTCTCTTTTTATGTATTTCCGTGTACACATGTATGAGGTGTATATGAACAGTATTGATTATTGTGCATGTATGTGCATTGCCACTAGATATGAAGTACATAAGTTTGAAATAAACTAAACTAAAACTAAACTAAAAATTATCAGCAAATTGTTTACAAAGTTTACAATGCGTGTGCATGTCTTCCAGTGCAGGTAATCTGAGAATGTTTTTTACATGCCATCTGCCCCAGCCAGCACCATGTCCATCACCCCTACCCCATCTCTCAGCTCTCCATCTTTTATTTATTTAATGGTTATTTAACAGGGATGATACATACAGCATTGCCACAAAAAGGAAAAGACGTCTAGCTTCAGCTAATTTGCAGTCTTTGTCCCTGGTCAGGCTTTTGAACTCTATAAAACATCTACTACATACAACATACAAGATTTCAAAGGACAGAGGTCAAGCTGACTGTGGTCACAGGCATTAAAAAAAGCTTACTTCAAGACAGATTTGAACCAGTGATCCAGGTGTGACAAGGAGGGCCCAGATGGGCTTCGAACCCTAGACGAGAGTCACACATGCTAACCAGTCAGCCAAAGGGCTATCTCCTTGGTCAAGTAGCCAGGGCACATGATCAATCAGAGGCATAGTGACAGGACCGTCACTGTCACATAGGGATGCCTCTATTTGTCACTGCTGTGGACCCAGGTAAGAGTGGAGCTAAGGTGTTGACGGTGAAGGGAGGAAGAAAGAATGGTGCAAGGCCCCACTGAATGCTGCTTGCAGCTTTAATCTATTTGTATTTAATATTTGGTGTATGGAGCTCTGTGACAAGCTTTTAAAGTTTTAAAGCCAGATCCCCTGTGTGAAAAGTTTTACCAGAAGCTTGAATAAGCAATGACACATCTGGAACTTTTGAGGAACAAAGTTTGGGGGATATTCAAATCTTCTTTTGTCCATAACTTGGACAGCTTTCATTTTTCTCTAAATATTGTTTTCTGTGGCTAAACAATTCTATTCTGTCTCTTCTACTTGAGTACCTTCAATCGATCATTTTGTGAATAGCGTGCCAACACGATACGCTAACCAGCCCTGTGGCTGAGCAGGCCTTTCCCTGTTTGACATGATGACAAATAGATGAAACCCGGCTACGGCACCTGTTGAGAGTTATATGTATCTCCTGTGAGGTCGAACGAGGACTGCTGTGCATACACACAGTGCCTCTTACTTCATCATCTGTCACACATTGATTTACTCTGGTTTGTATCCAGCTCAATTCTTTATTGGTAGACCCCTTTTTTTTTTTTGAATCCACAGTCCAGATGGTTTATCAGATAGATGAATTGGCAGAAGAATCCAAAGCAGGACTAATAGTCGTATTTGTGGTTTTCAGGCTGTTGTGTCATTTACTGTAAACTGTGATATTAGTCTTCTGTTCGGTAAGTGTGAAATGATGTGATGGTGAAGTGGGTGATTATTTTCCACAGTCTAGTGCGTTGGCGCCACTTTGCTCTCACCTACTGAGCTGGACTGCAGCGTACACGTCCAAATTTCTCCTGTCTTCCCCTATTCTGACTTCCAGAGCCTGTCTTAGTTTGATCCTGTGGTTTATTTGTCTTAATCACCCAGAGGAACAAAGACGGAGCCGAGACCAAAGAGGGCTTAGTACAATCATATTACCCAGCCAGGAAAACAAACTCACTTCAATCAGAGGCTGCGTCTCCCCATTTTCTTTCTGTCTGTCTACTTCTCTCCTAGTTGCTTGGCCACTTCATAATAATTCGCCTTCCCAAGTGACAGGCCTTAAACTATTTCAGAATGGCTTTACACTAGCTTAGCTTGGGGCAATATTTCACTGTGATCGAAAGAAAACATCAGAAGTAGATTGAGCTGCTCGCATTTCGCCCTCACAAGTATTTTCTCTGTTTCATCATCCAATATTTTTCCAGGGTGAAAGCAAACATCATCTTGCAGTGTGCATGTTATGTCTACAGAAAGAACTACAGTGCAAACATGCGGTGTTAACCTTTGCAATCATACAAATGATGTGGTGCAGGTAAGGAATGAAGCCTGCAGTCATGCATTGTATACTAATACAAACAGTTTATCCTTTGGCGTCCAGCCGCTTCCTCTGCTCGCTCTGTTGTGTGCAGACTGACCAAGTTTTTTTTTTGCAAGACTCATGTACAGTACAAGACTGACCCTATAAAGTGAGCCAATGTTCCATCATAAAACATTATTTCAGCTTTAAATATGATGCTGGCTTTTTATTTGAAAATAGGAAGAGGTGAGTGGTTTTCAATGTGTGAGAGCCTGAAAATGACTTAAGCATCAAGTGCATCTGCTTTGTGATTTTAATCATGATGTGTAACACATAAAGATCTGCTGTTTTAACTATTATCAGAGATGCTCCTTCTTCCGTGTTTCACTGGTCTGGGTTTTACATTTGATTTCTTAATGGACTGATGGAATCGCAGACAAAGCAGTATATATTGTAATATATGATTGTTGGGCGGTTAATAACACACCTCACTGAGCAAGCTCTGTTTGCTTTTATATCATGCATACTTTTCATTGACTTCTTTTTGAAATACTTTAGTGCAAGTATTTGGATCCTATATGGGAATAGTTTGATATTTCAGAGACAGGAAACAAGGATAGTGAGATATTGAAAGTGGGGAAAGATACAAGTAAAACCAATCCAGACAGAATAGATCAGTGGTCACAGCACTCAGAATGACATAAGTCAGTGCACATTTGTCTCCATAAAGGACAATGATGTAAAAATATTCTAAAATTCCTCCCCTGAAGGACATCCACAGCACCCACTGCCTCAAGATGTCACGTAGAACCATGAAACAGAACCCACCCAGGACACCAGGTGTTTGAGCTACTGCCCTCTGGCAGGAGATTCAGGATGCTGCGTTCACAGACAAACAGACTCAGGATCAGTTTTTATAGCAGGGCAATAGACCTAATTAATGAACATACTGAGTTTGGACATGGCTAGCTGTTTGGTAAAACATACATTTGACACACTGAATTTATCATTTTTGCACATATGCATATTTTTGCACACACAGTTTTTATCCTGCGTATAGTTTGTTTTATTTTTTTTATTGTGCCAGTGTTTTTTTGTTGTGTCCCTTCTCTTTGCATCATGTGGGACAGTACTCCAATTTCATTGTATTGTATACTGTGAGTATGTTTGGGCAATGAAAAAAAAATTATCTTAATCTTAAAATATACTAAGTACCTACTGCATTTACATTTTGCAGCAGTGGCATGACAAACACAAACACACTGGTCACATTAACCCCAGACTGTGACATTTCAGCAGTTTTATCAGTTTCTTGCAGTCACTGATCTAATAATCCTGATAAACCTGAGTTTGACACAAAATGATGTCACAAATCTTATCTTGGATAATGATTGCACTGTTAAAAATAATGGTGTATATGTGTATAGAAATAACTCCAAAGTAGAGGAAGAGTATGTGGACCTGGTGAAGATCGGGGAAAGAGATGAACTTGAGATGACAATTTTGCAAAGAAAATTTGAGGCTAGTATTTTAAGCTTGAATAAACATGTGTGAGTGATCGATATCTCATGTAATGGAAAATTCTTATTGCATTTGTAAAGACTTCACAACAGTTTCTGTCACGGTTTGACATTGGACCTCTGTTTTTGTTTCAGCTACAGCTAACGATGTTGATGTATTTTGTAATTTTTCATTCAGGACATCCCAAATTTTCTTATTTATTCATCAGATTAAGAAGTGATTCCTTCTTTTAGACTAAACTGATCATTTCCTGGTTGTAACATTATATTTAACTGACAGAATAACTTCAGGGAAGAGAACATTTATTGGGAAATTATCTTCTTTTTACAATAAGAAGAGCTTTTGTACTATGAAGACAATCTGCTTCCACTGTACATCACATTTGCAAGGTATTTAAAACAATTGGGAGTGAAGTAACAGCAGTAGCAGAGCAAAAAAAGTAAAAAAAAAAAAAAGTGAGACTTTTATGACATCGACATCTGTGTGTTTTTCTGCTGCCAGATTCGTGCTTTATTCCTGTGGATTTGTCTACTATCCTATCTGCTGTCAGCTTTAAGCTGCATGCCTGATCCTCCCATGTAATGTGGTTATTTATCTTTCAGATGGAGGATCCATCCTGAGAAGTGCACTCACATACATAAAGTCTGCATATTACACAGGCACAGTGAGCACACACACAGGCACAAAAAAAGGCACACAAAATGAGAAACACATTGAGCCTTTGGTCATTCACTCTGAGTGCTTGAATTATATTTTTTCTTCTCAGTCGTCTCTTTTTTTCTGTCCTCTGGTCCCCCTAAATTCTTGTGCTCTATCGTCCATAGCACCGCTGTCCCCCGTGGCTTTTCAGAAAAAAATTACACATTGCCACATGGGAGTTGGCAATAGCAATAGTCTGTCTCTCAAAAATCATTATATTGTAGTTGTTTTATTTTTGTAATCCATGCACAGTGGAATTAGTTGTGGTGCAAATGTGAAGATCCTGAATATACCGATCAGCAACTGCCATGTTAAATAGTTTTTTTTTACTTTTAAATAACTTCAGCACATATGGAAGGACACACATGTGTTAGTCACTTCATCTATGGGGGGACGACGTGAAGCATTCTGTAGTTGAGCAACAACCACAACAACAACTGTTACAGTAATCATGAGTGAAGTCATCCTCAGGACCGATCCAGGTACTGCTGTGATTTTAAGATTCATGTCTAAACATTATTATCAGACCAAATGACAGAGTGATCTGAATGATAAAGTGCAAGTATACACAAGAGAACCAAAGCGTGTACATATGTGCAGTACTTTATGAATAAGTGCGACTGAATAAGATTATGACCTGAGGAACTGTGCGAATATTTCATTCCATACATCATATTTTCCACTTTTCTACAGAATGCAGAACCCGTTTATCTGGCAGAAAAACCAGACTTACTGCACTACCACACACCCTGACAGGCACATAATAAATTTCCAAAAATGGAGCAAGTCTTTCACTCAATATATGTATCAGTATCGACATTATAATAAAGAAATGTGAGAGAATAGTGATAACAGAGGATGCTGATTCCTACAGTAGGATGTAGTGATTGGTGAAGGTGAAGTACGAGGAGTATGAGTATGTGTTGTTTAATGTCGGCAACATTATTATCCTCAAACTACTCTGACCTGGTATGGAACACTGCAACTTAATAAGCTATTTCTTTCATGGCATCAGCAGATGAAACAGCCTTTGGAAAAAATGAGTGGAAAAAATCTAAATCATTGTCTTTTTCCATACTCAAAATCACAACCAGTCCAAGTGAGGAAACTTGCACACTTGACTGAGCTGTGAAAAACCTTCTCCTCTTGGCCTCAGTGGCAAATGTTTTCCAATCGCCTGCACCAAATGGAGGGAAGAAGTTGAGAACAAAAAGGCACAACCTTTAAATTTTAACATGTCTGTTTTATATTGATTGGGATTTCGGTGAGGCCTTGGTTGACTTTGCTGTAGAAAAGGCCAAAACTTATTGCAAACTGGAGGAACATTTTCCACTTAACCACGGATCATGCTTCTTTAAGGAGCACACTGTCCAGATAAAGAGGAATTCATACTGTTTCCAGGAAATCATCGACTTTACCCAAACTGATATGTGTTGGTGAGTATCTGAACATGTAAACCCAGATGACTTTGTAAAGATCCATTTCACCCTTCTCCACCCGTCCACTGACACACATTTCTGGCTGGATGGCACATGTTAGTGGAGCTGATGATGTGTTGAAAAACTATAAACTGAAAGAAAAGAATGGCAAATCTGTGATGACAAAAGCAGAGCATGAACAATGGGCCTCAGCTGTTCTCATCTGTCCTTCTCATCCTTCAATTACCCGGAGAGACGAAAGAAGACCCACGAAAGGACAAAGACTGCAAAAGGACAATAAACCAGAAAAATGGAAAGGATGATTAACCCATAAGAACCCAGTGGTACGTTCATGGCAGTTTCGAAGTAATTTCTCTCAATTTATTTTGACATAATCTTCTGTACTTTGTGTTTTTTCAGATATTTTCCTGTATTTAATTTACAGATCATCTAGATGTTCATAAAACTTCAGATCAAAGTTGAGGGTTATTATATCAAAAACAAAAAAGACTGAAGAAAAAGGGGATTTTTCAGCAAAATATATCATTAACTGGACATAAACCAAGTGTGTCCATCCATTGTCATTGATCCAACTCCATGGGTTTTACTGGTGAATCAATGCTGTAGAAGATGATGGTGTTTCCATGGTAACTAGAGTCTCTGAATGTCCAAATGAGTCATATCTGATGACCATGGAAAAATGACAAACTACATTTTACAGAAATTATTTACATGGATTGATAGGATTAGTGGATCAGAAACTATTAAACATTTTAGATCAGCAGATGGTTTTAGTTTTCCTGGCTGTTTACGGTCTTTAATGTTAAAGAGTGACAATTTCAAGATAGAAAGAGACATAGTGTCATCAGTTAAATTTTATATGAAGAATTTTGGAAATTAATTTAATCAGTGTATGAAAAAAATAACAGTTTGCAATCAAAGTATGAGTTCCTCTTTTTGAGTTTGCTAAAGTGAGGAGAGTCTGACGACCGTAAAAGCTTCTATGTATGTTCAGTCACCACTTTAAGAAACTGTGAATTTTCTCATTTTAACCCATAAAGACCCAAACATCCATCACTGACCAAAAGCACCTATTGATCTAAACTGTTTAATTTTATTTATTTATTTATTTACTTTTATTTAACCAGGAAGTCCCATTGAGATCCAAAATCTCTTTTGCAAGGGAGACCTGGACCTATTAGTGTATGTCTTTAATACCTGTTGATCCACTACTCCTAACAATATAAGTGAATATTTGGTATAAAATACAGCTATCATCTTTTTATGGTCATCAGATATGACCCATTTGGACGTTCAGAGGTTCCATAGTGAATGTGGAAACACTATCATCTTCTACAACACTGAGTCACCCGTAAAACCTATGGAGTTGGATCAACGACAGTGGATGGACACACTTGCTTTATGTTCAATTAATGAAAGATTTTACTGAAAATGTCACTTTTTCTTCAGTTTTCTCTGTTTCTGATATAATAACCCTCAACTTTAATCTGAACTTTTATGAACAATCCTGATAAAATGCTAAATAAAGAGGATAATATTTTAAATAAATGGTAATAAATCATTTATTATCCTAATATCGGATCAGTGCATCCCTAAGTCTCAGTCATTATTTGGTGGATTTTCATGAATGAAAAACATTTATACAACTTAAATAATGTCTTATCTTTATGAAACCCAGCCCAGGCTGTTGTTAAAAAGCACATTTTTTTCTTTAAAGTATTTGAAAACTAAATATATTGCACTTTTATTTGTAAGCAGTACTTTTGATGAAAAGGCAATACTGTAAAATACTGTTAACTGTGTATTAAAAATACCTTATTTTCATTTAAAGTATTTGCAAACCAAATATTACTGGACTTTGAAGTTAATATTAAAGTAACCATAAAATAAAAATGTGAAATATGCTACTTTTGCTTTAATTATTGAATGCTGCATATACTGCATTTTTCAAACAATAAGTCACACTTTTTTCATAGTTTCGCTGGTTCAGTGACTTATACCCAGGTGCGACTTCACACTGACCGACATGACCAAGGAGTATACTACCACCAGAGGGCGCTCTAGGCTTGTGACAACTACTGGTATTTGCTACACTGTTTTGTTCTTCTTTGGTGGTTTCAGTTCTTCTTCGTTGGTGTTGTAGCATTTTTTTCTGCGGACCTTCCCCAGAGGACTATTCACTGTCGTAAAAACAACCCTCCCTCCCAGGACCCTCCCTCTGCAAACGTGCATTTGTACTCAATGAAGGCAAAAAAATAGTAATTGTGCACTGGTGTGCAGCGAAATGAGAAACTTTATCCGGAGATTAAAGTTTCGGACATTTATTTTGACTTCATGGAGGAGGTCACGCAACTTGAGCTGCTCTTTAGCGGCTAATGACATTGCAACGCAATGCTAGTGGCTGCAGACAGCCTTGGCTCATTGGTTAGTTGTGCAACAAACGAAGACTCAAAAACTCCTCAAGGTCCCCCTGGTGAGATTCATTCCCCACTGACGGATTCTCTCTGGTCCCAGACACATGGGACTGGCTGACGCGGCAGATATCAGGGACTCAATTAGCTTTACAGCTAACCGATGAGCCGAGGCTGTCTGTAGCAGCTATGACGCTAACTTTATTTAGTTGGTGAGTGAATGGTGATGCCCTGGTGTTCTACTGAACGTTTGAGGAACTCTTTTGTACCTGTTGTTTATATTTATAATGAGAACTTTACTTGAAATTGCTATTGACTGTTGTTGTTGATGTTGTTCAAAGGGTCAGTATCAGAGTCCAGAATAATGTTGTGTTTTTGTATCTGTGTTATGAATCCATGACATTTTCATTTACCCATTTGGGGATCAATAAAGACATCTATCTACCCATCTAAGCCATACAGTTTAAGAGCTAACCGGCTAACAAACATCAACAGCCCCCACCTGTCACTGCCCCAGCCCGTTAGCATTAGCACGCCATCATTTCAGGGCTAACATTTACTGTACAACAATCACAAGTATCATCAACACCAGATACAACTAAATTTGACTGATTAGATTCTGTGTCTAGTAATAAAAATACAGTCCTGAGGAGACAAAGGATCTAATAAACTGAACAAACCTATGGGACAAACAGCTGTGATTATTGTAATGATATGCATGTATATGATACTACAATATGTAACTATGCTAACGTCTCCGCTAGTCAAAAAGCATCCAGGCATCATTGATAAAATAAATTCAAATGAGTAAACAATGATTACAACCAACAGCATTATCAAGAACACTATAACATATTATTATAACATGCCGCTCAAGATGAAATGTCTGTTCCTGGTCTTGGATTTTGTAAAATACCCCCCCCCCCCCGAAAAAAAAAAAGTGACATATTGTCCAGTGTGACTTATATATGTTTTTTCTTCTTCATGATTCATTTTTTGACTGGTGTGAGTTATACTGTGCAGTGACTTATAGTCTGAAAACTATGGTAACTTTGCAATTAATTGTGATTAATCACAGAAATCCATGTGATTAATTTAGATTAAGGATTTCAATGTCTGCCCAACGCTAGAGAACACATAACATATTCATAGGTAGTTTTCTTTTTGTCAGACAAGTGAATTAGAGGAGATGTTTCTTTTCCTGCTGACGGTTTCGGTTGATCTGTCAGGTAAAGAAACAT
>JAPTGZ010000015.1:18761195-18782220 GCA_029814645.1 Fowleria isostigma | reverse complement strand
ACAAACAGATAAACGCCGGCAAAAACATAACCTCCTTGGAGGAGGTAATAATAAATAAGTCACCATGGAAGAGGAGGAGAGATGACTGAAATTTAAACAAATTACTGCATGTTGTATGACAGTTTATATTGTGTTACCCACAGAAAGGGTCATACTTATGAATATCCTTCACTTGTGTCATTTTTAGGGTATGTTAGTCATTTTTATCAGTGATATATTGCATCCTATCGTATCCTGACATAGCCTGATATGATTTATGAGTTCCATGACCATGTGAAGGTGATTATGTCGGAATTCTGTAGGTAATTCTGACTGGTGTTTAACTTTTTTTTTTTTTTTTTTACAATATTGTTAAAAACATTTTAAGGTCACTTCCAAGAGTATAAACATATCACTGGCCCACATAAACCTCAGGTATAAGACCCAATATATACATTTAATGGTACTTTTTAAGTACTGAATTCTTAATACTTGCGCTGTTGAAAAAAAAGGTCTGCTCTTACCCAGATTAAAGGCACACAGTAAGGAGTGTTATTAGGCTGGCTTAATAAAATCACCACTTGGCTTTCAGTAAAAGCTTGCAGTAAAACTTACACTCCAGTAGACACCTTAAGCGAGCAGCATGTGTACAAAATGAATAAATGAATTTAAGTGTTGAATCTGGAAAAGGGAAGGTTGTTAAAATAGATGCAATGCTGCGAGTATGTGAACTTCAATGTGTGCTTTTAATAGACATGTCTAATAAAGAAGTTAGTTGAAGAGTTGTAAATATGGCAATTTATGACGCTATTATGACTACTTAAACAATTGCTTTTAGTTACTTAAATATGTATGTGTATGTATTTTTATTTCCTATCATTTTTGTTAAAAAACATTACACACAGCTACTTTTAAAGACAATCTGATGGAATAATTACATCTTTTCCTGCCTTCCCAGTGAGACGTCAGAACATGAAAGTCCGCATCAACGCGACTGGAGACACTATTGTGCTGAAGTTTTTGCGTCCTAATGCTGACACCAAGCTGGAGGGTTACATCCTGGGTTATGGTAGCAGCATGTTCTCCAAACAGTTCATCCAGCTGCCTGAGAATGGGCAGCCCTACGAGACTGAATTTGGTAAGAAAGGTTGTTCATGTTTTCAGACAATGCCACAAGGCAGGGGTGTCAAACTCATTTTAGTTGATGGGTCAAAAACAGCCCAATGTGATCTGAAATGGGCTGGACCTGTAAAATAACATGAAAAAAGTAAAATTTAATTATAAAAATGTTCACATCTTCAAATTTTCCTTAAAAATTTGAATAACAAGAACAAACCAACCTTTTTAAAAAAAAATAAGTGCAACGTTAACAATTTTATGCCTCAGTTTATTATTTAGACGTGCATTTCATACTGGACCCTTGGGTGGGTTGGTTATGGCCGATGGGCCATATGTTTGACACCTGTGACATAAGGAATCAAGTGCATATATTGATGTTTTTATGGATAAAATTATGTCTGTTCATAAGTCAGTATTATGAAGTTAAATGATAAAATGCATATATTTAAGGTAGTGCTAGATTCACAGTTTGCAACTCACAGTTCTATGTTTACTTTATTATTAATTATATATTTAGATGCAAATCTTTTCTTCTGCATCATTAAAACAGTTATAATAATCTACTGAATCTGCCTCTGTGATTCTTTCACATTTAGCTCAGTCTATATGTGTCTGTAGATGAGGGTTTCTCAAACGGGGGTGGTACTGCCCCCCAGGGGGCATTGGGTCATCCTTTGGGGGCGTTTGGAATGAGAAGGTTGAGTGGGGGGGTGGTCAGACACAATGGGGGACATTGTACATTACAGTGTTTTTCCTCCCAGTGTAAGGAGCCCATGTCTGACATATAACAGAGGCACTCACTAACATACCCCCCCCCCACCCCTTCCCAAATTTGTGTTTTGGGGGGCGCCAGGTGGCCAATGATAAGGTGAGGGGGGGGGCTTTACCTACTGAGCTATAAAACCCACCATCACACCCTCTGCAAACAGGTCTGTCAATTTTTTTGGGGGGGGATGGGGACAGCAGGAAGCACCTGATGCCGTTAGTGGGCATTTGTTCTCAGTAGGTTGAAAAACACTGCTCTAGATTTTCATCAAGGATGTGGCATTGTTGTGAAGCTGAACCATCCAACAAGGTTTCTGAAAGTCATCCTTTTCCATTCAGCCTCTTCTTCCATCCTTTGTACCTAAGCTCAGGTTTGTTTTTCTGCTTGTAGATGCTGAGCCGAAGTACCTTATTGCTGTCCAGCCCATCCCAGTCAATGAGGTGAAAAAGCAGTGCACAGGTATTGGGTTTATAGAAAAGATATTTACATATTTGAGGTGACATGGTGAAAGTGACATGATGTGTTTACACGGGGGCTGTTTGGTGGATATAGATTAAAAAAAAAAAACATATAACTTCCTCAGGTAAAGTGGAACTGGAGAAGCCACTCCACTTGGTGATTGGGTCGGTGACGCCCACTTCAGTGTTACTTTCCTGGGGGACTCTGTTGAAAACCCCCTATGAGACCAATGTGATGAATGACTGTCTTGAGGATGGGTGAGTTTACATCATAACACACTTTATGTGATGCCACAGAATCAATTTGACGGATTGGTAGATCCATTGATGTCCTAAAAAAGAGAAAACCACACATTTTCCACCTTCCCTTATTCCAGACGCTCTGGTATAACTGTATGAACGATATATGATTCCCTTATGTGTCTCAGGTTACTAATTGTGAACACAGCACAGAATGTGGAAACAGGTGTTTAGCGAGTCCACCCGCACAGAATTTAATGTTTAATATTTAACATCATATATTACTGTCATTTTTCTCTTCCCGTTTTCACTTTTTTCTTTAACTAGTTTACAAGACACAAATATGACAGAGAAAATATCAAAATTTAACCATAAAAACATTAACTAAACATAAAAAGTGAAATTTTAACAGCGACACATATTGCAGTAGGGGTGACATACAGTCCTATACTCACATAGTGGGTAGTATTCACCCAATATGTATTCAATTCTGAGTTGTATTGAATAGTATGTAAATGATGCTGATATCCATTATGGATTTGTTCAGCACCAACAAGAAAAATAATCTAAATAATATAAAACATTTAGCTCAGAGATCATGAATACTTTACAGTATTTCTGTAAAGAGACAAGCTTTACAGTTTCTTGTCTAAACTCAGGGCCAGAACCCCAAGTGGGCCAAGTAAATTTGATAACTGGGTCACAAATCGGGTAACATGAATAAAAATGATGTGATATAAATATAACCCAGTATATTTACTCAAGTACTAGACTTAAGAACAAATGTATTTGGGCATTTTTGCCTTTATATGAGATGATGAGCCAATTTAAGATCCAAGTAATATCCAAAAATACCCCAAATTTAAAATCCAACCCAAAACATGAGAGCTAGGTCCAAATATGGAGAGCAGACAGTCAGGCTGGGGTACAAAAATCCAAAATCCATAAACAGAAGTATGAGTACTGTGTCCAAAACACAAAGAGTTGTAACAGGGAAAAATAATGCTGGTGTGAAGGCGACATGAGGGAGTTCACAAAGAACTGGTGAACAGAACAGGACCTGCAAAAAAAAAAAAAGAATAATTAACACTAAGACATGAGATCAGGACAAAATGTGCAGACATGACAGTAGTAGGACAAGAACGATGGGAGAAAAAGGATGAATGGGCTTGGAACTGAGCCCAGGTCACTGTGGTACCAGATGAGCCATCCCATACATGGATTCCATTTTATTCTCTTTTTTGTCCATTTGATTAGATTCCCCTATAACATTTCATTCATTCATTCATTTATTTATTTGTTTCGAGCAAAAAAAAGAGAAACAAAATATTTTATGAATACAAGCAGCCAATAGCAGAGCAGATACATAAAAAAATTTAAAAAATGATCAAGACAATACAGCAATTGCCATGTACACCAGCAAGAGCAAAACAAATTCAATAAGTATTACTCGAAAAGTAGTGGGAAGAATAAAACTTATTAAATCCCATCCCCATCTCCCATTTATACAACTTAAGACATTACTTTTGTTTCCTTAATTATAAAGTTACATCTATTCAGAGTCCTAATAATGTAAAAAACAGATACTAAACAGATTAGGAAAATTGATGTATATTACACATAGTAACTATCAAAATGATAGTCTGCATAAATTATAATACAGTATATTTAACAGTAATCACATACCAACATGGTAAACAACAACAATCACATACCAACAAAGTAAGAGAGAGTCAAGGATGTAATCACCACCCAGGAACACTAAGCCCCACCCCCTTGTACTCTGACCAGACCATACATTTAATTTGACACTGATGATGCTGAAAAGAGTATGTTTATATGATCTGATGCAGTGCTACTCTACCAGTCTACCCAACAGTGTACACATGATCAAAGGAATCTAATTTCCACCACACTGAAGAATACAACACTGATATTTTTCTTCTTATATTATTAGTACAAACACCAGTTAAACCTTTGAGTCAAATCTACTTTTTGCTAAAAAACTGAACCTGAATAATTTTTCTTCCCCCACCTTCTTCAGATGGATGAAAATGATTATTTTCTACATAGCTGGTTTGTTCATCTCAGATGCTGTGTGCAGTGACTTTAAACTCAGTGAAAAATATTGATGTTTCCACAGAGTGTTCCCACATTTGACAGACACCAAGTTTGTTTTGTGGTTGAAACTTTGGTTGGATTAATCTGCGTATTTTCTTCTGCTTTTCCCATGGCCCAGACACTACACGGTTCGTTATCGTGAGAGGAGCAGGAAGTGGAATTATCAGACCTGCCCAACGAGTGACACAATCATTGACAATCTGAAACCCAACACGGTGTATGAGTTTGGTGTTCAGCCCAACTCCAAGGAAGGTGATGGACACTGGAGCCAACCGGTCATTCACAACGTCAGCATGGAGGGTACGCTTTGTCCTTGACGTCACTGCTATTGTCACACTCGCTGTCAATGTTGGCTTATATTTCCCTGTGAATACATGATGTCAGAGGCTGGTTTAAGTGGAATTGTGTGCATATGAGCCTCTCCTTCTGGAAGACACTGATCAGTGTTACTGAATCAAAGCCATCTTGTGGTTTACTAACCCACTTCTGAAGAACTCTTGTTTAATTATCTAAGATGAGACAAAGTATGTTTGAAATGTGGTTTAATTTAGCTCTCTCACTTCCTATTAATTTCACCGTACTGACTTTTTTTTTTTTTTTACTGCTTTTTTCTCATGTTTCAAGAGAAGGCAAGAAAACCAATTAAACGCCCAATCACCCCTGTGGTAAGTGTTGGATATGCTCTTGCTAATTTCATAGAGAATATTAGAATCTCACTATGTTAATATGTGAAATAACTGTCATAACAAGTGTGACACTGCACAGGTATGCTTCTTCTCTTCAAAATGCATAATTTTGGGAATAGGGTGTGTATATGAAACTGCCAGTATTTTTTATAAGTTCATGTTGTGCACTTCAGTGAGTATTCCCTGGGTTGTTTGCCTCATTAATTTTCCATCCAACTACTGAATGGAAACAGCGTCAGTGCAGCCAGGGCAGGCCAAGCCAACAGAGCAGTCTGTGGCTTTGTAACTATCGAAGGGGGAGGAGATGTGATTGAAAAGAAGGGGAGGAAAGAAAACAGTGTGGAAATTACTTCAGAGAGGTGGCACTGGTTTTCTGATAGTGTTGCGCTATTGTACCACAGTGCCATGTACCGCAATTAGAAGTACAGATGCAAAGAATCAGGCACAAAATGTGCACTATCGAGGGGAAACTTAAATGAGCTTCTCACCAGGATAGGTTAACAATAGTAGAGACAGTGTCATTAAGTGTATATTTATGAGACAAATGACATTAATGACAAATTCTTCCCTCTATCTTCATGTCTTTTAAACACCAGAAGCCTATAATGACGAGCCAACCCTCCTTCCCCTTTGCTCATCGTCACGGTAAGCCACAGCCGTTGGTCAAACCTCATTTATTACAGCAGCAGAATTTTTATAAGATACTATGATTTATTGCTGCTTCGAAATGTCTGTTTCAGCCCTTCTAACTGACCCATGCTTTAAGACTCAGCACTAGAAGAATTTTAACAAGCACATTGATTTATTATTTAGCTTTTTAATTCAGTCTCACTTTTAAATTTCAAAATGTATTTCATTTGGTGGCCAAAATCAGTAACGCTGTTTTAGAAATGGAGTGTTTACATAAAGTTACATTATTAAGTTGCATTATTTTCTAATAAGAGAAAATATTCCTTTACACTTTGGCCGGTAAAAAAATGGAACAAGATTCTGTTGGATGCAGTGTGGGCTCCAATACTTAATTGGATAGTCAACAGATTTCATTATATGTAATTATAGAGCTAATTTGTGAATACTTATCCAACTACTGGTATTTCAAAGAATCCTGTTGAGCTCTTATGTTGTTTATTGTTTATTTTTGTAGTTGGAGAGGAGGATTCATATCACAGACCAAAAAACACATGTAGTTTACTACCTTTAATGATACCAGGCTTTGGGTGCAGATATTATAAATGTCGATATACCCACTTTTAACTATTGTGAGCTGCTAACATTAAATAGAAGAAAGATTTGCCACTGTAAAATTACCATAATCATATATCTTTTCTTCAGGACTGTGTATCTCATGTGTTTACTTTTAGTCTTTAATCTCTTCTCCCTTGTCCTTGTCAGCCTCCGCTAACAGGACCCAGGGCAGAGTGCCCCTCTCCCGGAACATAGCCCCAAAGACAACTTTTGGTAATGACTTTTCTGACCTTAAGTTCACAGGCCAGAATGAACTTTTGACCACACTCTTGGTCAAACAACTTGACTTCTCTATCTCTATCCTACAAGAAATCTTTATTTACTGTGCACTTTATACCCCAGTTGTTATATATTCTACAGGACATAACATTTTTCTTCCCAGATCTTCTAACATATACTATATTTCTCAGCTCCAAGCACAACAACTAGGCAGGATTTTCTGTCAACACCCGGACCCACGATACCTGTTGTCACCAAACGCCCAATTGGTAAACAGTGAATCACCATCATTATTAAAAGCTTCATGGCTCTAATTCGGGCTGCGTGCAATCATAGACTTGGCAGACTGTGAGAGGGAAACTTTACAAAGTCCTCTGTAAAACCTGCATGAGTGGCATGTTCTCAGTCAGTACGGTCCCTGTGGAAAAGACGATGGTGTCAGCGGGTTATTTTGTGGAGGTAGGTGGCCTGGCTGCATGACATATTAAGAAAAGGGGATTTAAGGATTTTTTTTGTTCAGTGAAGGACATGTGATAATGTTCGACAACTCTGCACATTCCAAGTCGATGTAAACATTTCTCAAAATAACCTTATGTCACTTGTCCCTATGTACTGCAAGAACATTGATTGTTCCTGTTTTACATGTCAAATCAAATATATCCTAATAATCCCCACTTAAGCAATACATCTCCATTTTATGAGCAGTTCTCTCGTCATTCCAGACCAGACTCATCAAACTCGTTTTACTCTTCTCCATTTTTGTCAATGACCTGAGGCTTTTGCTTTCAATGCAGCACAGATGAAGGCGTGAAGTCTGCATGACAGAAGTGCATGCACCAGACAGATCTCTCCAGCTCTCTCCCACAGGATCAACCCCCTCTATATTTTTCTTTTATTGTTCTTTTGTTACAACATTCTTCTATGCCTCTTTTTCACACTTTTCTTTTCAATGCTGTACATCTTCTACATTTTACCTTAGTTCTTCTGCACCTTTTCCCTCCATAAGTACTATGTTATTGTGCCACAAAATGCAAGCCTTGATATTATTATTCTGATAATTACTATTCTAGACTGGTGATTATGATACTCTACTATCTAGTCCCAGAACTCACACAGTCTATAAAAATTTGCAGGGTAATATTGTCCATGTATCAGAAGGACTAGTGAATTATTACATATTATGTATTTAAGACAGAAATGTGGATGAATGTTAATCTGTTCTGATATGCTTAGAAAAAGAGATTTTAACATGGTCATAAAGTGGAGTATTTGTTGTTAAGGGCTTGACATGACATGCTATTTATCACTTGTCTTACTTTTCTGCTCTATTTCTGATTTCTTTTTTTTTCTCTTTTTTTCTTTTCCTGAGATGAAGATCTGATCAGATTGAAAAATCAATTCAAAACGTTTAATCAAAATCCCATAGGATCAATCAACAACTATTAAACCCTTAGCCTCTTAGATGCACAGCCAATGGATTTGGATGGCTGTCACTCCACACCCCCCTTGACCTGGTAGTTCAGTCTGTTGGTAGTAACATGGTTGTTACATTTCAAGTATTTCCATATGGGCTGTCTGTCTTTGAAACTGGAGCCCTTTTATCAGACACGTGCCAGGTAGGAGTTATTGCGTTACTTGTGTTTGAGCCCAAGGTTGGCTGGTTCTCTGTCCAGTGGCTGTTTAGCATGTCTGTTGAAGAAATTTTTCAGTTGTTTTGTAAATGTCTCTGTTTTACTTTCATTAATTTCTAGATGATGAAAATCTGTTTTTGTAAGAGAAACTTCCAAAACTAATTTTATATATGAAAATTACACTTTGTTGTGCTTTATTTTGGTCATGGCCCTTTGTTTTTCTCTCACAAAACACAGGAGGAGAAGACCTCTCCAGATCTATCTTGCCTCCTTTACTGGCGGTCCCTTTAACTCCCAAGTTCATTCCGCAACATAACATCTCAGCCACTAAGGCCCCCATGCTGGCTTCTGTGTCAACCACCCAGAAAAATGTAGAGAGACTTGACCATTCTCCGAGTCAACGAAAACCAAAGCCAAAGCCACAACGTAAAGTACCTCAACCACACGATCCACTACCACCACCACGACAAACACAGCAGCCTCATCCAAAGCCCCCACAAAAGACTCAGCCTCCTCCAAAAACACATTTCAAAACTGAACCACAATCCTCAAAGATCCAATCGACAACCCAACCAATACCGATCAGATTTACATCCTTGCCTGTGCCACAAACCCAGTCTCATTCACGATCGACCACCCAAACCCATCCTAAACTGCAACCTCAACAAACATCAAAACCTATAACCCCAAGAAAACTACAGCCACAACCCATAACAGCATCTCCCCACATAGCTGAGACCACATCAACACCCAAACCCTTGCCACAGACCCACCCTCACCCTCCTCCACATCAAACATCACAGCCAGCTACTGTAATCCAGTTCCACTTTAATTCTCAGCCAAAACCCCATCATCAATCAAATCCCCAACCCACGCCCCAGATCTCATTTGAAGCAAAGACTCAATCACCCCCCCTACCCAAAAAGCAGCCCACATCTCAAACAAAACCTCAACAAAAGACCCAGACCCAACTACCACCTCAAATTCAACAAACTCCTCATTTTACACCGGTGATGCAAACTCAGTCAACAAAACCAACACCCCAGCACACAACTCAAACACAACAAGCACTAACAGAAACTCATACTCAGCCACAGCATAAACAACAATATCAATCTACAACCAAGCCACGAGCACCTCAACCAAAGACCAATCGCAAGTCTAAACCCCCTACCCCACCTGTGCACCATTCTAAGACACCGCCAACATCAAAGTCAAAGGTAAATGATTCCAGGCCAAAACCCAAGACACAACACCAACCAAAGATCCAACCCAAAAAAACACTAAAGACTCACGAACACAAGATCAAACACCAGCCTAAACCCCAACCAAAGCCTCAGCCACAGGCTCGTTTAAATAAAATTAAGGCCTCACCAGTATCTCGATCTCAACCAACCTTACCAACACGTCTTCTGCCAAAGGCCCAGCCTCCATCCCTCCAGTCCCTATCTGTCCCTCTACCTAAGCCAAGCCCTGCACCTAAGCCCCAACCACAACTTCCACCTGGGCTTCAGCCTCAGACCAGGACCAATCCCACCACGGTCACCCCAAGGCATGCATCCCCTACGGGTAAAGATCCCACTTTTCCCTTAAGTAATCCATAATCAACCATTATATCAAATACACTTTAAAAGGGGCATATTTTTGTAACAGTTTTTGCTTATTTGGATGCATATGTTTTATAACAAAATTCCTTTCAGAAAATTGGTGAATGCTTTTTGCAAAACTTGAGCAATCAAAGTGAGCAGTTGATATTCTCTTTAAAACAATGTTATTGGCAAACTTTGCTTAAGGTTTTGATCAGAAATCATTTTTACACATTTAAATTAATTAGGATACCAAAAGAATTAAAATATGTCCCTTTTAAATGTGAATATATATAGATACAGTCCATAATATCCTAGAATAAATAGTGAGTTTTCTTTCATGCAGCTCCTAGTCCACCAGAAGAGGGCAAGCCTCTACCAAGACCTGTCCTGGCTGCAGAGAAGGCCAGTAGTAACAAGCAGGGTAAACATCATGATGTCATAAAGTGTGTCCCATTACCATCTCTGCTTTTGTCAAATCACACAGAGTCCAGTGCTTTAAGTCGTTCTTCAGATCATTTGATGATGCCACCGCTTCCCCATCTCCATTTCCATCCCTCCACTGTCTACACACCTTACCCCATCATTATCAATCATTATCACTGCCTCCATCTATACGTCTCCATTCTCAGTCAGTCATAGTCACTTCTACCCTACAATCCTACACACTTACCACAGCGGTCTGACTAATTCCTGTTCTTAAATTTTCATTTAAGCCTCTGTCATTTCATTCATTTTTCACTCGTCTACTTTTTTTTCAGTGTCCTATCATTTTTTCCATTAAGGGTAAAGCTGTCACAGGTCTAAGGATCATCCTTAACCTTCCCGATTGCCTTTCTTTTCATCTAGGTACTGGCATCCACAGATCATCAACTGCTGCAGTCCCACGTTCATCCATTAGCTCATCATTTCCTCCAGCAGGAAGAAAAATCATACATTCACGCACCCGGGTTCCTCCTAATCCCACCCGTAATGGTGACAGAACATTTTCTCCATCCAAGACATTCACCTCTTCTCGCAGCTCCAGCACACCTGGGGGTAATGGTGTACACAACTTCCTCTCCCCTTTAACTGCCTCTTACCTTACAGCTATCTCAGGTCATTCTCTTTTATCAACACTCTTTTTCAGAAGTGCTTCAACAAAATCCGGACAGACAAACTCAGCCACCACTTTGGGTGGCTTCAATGCACACAATAGACCTTCAAATGCTTTTGGCTCCTCTTCCTTTATCTTCTGCTTTACTTTTTCTTACAGCCCATATGTTGCCCATGCTTTGTGTCCTTCTCTTTTCGTGTGTATTTCACACATTTACTTCAAGCATCAGTGACATTTCTGAGGTCAGGATCATTCGTATAATTTATGATTCTTCTAGCTAGTCGAGTAGGAAATCTGGCCACAGCACCAGCCAGGATGCACCACATTTCACACCAACTCTGCCAAACCTAGCACTGTGCAGACAGTACATCTGCCACATTCAGCCTCTTTTCTCCTTTCCTGCACATCCAAAATGGTACTTGTCAAAGAGTTATAGACGAAAGAGGAGTGAGAAATTCTTTGTATATCCAGAACATCTGTTAAACCAGATAAAAAATGAGCTGGATTGTCACTGGAAAGACAGTGAATTATAATTACAATGAAAAAAAAATATTCTTTTGTTCTGACTTTCTTTCTGTGTTGGTAGGTTTATGACCATGATAGAAAACATTTGATAACAAACCTTTTTTTTCCCTTTCAACAGCTGGTGGGGCGCATCATAGGGGCAATGCTATTCCTAAACCTGTCGTTGGGCCCAAAGAGGAACCTGGTAAAGATAGACCAAAATAATCAGCTGTCAGTGTTCCTCGTGCACTAACCCAAGAGGCACTGTTATGTCCCGTCCCACAAAGTCCCACTGATCTGTGCTTTTGCCACAATCCTCTCACGCTCTATGATTCTCAACTTGTTTGTCAGTTTGATGTTTTGTGTCTGGTCATGGTCTATGTTGTTCCTTATGTACAGCTCCAGTAGCTTGTACTTGACTGAGACTGAAGCCATCTTGAATTTTCTTTGTGCCACCAGACTTTTGGCACATTCCTATCACATCCATATTGTATTATTTAGTCTACAGCGCATATGGACCTGTAATGAGGAACCGGTTTGAATTAGTTTGAGAATAGCTTGAGCCTGCCTGTTGTGAAAGGTGAATGTGATTTGCCCCCTTTTATTATTATTATTTTTTTGGTCAATCACATTTTTCCAGTCTGCCAGGCAAGCTCTGTTAATTAGAGTAATCAAATCCATCTCAAGTAGTAACACAAGCCATGTCTGGACCACATGTATTAACGGTGACGCTTCGCTCTCTCCTTGTTTGGAGTTGTGAAGAGAGGTTGTGCTTCAGTCCCATGTCACAGCTGGTGTGTGTTATTTCTGGAAACTTGGACAGTTTCAGAGGTCTTCAAGGAGTCGCAAGGCTCTCTGGAAGCAACTCTACAGAAAGAATCACCCTGCCAACCCACACACATTCAAAAACAAAGCTCTTAATGACTGTTTGTACCTTCTGCAAAAAGATGTAACCTACACCTTGTCTCTTTTGCTGCCTCCCTGAAAGAAGTGAATGACATCAAAATGAATTAGGGTTATTACATCAAACACAGTGCAGAGCCTGAGTAAACAACAGCTGGAGCATCAGTGTGTACTTTAAGTAGAATTAAAGTAAGATATTTTCATGTAACTCAGTCTTATGTTGGCATTTCAACTTGGGTTTGTTCTCATCCATAAGAAAAGGAGTCTATGTTGCCAAAGCAACAATACCAGAGATGTGAGACACCGGTATGTGTTTCAGTGTGAATACTAATAAGGGCCAAAAATTAATCTCTTTTTTTTTTTTTCACTGTATGTATTTAACCCATTAAGACCCCAACAGCCACCGACCACCAAAAGCATCAGCTGATCTAAAATGTTTAGTAAATGTTGATCCACTAATCATATCAATACATGTAAATAACTGATGTAAAATACTGTTTATCATCTTTTCATGATCATCAGATATGACCCATTTGGATGTTCAGAGGCTCCGTAGTTATCTTGGAAACACTGTCATCTTCTACAATATTGATTCACCAGTAAAACCCATGGAATTGGATTAATGATAGTGGATGGACACACTGGGTTCATATTCAGTTAATCATACATTTTAATTAAAAAAGACACTTTTTTTTTTTAATTTTTTCTCTGTTTCTGATATTATGACAAATTTATTTTGGAACTGCTGGAAAAGTAATACTGGGTCTTTATGGGTTAAATGTCTTCACTTTGCAGATGAGTTTATATGACAGAAAACAGTACTTGCACCGCTGCTGTATTAGTGAACAGATTTGGGTCTAGCAATGTTGGCAGATTCAGCTTGGTTTTTCGTGAGGTATACGGTGTGACAAAAAAAAAGACAAACACATCCTCACTAGAAACAATGGAATGGAATGGCATCCAAAACATGTATGCATTTTAGACATATGTTATAAACTCTTGTCTTTACATTACATCACAGCTGATCTGCTTTTTGATTCCCTGACAGGTTAGACATGACATCACTGTTTTGAGACTGAGTCACTTTTTCTTGCCTCAGACTGTCATTCACATTACGACTTTGCCATCTTGTGTGTCTTAATGTATGAGCATATGTTGATCATTAGCCATATGAGAGTCATAAGTACTCCTAGAATGCATGCTTCTCTTCTTTGTACAGATGTTGGCAGATGTTGTTTCAGTTTGTCTTGCTTGATTCAACATGTTTCTCTTGGGTTTACATGCCAGAAATCAGTAATTTATGCAGACCAGGGGGAGGTCAGCTCCATCCAGCAACATCCAAGTGGGAAACAATTCCAAGACAAATGTTTTTGAGGTGTTTTAGCCTTGACATGGCTAGCTTATACAATTACAAATTTGTGTCGAGAGAAAGACCATTAATGAGAGTCTGAGATAAGAGAATGATAAACGGCAAATGAACCGAATCGCTAAGCAGCTGTGATTTGAAACATGTACAGGAAATGTCATGTGTTAAACCTCCCAAAGCATCTCCAACTCCTCTAAGATATCACAACAAAGATTTAGTACAGTGGGGACATTAAATCATGGAAGGACCCCCACATGTAGAAATCTGTATCTGACAGATTGTTGCTAAGATGTTATTGTTACAAAGTCTTGCACTTTTTGTGATTAAATGAGTTTAATTTATGCAGCCAGTCTCCAGCCAATTTGTAATCCTTATTCATCAGAGTGGATTAGATGGAACATAATCCTTTCGTTATTGGGTAGTTGGAATTTAGTACTCTGTATCTGTGGTGCAAGAATTTCTTTATTTTGTGCAGTTTTTGAGTGTTTCAAAAACTTCTACAACCTGCTGCTGTTCAGTTTGGGATTCATTAAGTGAACAGTCAAGGTTATTAAGTCTTGATGTGGTTTACATTAGTCACAGACTAAAACTCTGTGGCCACTCTTTACAAATGACTTATCAGCTTTTCACATGCAATCTGCTTGGCTTGTGTGTGCTTTTTTGTTGTTTGTATTACGTCTTCTTATTTTCCAGGACGCATTTTCATCGCAGTCTTCTGCACTATTATTTCTATTATTTAAGATTTATTGTACTATTAATGAACTACACTGTTTTGTATCATTTTTCAATGCTGTCCCACCTGTTGCCTCTTTTCAGCTGTGATTCCTCATTTTAAGTGGATTCTGTTTCCCATGATTCCTTGCAGCTGTACATCCCTCTTCTCCTATCAACAAGAGACCCAACTTGGTCAGGAAACACAATGACCATGGTGAGGGCAAAAGTGATGTTTGCACTTAAGTGTTCATTGCTGCATCTTGTCCTTTATACTGTAAATGTCTCGCATCAAGAATTAATTCAAAGCTTCTTTAAGTCAGTGGTTCTGAAAATTGATGTTTTGTGCTTCTGTGGAGTCTTTTTTTTTTTAAAAAACAATATTATGGAAATTAGTGACAAAACAAGACAAGCATGTATGTAGAAAGTGAAATTGAAACCAAATCAAATTTGAGTTTTTCCTTTTGGTTTGCAGAGCATGTTGCATTTTACAAGGTTTTTTTTTCTAGCATACTTTGCTAAACAGATTTTATTATCATGAGAGCACAGTTGTTTGTTTATTAGTCTCATATGAATCAGATTGGTTCCGCTTTAGTTTATCCACAGGGTCAAGCCTGCCCTAGTTGCATGGCTGTTCTGTCATCCCCACTCAGTAGGAACAACATGGACAGATGAGACTGTGTGATCTTCATAGTTTAAGACAGTGTTTGTCAGACATGCACCAAATGCTTTAATCTGCAGAGTAAGTCTTATCACAACTTGTCACAGATATTATTTTTTAGTATTAGTTTATCTCTCACTGTGTATTTTATCTTTTAGTCTGACTCCCTATCAAGGTATTATTATTTTTTGCACATAGTATATTCACAGAGTTAAAGCATTTGGGCATCCTTGGTTTCATCTAGTGTATTCTGGCAGACCTTTTTCCTCTTTAAAAAAGCACAAGCGCTATTACACAAGCAATCTCTGATCTTTCTGCAGCCAGGAAAAGGCCACAGAGTTGCTCAGTGAGGATGGCCAGAGCAGATGGATCACAACTGTGTATGACTGTGAGTCAGATGATGACGGTGAACTGATCTGTCCTCCTCCTCCTCCTCCTCCTCTCTGTCCTCAGATAAACCCATGGACCTGAAACAAGGAGACAAGGAGTCCATCTTGAAGCCATTCCCTCTGGTCACAGCCAAACCTAAGCAAGAGCGCAGACAGCAGACCACCACCACTGCCCCACTAGTAAACAGTATGACTAACACCAATTTTGATTATTTGTTAGGAAAATGTTACCGCTTATAAGTGTTTTCATACCGGGATGCAAAATTAAGAACATGACGCACTGACAAGTTTTTGAATCAGAGTCAAATCACGCATATGATAATAATCAGAAGTGATCCAGCTTACAGGTGTGTAAAACAATGAGACTTAGAAAAAAAAAAAAGTTAAGAAGGCAGAGGACAAGTTCAACCAGTTTGAACTGGGCGCTGGTCTGGTCTTTGACCAAGGCCACGGCTGGAAAATGCCTGAGTTCACTGCCAGAGTCTGCTGGCTCCTCACACTAACCCCGCCACCTCTCCTCTGGTTCCTTCTCAGGCAGCCGCTTTGACCTGGGGGAAAACACCTCTATATTCAGGCCTCGACCAACTTCAGAAATAGACGCCATGGGCAAGAGGCGATTTGTAGGTAAGACTTCAGAGTTCCCACGGGCTCTTAAAAAGTCTTAAAGGGGTCATATTTAGCTAAACCCACTTTTATTAGTCTTCAGTACATTTATTTGTCTATTTTTGGACCCTAGTAGTTCATAAAGTTTGAATGTGAACCTTCCAGGTGCTGCAGAGCTATGCTTATATTAATTTTGGCAAAAATCAAGTGGATTTCTACAACCTGTTTTAATTCCTACTTAATTTGTGACGTCTATAACTAGTTACATCACGACATTTGCACATATCAGGCCATATTTGTTTGTCAGTAGCGGTTGTAGCCCATAGTGAAAATATAACCAAACTTTGAACCTTTTACCTAAAATGTTCAGTTGTTGGTTGTATTAATGACCACAGAGCAGCATAGTTAACAACCTGGAGGGAGTGGGGTGTGAAGTAGCTCATTTGCATTTAAAGGACCAGTGCTGAAAATCACCTTTCTAGTATCATTATCAGAAATAGGGTTGAAGATAGACCTGTGGAGTTGAATTAATAAAGAATTCAGACCCAAGCATAGTATTTGCAGCTTATGTAGACCATAAGTAAATGTTTTAAAATGCATGATTCCATTTAAAAAAGTAAAATATCACTCCTTTAAAAGTCTTGAATTTACAAATTTGTGTTTAATACTTTAAAAAAGTCTTTAAAAGATTAAATTTGATATGGTAGGTCTTAAGTTATGTTGCCATACATGTGTTTGCTTGATTGTGTTTAATTGTGTCTGAGAAATGTCAAAGACACAAAGAAAATAATGCTACTTGACGTGGTTCCACCTGACAATTTATATTAAAATTACGAACCAATTATTGCTAACTTTGCAGCCCAGGTGTTGGAGTAAATAAATGCATTTTCCTAAATTCTAGGAGTTATGAATTTTTGCCAGTGTGAATATGAAATGGGCATTAAATTCTGCTCTAAGCAGAAATGTCTTAAATTCAACTTGTAGAAACCTGTAGGAACCCTGACTTTAAAAGTATCCACTGAAAGTTAAGTGCTTTATAAGTGAAATAATCCACAGCAGCTGGTTTTACAATGGATTAATAAAGAACTTCACTGGTTTGTACAGCTCCCCATGTGATCTACAAGACGGATAAAAAGCCAGATGAGCCGTGTTCTATCACCTCCTCCCTCACTTATTTCCCTGAAGAGGAGAACAATGATCTGAATGTGACCGGACCTCCTCGTATACCGCCCTCCAACGTCACTGTGGTCACAGTGGAAGGCTGCCCGTCTTTTGTCATTCTGGACTGGCAGAAATCTGACAATGAAACCAGAGGTACGGCATACAGCATAGTCTGACTTCTTTTTTTTTTTTTTTAATGTAAATGTATAGATTATCTCACAAATAGAGCGCAGACTTAAGAAAAAAGCAAAAGAAATCTGTATTCTAAGTCCTTAATAATTATGACTAAGTTAAGTTATTGACTTATATATGACATATTCTGTATAGTCTGTCTAATGGGGTCATATGACTGTTTTACACAAAAGGGTCAAATTAACTCTTTATGTGATTATTCAGTAGAAGGTAAACTACATTCGGTCTGTATGCACTAGTTATTACAACTCTTTTTTTAAGGTGTGGTTCTTTAAAAGCGTGTGTTTCTAAAGGCGCAGTTGGAATCTTTCTGCCTGTTCTTTCTCCAGAGTATGAAGTTGTATCTACCACTAAAGGACCAAATGGGAAGGAAGTGTCAGTACTAACAACCAATCAAACACATACAGCTGTGGAAAATCTCAAACCAGAGAGCAGGTATGCAGCTTATATTTATGGAATAATTCACTGCAGCCAGACATTTATTATCATGTGTTGCTGGTCGGTGATATGTTCTCCCTGAAGGAGGACACCCCTCTTCCCTTCCATCTACTGACAAACACTCCCATAAACCCCTCCTAAAGAACGCTGTTGCTGGATATCTTAACTACAACTGTGACTTTTCTCATTTTATAGCACCACTTTATCCACTCAGTGTCTTTCTCTACACTATTTTGAAGTAATAAGTACATAAACTCAATGCAGTGGATGGAATTTATCCAGATAGGGTTTTATATTTTGCACATTTTGCTAACAACAGTGATGGCATCTATGATCCAGTTTCATATCACTTGCTATACAATGACAAAATATACCAAAACTTGTCCAAAGTAATAATTTTTGGAATACATACAGTACCATAGGTTTACTGTTAGACCTCTGGAGGAACTGACTGCTTGAAAACCCTTAAAATGAACTTAAAATACCTCAGGGACCTACTATTTATCATCATGCCAATAATCTTTGCCAATTATTTAAAACACCTCTACTACAGTCTGTCAGAAATCACCATTTTCAGATAACATAGTACAGCCTCTCCACTCCAAACCACAGTAAAAACCATTAAAAACCCTTAAACACTCTAGGGAGCCCTATTACTGCCACAGCAATTACCTTTAACACTTCAGAAACATATAAAAACAGTTCAAAATGTCAATTTTCGGACCACATAGTAGAGTCCTTTTGCCCCACATACAGATGCTATGGATGACCACATAAAAAAGTCTGAGAAACAACCTGAAAAACCTGTTAATGCCTCAGCAATTATTTAAACACATGAGAGCATGCACACAAAAACTGTATAATATAAGCAGATACTATAAGATCAGCACCAGAGGACCCAGCCTACCTGTAAAAATGGTACAGAAACACTGTATTTCACAATTTGAGAACATTGTGTATAGTCTTACCATGTTACATTCAGAGGCGGTTGGCGACCATATGTTAACCCTTTACAGTCATGGCCAAAAGTTTGGGGAATGACAAGTTTTATTTTTACAAAATTTGCTGCCTATTTATTTATTTATTTATTTATTTATTTATCTTATTTTATTTTTATTTAAAATTTTCATACATTTCTAAAATACATTGAAAAAAAATTGTGTGTCATTCACAAAACTTTTGGCCATGACTGTATAGTTAACTCAGAAATGCTGTGAAATGCTACATTTCAACCATAGTGTGTTATTGCAGGACATTACACAACTTTATTGCTTTTATCACTGGTGTATGAGTGTGTGCATTTTGGGCACCATGAAAGTGTTGAAAAGTGCTATATAAGTGTGACAGTGACGGTCCTGTCACTATGCTTCCGACTGATCATGTGCCCTGGCAACTTGGCCACAGGGATATCCCTTTGGCTGACTGGTTAGCGTGCGTGACTCTCACCTGGGAGTCTGGGGTTCGAAGCCCGCCCGGGCCCTCTTCGTCTTGCCACATTCTGACGTTGTCGGCAGGATCCATGTAGCACTAAGGGTAGGTCCATGGATACCTAATTGTGTGGCGGCCTGCATGAAGCACGAGGACGTGCTTGTGGAAAGAGGGGGAGAGATGTGACAGTGACAAGCCTGTCACTATGCCTCCGACTGATCATGCTCTGTGGCTACTTGGCCACAGAGATAACCCTTTGGCTGACTGGTTAGTGCGTGTGACTTACACCCGGGAGTCTGGGGTTCAAAGCCTGCCCGGGCCCTCTTCGTCTTGCCACATAAGTACCAATCATTTACCATTTTTGTAAAAAAATTTTCAAAATTGTTAATCGTTATGTAGAAAATCATCATAAATGAAGTTACTATATTTGGTTCCTTACCCATAAATGGCAAAAGCCAACAAGTATGTAAAACATACAAGAAAAACAGATGTAAGGTGCAAGGATGTATTTGATATCATTAGAACATGATTTTTAGAACATTAGACCAACATAAGTGCTAATCCAGACACCTGTCCACATCCTCATTATCCCTTTAACATCATTCCTTACATTAGTACCATTAGCTCATTGTACCTAACAAAGCAGGTACACTCACTGTTCATGCAGGGGTGGACCTTACAGACCCTGGAGACCACATTGGACCTGAGATTGTTGTAACTGTAACTTGCTGTCTTGTAGCATATGCGGAAATTACCAAAAATAGTCATGCCTGATAAAGGGTTAAACACAGAATAATTAAAACTTCCTTGCATGATATTGCCTTAATACTTCTTCACAGCGACACAGCACTTTTCAATATTTTGAGCAGTGATCTAAACACTTAAGATGAAAACATGTTTGAAAAATGAGCAAAAAGACTATTTTTTGGAGCTTTATTCAAGAGATGATAGTTTATTTTGTTTCACAGGGGGATGTCCACATGGGATTACCCCGCTCTCACTTCACAGCTCAACACACACTCACACCCACAAACAACTCCCAAAGCACATTGTTATGTTACTGGATGCCTTAAAACAATGACGAATCTCATATTGTGTATGACCGTACACAGTGTTTCAAAATAAATCATATTTTACTGGCTTTTATACCACTTTTTAGATGTCAAAAGATCTTTTCTGTCTCTGGACATTTGCTTAAAAAAAAGTGTATTTGTGTCAAACCCTGCATATTCATCAAACACTGAGGGAATCTGGGTGGAGTGGGTCACTGAGTTTTTAATTGGATCTGAGCATCTGGAGTCTCCAGACTCACCAGAGCCCTCCTCTGGGTTGGGTTTGCTAGGCTACGATTGCCAGGACATCTGAACGCAACACGTGGAATAACCATCAGCTGTGTGAGAGAGTGTGACCCATTCAGTGCTGTGCTGTCAAGGGCATGAAAATATCTCAGAGTGGAGTAATTCAGACTGGACAACTCCTCACAGTTTTAAATTGTCTTTTTATTTCTTTCTTGTGTACATGAC
>JAPTGZ010000015.1:18685512-18696107 GCA_029814645.1 Fowleria isostigma | reverse complement strand
CACACACACACACACACACACACACACACACACACACACACACACACACACACACACACACACACACACACCAAAACTTCTTTAATGAGAAAAAAACTAAATGAACACAATTTATAATTTGTTTCTAATTTTGTCTGTGGTTCTCCATATAATTAATACAATATAATGAATTCACATACATGGGTGTAGATACTGTATATCTACAGGACATGCATTGATGCATGTATGTTCAAATATTTAAATACTGGTTGAGATACACTTGCATATATGTCCACATACCTGCATATGTGTCCATATGGATGACTGCTTTGTTTCTTTCCTTATGTCATCAGTGTATAAAGGGCAACTAACAATAAAAATAAAATAATTATAGGACATAAGAAGATATTAGACATAAAACCAGATTCTTTTTTTTTTTTTTTTTTTTTTAAATAATTTTAGTTATGGACCAATCAATTACATCACAAATAGTTTTATATGCAAACTTTTGAGTATCCAATATGACTGTATTTAATATGAAAACCCACCTGCGACCTTTGGTTTGGAAAACTCTCTCCGGATTAAATCGATGACCTGTAAGTTACATGTTGCCAATGCAACGCACCTTGACACATGTCTGAATTAAATGCATTTCCTGCCATAGAGTGTTTGATTGCTGTGCTTTCCTCAGGTAGACCCAGAGGTTATTTATCTGGATTCACTGTGAAGGTCCAGTACGCCCTCAGGTAGGAACCACCGCGGAGGCTCTTGACCCTGTGGTCACTGTCAGGACCTTGGTTGAATTCTTCAAAGTCCAGCCCTCTTTTTGAAGCTGTGTGTGTCGGAATACCAATCACTTTCCCTCGTCATCTGTTTACCTTCTAAAGCTGAGTGGTAACGAACAGCTACATGCCAGGGCCTAAAAAATGTGAGCAGGAAATTCCATTAATATTTCTGTTCTGCAAAAACAGATCAATATCATTTATAACCTTGGACCATTTGGTCTTTGGTTTACATTCATTAAAGGCTGTCATGAGGTGTCCATTTTCATTTAGGAGAAAGAACAGAAAGCCTGACATATCTACTGTTTTCATTGTTCTTATTTACTCAGTGATAAGGCTTTTATTCAATCAAATCCCATCAGTGAAAGTAGATAAATCAGTCAAATGAGACAGAAAACTCCCCAGTGAATATGGTTTTAAAGTATAAGCAGCATGTGAAAATCTTTTGGCCTTCCTTCCTTCCTTCAGTTCCTGAGTTAATAGTTGTCCAGACCTGGATCTACAGGTTCTGACATGACACTTGATGACTAAACTCTCACTTCATTTTCCCCTTAACACTATGCCAAGTCTCAACTGTTAGACATGGGAAATGAAAAAAGCAGATCCACTGATACTCAGCTGTGACCGTCAACATAACGCACAGTTCTTAGATTAGACATTATGACAAGCACTGTTCTGGTTTACATTAAACCACAGAGCACACTCAGTTCTGGTACTGAATATATACCCGAGTATGTCAAAGGTGACTTGATTTAAAGTAAACACAGATGAAGCTGACAATGGGAGAGATGGTCTAGGACAGCATGAGAGTGGCTGTGATCCTGCCAAAGACACACTTAACCTGAAACAGATCCGCTGCTGCCGGGTTGTTATTATACTCTGCGTCCACTGAGTGGCACAATCCAGGTCTGGCAGCGCTGCGCCGGGACCACCCCTCATGTGAAATAGGCATCTTTCCAGCAGGGGTCGTCAAAGTAACAACAGATGGTGAAAAAACATCATCCAGAAATTTATAAAAACTCATAAAAGGAAGAAAGTTGTGGGTATAAAACAGAAGATCTTGACAAATGACCTTTTTTTCCTGATATAAATTAATCTCATGCTATACTACAGAAAGGATTCATTGCAACAAAGAGCAGTCATTGTATTTACAAAACCTCCAGGGCAAGAAAGTGTAAAAATTACACAGGCCATTCATAAAAACACTATGAAGAACACATACCACCATCTGCCCTTCTGTCTACTGTATGGAGTAGAGACTGCAGTGAAGGGTTTAACAAAGCACATTTACTGGAGATACTTGAAATATGAGGCAATTATACTTAATACTTCTTTTATTATTATTAGTGTACAGTAAACACGATACAGTGGAAACAAACAAAAACAACAAGAGCAACAACAAACAAAAAAAAATAATAACAGTAACAAGTGACAACAACGGCAGCATCGTATTAAAATGAAAAATGTAATAAATGTGAAGAGCAACTAAACGATATAGATTGAATAGGGGCGATAGGAAAAAGGGGGAAAAGTGAATGAAAGAGAGGAACAGAGGGGGGTGGGAGGGCAACAAATATTATCATAATAGTGATAATAACAAGAATACAACAATATGTAGTAATAATAATACTGATAGTCTAGTTTTAGTATTACTGTGGCAGAGGCAGCCATAGTAACAGCAAAAATTTATTAAATAATTGAATATTTATAATAATTTCTATCAATTCATATCAGTTTGAGTCTATAAAACCGTCTTAATTGAAATTAAGTGAAATAAGCCAAGTATATTTTCTTCTTCCATTTTATGTAGTTTTATAATTATACTTCAAACTTCTGGAAGTTGCTGTTTGTTCCAGCCCCCATTAAACATGTGTTTCATGTATCATTTTTCTTGTTGCTGTTTTTTATCCTGATATGTATGAATGTATGTTGACTGCCACAGTTTGTGTGTGGTTCATTTAATATAAAAAAATAGACTGTGCTCAAGACATGTTTCTGTTGCTTTAGTTCCCTTTACTTTAGTTCAAGTAAATCTCAGTGTCTGATTTTTATTCATAAAAACATGAAGTTAATGAAGTATGTTTCGTTGTGATCATTAGGCTACTTAAAAAGGCAAGTTGAAACTATTACTCCATTAGTTGACTGACAGCATATAACACTATTCTGAAAAACATTTCAGTCATTTTTCATGTGAAATTATTTTTTTGTTACATCATCTTAAATGTGAAGATTTACTGCTCTTGTGTTTCATTAGCTTGGATATCTTTCTAAAGAAATGTACCTCTTTTGTGGCAGCATTTCAATCATTTGATTAATGGAGAAAATAACCAACAAGATCAATTCATATGAAACTTCAACTTCAAATGTATTATTTGTCCCTTAAAGGAGTTGTGCAGCAGTTACACAATCAGTCACAATAAACAAACAACAAAACACAGCAAAAACAAAAAAATAAATTTTAAAAAATGCAATAAAACATATAAAAGTTTTATTAGATAAAAGTAAATAATGTAAATAAAAGTAAAAATGATTAAGAGTTGTATTTCTGTGTTAATAGTAACAGTATAACATATGGAACATTTTTCTCCATGGAACTGATTGACTGACTGACTGACTGACTGACTGATTGATTAATTGATTGAATGCTTCATTAATCCCCAAATGGGTAAATTAAAATGCCATGGACCCACAACAGTGATCAGACAGTACAAACAATGCAACATCATTATTATGGACTCTGCTACAGACCCGTGTAAACATCAGTGCAACAGCCCAATAGCAATTTCAAATAAAATTCTTATTATAAAACTGTACAACCGCAGAGGAAATTTCAAATGAATAGCAATTTCAGATAAAACTGCAATTTCAAATAGAATTCTCATTATAAAACTGCACAATGGCAAGAACAAAGAGTTCCTAAGACACTTAGTAGAACACCGGGCATCACTATTCACTCACTGAAGGAGCTTTTTAAGTTCATTAAAGACTATGGAGCGGATGGTTCAGTAAAAACAGAACAGCTCAAATGTTGGTCCTCATTCTTTTGTCCATAGTAATGTCCACATCCACATTTTCCTGGTAACAAACAAAATAGTTTTACTTCAGTGTGATATTTTTAGATACACAGAACTTGACTTCAAGTGGTACATTTTTACACCACTTGTACTTTAAGCAATCATTGTTTTTGACAATTTGAGCATTTTGCCATCATTGTTGTTGCTGTAAAGCCATTCTCACATTGTTCAATTGCACAAATGTGTAGCTTATACACAGAATTATATATTTAAAAAAAAAAAAAAAAGAATTATATATTTTTTTAACATTTCAGCAGCTAAAAGATTTATTGTGTGGTACTTCAGGGCCCGGTGCCTTTTTTTGCCAAATACAATAGCACTAACTCAACTTGCATTAGCTCATACTCCAGTAAGTCTGTTGCTAAGTCTACACATGCCAGTGCATGCCCAAATCTCAGCTGTTTGATTGTAATTGTACAACAAATGTGTCATCATTGTAACCAATATGCAAAGTTAAAGGACCTAATAATCATGGGTCAGAGTAACCACCCCGAGATATAACTCCAGTGAAACAGGCTGAACAGCAGAATTGAAGTTTGACAGGTTTAAATCCAGCACTCAGAATGTACATCAATAAGAGATTTAAGATGTTGAACATAAACTGTGAACTGGAACATACTGGACAACTAGTTTTTGTTTTTGGCTCTTTTTTCTAAACCAGTCCAGCTGCTTTTTGACAATGGGTTAAATCCAAAAATCATTTAAACGTTGAAAAAAAAAAAAAAAAAAGACAAAATGTAGGGTAAAAAAATTAAATAAGGAACTAAATGAAATACAAAAATAAATAAATAAAATAGTTACAAAATAATAAATAACATGAAAAAATAGTTATAGTAAAAAAATAGTAATGTCTCTTCAGATTATAAAAGTTGTCGACCCCTGCACTGGTGGTTGTTTGTGTTGTAGAGAACTACTCTGAGCATTCTGGTCGCAGTAGGTTACGTCAAATATTTCCTTATCCCATTTGACTGATGAATGGCAATCATGCAAAGTCATCTTTGGGCACGATTTATTCAGATTTAACATTCAATAATCAGTTCATTATTAAAGGTGGTGGGTTTGTTTGATGACATCCTAGAATCAAACAATCCGACTCAGATCATCAATCAGATTTAACAGCTTCTAAATCCTAACACGGCTTGAAATATGACATTTATGAACTCAACCACAGCTGTCATAAACTATTCCACACCCACAAGCAACAACAGCCCTGAAGAAATACAAAACACAGAAATATCTGTGGGAAAATGTCAAGGCTTTTAACTTTGGCATTTTAACAAGATGATTTTAACTCATGAAGACCCAAACATCGATCACCGACAAAAATCATCTACTGATATAAACCATTTAATAACTGTTGATCCACTAATCCTATCAATCCGTGTAAATAACTGGTGTAAAATACAGTTATTGATCTTTTCACGGTCATCAGATATGACCCATTTAGATATTCAGAGCTACATGATTACAATGGAAACACTGTCATCATCTACAACATTGATTCACCAATAAAACCCATGGAGTTGGATCAATGACAGTGGATGAAAATGTCTGGTTTATGTTCAGTTAATTATATATTTTGCTGAAAAAGTCACTTTTTCTGCAGTTTTCTCTGTTTTCGATATAATAACCCTCAAATGTAATCTCAGCTTCCATGAACATCTACATAATCAGTGGCATAAATACAGGAAAATACCTGATTTATACAGATAAAATGCTAAATTCATATGATAACATTAAAATAAATGGTTATAAATCACTTAATAAAGGTTAAATATTCCAAAAATTTTCTTTTGGAAGTTAACTGACACAATAGTGGTGCTAGGTCCTTATGGGTTAAGTGGAGTAATGACAAATATTCAGACCACATCACCATTAAGTACAAAATCAACCTTAATTTTTACATTTAAAAACACATTCTCTTGTGATTTCCACTGTTTTGCTTTTATATTGACCATTGTTTCATGTTAAGTTTCCATAGTGCGCTATCTTTATTAGATTTTCAGGGGAATTCGTAAGGATGTCTTTCACGGAGTCGTCTTAATAAGCCTGATTCTTTGACTATATTGGAATCTCCCTTGTGCAAATGTGTCAGAGAAATACAGATACAGATTGTTAAAGGGAAAGAAGTCGAGGGTGTGTATGGGAAGGAACGAAGAAATGGACAATTTCAGCATGAGTGACTATCTGGCTGCTTCTGTAAACATTAGTCTCTCTCTTTCTCTCTCACACTGGCCCATGCATCCCGTATGAAGAAACCCTGTATCATCAGACATATTACTCATGACTACAGGCTAAAAACCGTGTTTGTTGCTACAGCGTTGTTACTATTGGTTACTCTGACAGCTGCATCACACTCCAAACTGTTGGCCAAGTGAGGGTGTAACATAGAACAATAATAAATGGATACGTCTTAAGTCATTTCAGTTTAATGTCCTGTTTGGCGTCTCCGAAATATCCAATTCAAGCACTATTTTTATATGCGCTATAAACTTGTTAAACCCCCTGAAATCACTTTATTTCTAGTGTCACCATAGCAACTACATTGTAAGTGAAAGAATGTAATACTTAATTTTACTGGTGCTGTACTTAAAGGTACATTTGAAGGACTTGTACATTATTTGAGTATTCCTGATTCATACTGATTCATATAATCTACTCCACTGCTGTCTTGACCAGAACACTCTTGCAATAGACATTTTTATTCCCAGTGAGTCATTTTTTATGTTTTATCTTTTGTTTTCATTTTTATTGTTTATTTTGACCTTGTGCACTCCATGTGCAATACTTATTATATACATTTTATTATATGTACACAAGAATTTGCTGTAAACACTATATACATAGAGAATTTTTACAGAAACAATATACATAGACAAATACGCATAGAGAAATATACCTAGGGAAATATACAGAGACACTGGTTGTAAATATTATGTGTACACAATATACATAATACATTGATATATTATGTGCTAAATGAAATATTATGTGTTACATAAAGGCTGTTATTTTTTTCATGTATGTGTTTTGAGCAGAACTAATAACTCTAACAAGGAATAACAAGGAACTAATAGAAAATCTAATAAATTCATAAGTAGAGGTGATCAAGACAACACAGCAATTGCCATGTGTACGCAAAATAAACTCAATAAGTATTGCTCAGAAAGGAGTGGGAAGAAGAGAACTTATTAAACCCCAACCCCACCTCTCATTTATACAACATAACACATAACACACACTCCTAATAATGTAAATTACAGATAGTAAACAGATTAGAAAAACTTATATTACACATAGTAACTATCTAATTGATAGTCTGCATAACTTATAATACAATATATTTCAACACTAATTACATACTAACAGTGGTAAACAACAAGCATATACCAACAAAAGTAAGAAAGAGCCAAGGATGTAATGACCCAGTAATTAACACTAAGCCCCACCCCCCTGCACTGTGACCAGACCAGACGTTTTTGAAGTAATTTAAAACTGTGGATGTTTTGGCATTGTTAATGATGAAGATCCAGACTGTTTCACACTTTCACCCCACATACAGACAGACAAATGCTCTACCTGGTAGTTCGAATCTTATCTAGTGTAAAATTTTCAAAGCCTCTTATGCCCTAGAGGTTAAAGATTATATAAATTTTAAGAAATAAAACACCTCAGAGGAAAATATTACACTGTTTACTGACATTTTTAGTCACAAAAACTATAACTAGACCTTTTCTTGATGTTGCTGAATGATGATAACAATCACCTTTTCACATCACCTGTTAAAATTCTATTGTGATTTCATTGTTTTTTACATATTTCTGGTGCTGATGTGCTCCCGTTCCAACTTCCTCCTCATAAAAGTTGAAACCTACTTGTGAAGAATGAATATATATTTACTAAAGATATAATATTAACCAGACAAAACATCTGTCTATCTCAGAAGAAAGGATGCTGTGCAGAATCTAAATAGAAACACAAGCAGAAGACAATGATTTCCAAATCTTATAAACCAATAGTTTGTTCACAATTGAAGAAAGAAAGATTCCAAATGTGTACAAAATGTGCCTTTTCATGATAAAAAAAACCAAACAAGTAGATGTTTGAATTTGATGGTAGTAACACATCTCTGAAAAATTGGGACAGGAGTAACAAAAGACTGGAAATTACAGCTGGAGGAAGATTTTGAGACAAATAAGGTGAACTGTAATAACACTGATGCTATTATTTACATCACCTGTTCTAAATCACATTTTATTCGTATTCATTCCAGTTGCTAAACAGACAATGTTTTGTTAAAATTGTTAAAACCTCAGTCTGGATACTGTGTAAAGTGAATATACAACTTTATTCACAATAGAAAATGAGTAATTACCTGTTGTTTTTGTGCTATTTGGGGTGTTTTCCAATGCATCATCTGTTGAAGAAATGATGACTTATTTTGAAAGGGTGCTGTTGGCAAATATAGAAAAGGGAATGGATGTATTGTATATCTCTTAGTGAAATGAAATCAACCAGGCAAAACATAAAATATGTTACTGTATTATTATATCAATCAAGTACATTTTTACCATTTCTGCAGTTTTTATTGTAGAATTAAGAAAACTTGGCCACTATTTACAATGAGAAAAAGAAAATATGGAAATTGCGGAAAAATAAGGTGATTTTTATTAGATTATGAGGCTAAACTTTAGTATGTGGTCAGTTATTGGCAGTTTTTTATTATTTGGATTGTTTTTAATCTACTGTATCTGTCAGTCGATCAGTCTGTTTATCTATCTTTGTATAATGAAATAACACAGAATAACACTTAAAAAATGCAAATACAAATCTGAATCTAATGTTAAATTATGTTGAAAACCTTTGGGACGGGCTTAGTTGTCAGTTGTATTATATTTGTATGTGTAATATTTGTAAATACAAAAATTAGTAAAGTATGATATAAACTACATTTGTACATATATAATACAATAGAGTGTAATTAATAAATGTAGTATTAACAGCAAAATAACTCACTTTTGACAGCATCCAGCAGTATTTCTTTATAAATTGTGCAAACCCTTCAGTGTCTGTACTGTTTTTGGGTTTTTTTGCAGTTATTATCTTGGTTCAAGTGTTGAAGTGCTGATGTCTTCCTTCGTGGGGGGGTTTTCGGCTGATCCGGGATCGGTCAGACCACTTGGGGGACTCGGGTAACCCTATTCCCTGTTCCAGACTGGGAGGAGGAGCAAAAGTTAGTGTTGGGTCTAGAGTTACCCCAAAGTATTTAAATTCTGGTATTACATCCAGCTCAGTTCCATTGAAGAATATACATGATTTATTTCGCCCCAGTTAGCATTTTGAAAAGTACATACATTTTGTCTTTTTGGTGGTGAGGAGGAGACAGGTGCCCTTGACACTTATTTTGAAAGGGTGCTGTTGGCAAATATAGAATAGGGAATGAATGTATTGTATATTTCAAAATGAAATAAAGTCAACCAGGCAAAACATGAAATTTAATATATTATATATACATACATAAACATATATATATATATATATATATACTTATATATAATAAAATATAATACAATTGAGCACAACTAATAAATGTACTAATAAGAGCAAAATAACACACTTTTGACTGTATCCAACACTGTTTCTTTATATATTGTGTAAAACTGTCAGTGGTATTGTTTTTATGTATTTTTTTAGTTCTTATTGGGGTTAAGTGTTGAAGTGCTGATGTCTTCCTTTGTGGGGGTGCTCTTAACGAATCTGTTTTTTTTTTTTTTTACAATATATCTCACCCACACTGTGTATAGTGGGGGCGGGGAGCTGTTGACCTCAACTGAGGATATAGTCGGATGGTGGAAGGAATACTTTGAGGAGCTCCTCAATCCCACCAACATGTTTTCCGGTGAGGAAACGGAGCCAGGAGACCAGGGGGTGGAGGGACCAATCTCTGGGGTGGAAGTCGCCAAGGTAGTGAAGCTACTCTGCAGCGGCGGAGCCCCGGGGGTTGATGAGATCCACCCTGGGTATCTCAAAGCTCTGGATGTTATAGGGCTGATTTGGCCAACACGCCTCTACAACATTGCGTGGTCATCAGGGGCGGTACCTCTGGAGTGGCAGACCAGGGTGGTGGTCCCCATCTTTAAAAAGTGGGACCAGAGGGTGTGTTCCAATTATAGGGGGATCACACTCCTCAGCCTCCCCGGGAAGGGCTACGTCAGGGTACTGGAGAGGAGGGTCTGGTCGGTGGTTGAACCTTAGATAAAGGAGGAGCAGTGTGGTTTTTGTCCTGGACGTGGAACTGTGGACTAGCTCTATACCCTTGCTAGGGTGCTGGAGGGGTCATGCAATCCAGTCCACATGTGTTTTGTGGATCTGGAGAAGGCTTACGACCGTGTCCCTAGAAGGCATCCTGTGGGGGGTGCTCCAGGAGCATGGGGTGGATGGCCCCTTGCTAGTGGCTATTCAGTCCTTGTACCAAAGGAGCATGAGTCTGGTCTGCGTAGTCGGTAATAAGTTAGGCTTGTTCCCGGTGAGGGTTGGACTCCGCCAGGGCTGTCCTTTGTCACCGGTTCTGTTCATAACTTTTATGGACAGAATTTCTAGGCACAGCCGGGTGGGGGAGGGGGTCGAGCTCGGTGGCACGAGGGTCTCGTCTCTGCTGTTTGCAGATGATGTGGTCCTCTTAGCTTCATTGAACAACGACCTCCAGCTCTCTCTGGGGCAGTTCACAGCCGAGTGTGAAGCGTCTGGGATGAAGATCAGC
>JAPTGZ010000015.1:18595424-18605538 GCA_029814645.1 Fowleria isostigma | reverse complement strand
GGGTAAAATCCAACTTACGCGGAAATTCGGGTTACGCCGCCTGCGTAGGAACGGAACTCGTTCGTAACCCGAGGACCACCTGTATTATATCCTTGAGTGTTTTTTCCGTATCGCGATATATATCACAAGGTTAAAAAACAAAATAAACTGCAAAGTCAGTTTTTTCTGCCGATATCGTGCAACCCTATTAAACACAGTGGAGGAACATTTTGTAGCCTCTGCTCAAAAGGAAAAGGACAAAGTAAACTTGGCTTTACCATAGCGGAAACCCACAGCTGTTCTGTCCGTCCCTCACACTCAAACACATCCACCATCTGCCCGCTCAGCCAATAATGTGTCAGGAGAAGATGTGCATAAATTACCATAGGAGTCTGGAAGTGCTTCACTTTGAGAGCGGAGCTGCTGTTACGATCGCAAGCTGTTGGGCCCATTTATTAAGTACACTGAGAGTATGAGGTCAGTTTAGTCGCTCATAAGTTTTATTAAACATGTTGATAAATGAAGAGGAGCAGGACCGACTGTCTGAGCAGCTGCTTTGCTTTTTTTGCTTTTTTTTTTGCATAATCTGTATGCATTTCCAATGACCCTGCAGATCAGGAGGATTTGGTGCGAGACGGCAGCTTAAAAAAACTCAATACCTTCAAATTATACCCCTGGATGAAAATAGGTCCCGATGACGGCGGAGGAGAGAGCGCTCCTCTCACATACGGGCCGTATTACATATCGGCGATGTTTGAGGGTTTTCCTGGAAAAGCCTCTGAGGGTCGGATCATGCTTGTAATTGAGAACAAGCGATGCAGATGCCAGCCTCTCCTCCAAGGGAAACAGGACCTTATGAACTTGGGTTAGGGAGTTGGTTTGTGGATAGAAATTGTGAAAAAAAAAAAAAACAAAAAAAAACAAAAAAAAAAAACAGGATGGCTCTCTCGCATTCCTCAGAAAGAGATCGAACAAACACCGCGACGAACCCATTCCTTACAAAAGGCGGTATAATCAAGCAGTCATTATATCCCTCCTCTGATACCATCCTCATTTATTGTGGGACCTACGGTTAGTAATCAATGAACAGGCACTAAGGGTTAACCGCATGATCAATTTCACAGTGTTTACGGTGTGCTGTTAATAAAATAGTGTTCATCATGATTTGTGAGTTAATCTGTCAGCGTAGGAATTTTCACAGTCAGTAATATATTCTACTCTGTGCAATAATGCAAGTTGTCCACCTCTACTGGGCAAATTCAACGCGTACTAGGGCTGCACGATATTGGAAAAAACTGACATTGCGATTTTTTTTTAACCTTGTGATATATATTGTGATTTTCTTCTTTGTTTTTAGTGATTTTCTTCATTTTTGGAGATTTTTTTTTTCTTCGTTTTTGGTGATTTTCTTCTTCGTTTCTGCTCCCAGTGAGGCCCACCGGTGTATGAGTGTGTGTGAATGGGTGAATGTGAGGCTTGTATTGTAAAGCGCTTTGGGTGCCATTAATGTACTGAAAAGCGCTATATAAGTACCGACCATTTACCATTTGTTTTCAGTGATTTTCTTTGTTTTGTCTGATTTTCTTCTTTATTTTTTAATTTTCTTCTTTGTTTTGTCTGATTTTCTTCATTTTCAGTGATTTCTTTCTTGTTTTTGGTGATTTTCTTAATTTTTGGTGATTTTCTTCTTCATTTTCAGTGATTTCTTCCTTGTTTTTGGTGATTTTTTTTTATTTTTGGTGATTTTCTTCTTCATTTTCAGCGATTTCTTCCTTGTTTTTGGTGATTTTCTTAATTTTTCTGTTATTTTCTCCTTTATTTTTGGTGATTTTCTCTTGTTCCTTGCTCATTTTTCAATGTTGTTACCAGCAACTGTGTGTCAGGTCCCCATTGAAATTAGATGAGAACAATTTGAGTTAATTTCCCTCCTACATTGCAGGATCTGCAATGTGACTATCGCGCAGACGTACATTGTGATGACGATGCTCAAACAATATGTTGTCCAGCTCTAACACGTACCATTAAATACTTTTAAAGCTATGGATCATTTGTAGTGGAAAGAATAGCGTAAGTGTCAAACAATGACGTTTTCAGTAAAGCTGTTGTCCTGTTTTACACACAAAGCATTACATGACGAATGGTTCTTGTTTAAATGTGAATTACTTGGGGGGGAAAAAAAAAGAAAATCACCACAGGTATATTTCCTAGTAAAAGCCAGACTTGGAGCCAAAATGCAAGTCACTACTCCCACAGGAAACATGCATCAGACAGACCTATGCGCTTGTTTTTCTCCCATACCACTGACAGTAATGGGATCTACCAAGCTAAAACACTAAATCTTATTTCTTTTTTCCATTATCATTTTTGTCAGATGTCGTTTTCTCAGACAGATGAGACTGGCAGGGAAAGGACGAGAGGATGATCTGTCGCTATCTCCGCGTCGCTGAGCGTAGATTTAACTTGAGTAACTCCACAAAGAACGATACGAAGAAAGGCAAAAACTGCAATTAAAATACATTCAAATCCCAACTGGGCGCAAGAATCTAGAGCGAGAAACAAAATGACAGAGAAAGACAGAGATAGAAAAAAGGGTGTGGGGGGAAGAAAGAGAGAAAGAACAAGAGAGACATATGGATGTAATTGAAGGCCGATGAACTGATGATGTCATCTCAGTCAGGTTATCAGGCCCCAGGCGCAGCCGCTGCAGCACACAAAACATTTCTGTCCTCTTAAAACAACCAAGAGCACCACATACATAACACATAACGCAACTCCAATGCTTCAGGATGAGATACGGTTTCTGTAACATGCCAGGTAAGGCCTCATACTAATGGTAAGCATGTCTGCATGGGGGTAATCCGGCAAACGGACGGCGTAAGAATGAATTGTGATTAAAGGGTTAGTTCAAGCTTGACACACTCACACACACTCACACACATACACACACACACACACACACACACACTTTCTGTCCTTCCCATTAGCCTCTTTGGCATGGCTACACAATGACCTCATCTGGAATGGGCTGAACTCCAGTTAAAAAAAAAAAAAAACAACACGATCACACACTCAGGCGCGTGCAAACACACACACACAGCTTAAGAGCCTGTACAGTTCCATATAAGGACTTGCTGATGATGTAATGGGCGCCACTGACTGCGAGTGAGACTCAGTGAGCTGAGTACTTCTCATAACGTTTAGTTTTCCACATGGAATGTCCACATCACTGGGATCACCGGGAAGGGAGAGGTGAAAAACTACAGACAATTTACTCTCGGAGGATTTAAAAGTACAGAGGCCAACGGCACGGTGCAGGTAAGAGCAACCGAAAGACCCGTAAAAAGCTGAAAGATACGATATGCATAAAAAACATGTTCACTAAAGAGCGCTTTGCAAATGTTAGAAGGGCTGTTGCGACAAACGGGGCAATGCTGCATGGGTTAGATGTAAAGGCTGTTCTATAAAAACCAAAATCGTAACAAATAAAGTGCATTCAAAAAGACATTCTCTTATTAAAGCTTAATCTCTAATTTTATTTGCAAAGCTTGATGAATGTTCAGATCATCTCTAAATGCAGTTTTGCTTCTTAAGTGAGCATTACCAACAAACAAGTGAAGTGCAGATACATTAGATAGAGGGCTGTTTGATTAGTGTGAAACTGTTAACAAATAAAGCCAGCTTCAAAAAGTCATTTTATGTTAATTATAGCCAAAGTTTTTATGTGCAAAAGTTAAGACATTTGTAAAGTATCCCTATACGCAGTTTGTTGCTTTTTAAAAGAACATTACTGACAAAAAAATTACCGAAGAGATAGATTAGATGACAGAGCTGTGAATAAACCGCATTTTAAAAGGATGCTGTGTATTCTTTAAAGTGTAAGTTTTAATGTTTAGATGCAAAATGTCGAGCAATTTTTAATTAAATCTATATACATGTCTTTGCATTTTAAAACATTACTAACAAGACACTGCAGATAATACTAAATCTTTTCAACTCAAGAATATAGCCTATTAATATGTCACTTTCCAAGCAGTTTAACAAACCATTACCAACTAATTTACACTCCCACGACTACTGTAGGTGTTTTTAAAAGCATGCCTGACAGCACTGCTGCAGGCGCAGAACACTCTGAATGCATAGGCCACGCAAAATAAATGACAAAGTAATTACATTTCAACACATCTGTTCACTTAAAAACATTTCTAAGAACTTTAGGTCTCAGGAGACAACCTACTGAGGATGGCAAAAAGCTTCAAGAATATTGCAAACAAGCACATAAAAAAAAAAAAAAAAAAAATGAGTATGCATTCATGTACTGTAGCCAAAATAACAAATTCCAAACTATCAGCACTCTTGATAGTTAAAAAAAAAAAAAAAAAAAATCCTATTGTATTACAGTTTGCATGTAATTACACATGATGCACAGTCTGTAGTAAATGCCTCCTCATCTCTGGTATGTATCTAGGGAAAGGTAAGGAGTGACAGCACTTAGTAAATCTAGTTGTCTGTAATTACTTATGAAACAGGGGGAATTCCTGCCTCTCAAAGCTGGAAATGGGGTGGCGCTGAAGGTGCGCAGGAGGGGGGGTGATCGGGTACAGTGCTGAGGGTACTCAAGGGTAGAAGGAACTTCTTAATTAACAAACACTCCCTGCCAAGGGACCATATGCTGTGCTAGTCATAACATCCTACAGAAAGCATGCTGCCTAGAGAGAAGTTAGGAAGAACAAGAAAATACACCAACATATCCGCAAGACATGTCTCATGGTTTGCAGGTAGGTGGGCCCACGAATGAGATGTTTAAGCAATCACGCAGATTCAGAAACTAATGATATTCACTGTTCCTACACAACATGCAGAGAGGAGGACACTGTGATTTACAATGTCGGTATTGAGATGTTTCATGACCGAAAATAATTGTTCACGCTGGAAATAAAGAACTAAGGATGTGGTTTAGGGCTGCACAATATTCAGAAAAAAAACTGACATTGCCATTTTTTTTAACCCTGTGATGCATATATTGCGATATGAAAAATACTCAGGGGCATATAATAGCCGAGTAGTGCTGATGTAAATGCACTTAAGCCTGGATAAGTTAAGTTTACTTAAAAAAAGAGAAAAAAGTGGTTACCTTAAAAAATTTAGTAATGATCAATGAACCTTTTAGGTACATTTAACTTCAAATCTTTTAATATTTTTAGTTAAATTAACTTGGAATTTAATGCATTGAATTGAATAATTTAAATGTAATTACTATGCAAAGCAGTTGATATAACAAAAGATTTTAAGTTAAATGTACTTAAAAAGTTCATTAATAATCACTTAAATTTTTATCACAATATTTTTTTAAGTAAACTCAACTTATCCAGGCTGTATGTAATACTACACTAACACTGCAAAAAAGATTTCTACATGAAAAAAAGCCTCATTTCTGGAACATCTGTCTTATTTTTCATCTAAACAGGGAAAAAAAGGCTTGCCAAGAAATGTTGAAACAAGAAAAGTATTCTTATTTAACAACATATATATTATATTGGTCCTACATTGCAGGACCTGCGATGTGACTATTGCACACATGTACATTGCCATGACGATACTCAAACTATATATTGTGCAGCTCTTATGTGGTTTGGGCTTAAAATCTGTTTCATCATTTGTTTTGTTTTTTTCTTTACAGACTTAAACTCCTGATTGTTAAAGAGAAAGAATACCACGAATTAAAGGAGGAGAAAAGTGAAAGAGAAGCATCTGCTCTAAAAGAGGAGCTCGCCAAGCTGAAGGCGTTCGCACTGCTGGTTGTAAGGGAGCAACGATGCTTGAGTGAGCAGCTCAGGGAACAGAGGGATCGTGTCACAGAACTAACCGCCTTTGCTGACCACATCAAGCTGGAGGTCAGCGCTGCTTACCTCAGAGCAAAGGAGGAGGAGCACAAACCCTTGCAGGCGGAGGTGGAGCACCCCAACCAAGTTTCCATCTTCCACAAAAGCCACAAAACCATGACAGCTAAACTAAACGTTGAGGGCACTCAGAATCTGAAGCTGAGGGAGCAGCTAGTGTTTCTCAGACATCAGTCGGACGATCTGGGGGAGAAAGGGCCAGTTTTGAGGAAGACAGATACTGGCTGCAGGGAGCTGAACGACAAAGAGCGAGGAACAGGAGGCCCCAGCTTGCTGTCAGAAGTGGAAGTGTTGAGGAGGAGGGTGGTTGAAATGGAAGGCAAGGATGAGGAGCTGATACGTATGGGCGACCAGTGTCGAGATCTGGACCGCAGATTAAGAAAGGAGGCTCTCCACTGCAGCGGCCTCAAAGCCGAGGTGGACAAGTTAAATGGGAGAATCGATGAATTGGACAGAATAGAGGAGGCTTTAAGGAGGAGCAAACAGGAATGTAGTTCGCTGAGAGGCAGCTTAGAGCGAGAGAGAGAGGTTAGCAAGACGCTATCTGGCGAGTTAGACAATTTGAGGATGCGGCTGAGAGAGCTGGAGGCTTCGGAAGGCCGACTGGAGAAGAGTGAAGCTGTGATTAAACACGACCTTGCCCAGCTCAGGTCACTGACTGTAGCATTGGTGGAGGACAGGAAGACTATGGCTGATAGACTCAGACAGGCTGAGGAAAAACTCGGCAGGAAGGATGGCAAAAAAAATGAGCAAAGCAATTTGGCAACTATGACAGAAAGACTTAAAGAGGAGAAGCAACAGGCGGCAAAGGCTAAGGCAGATTTAGAGGAGAGGATTAAAGGCATAGCTAAGGAGAAGGATGAGCTCCAAGTGAGACTAAAGACAGAAGAGGAGAGGAATAGTGAGTTAGACGGTAAAATAACCATACTGAAGAGACGGTTACAGGTCTTGGAAAACAGGAAAGAAAAAGAAGAGAAAAGAGAGAGTGTGAGGTACAGTTCAATTCCGATCAACACTAAATATCACCGTCAAACAGAAGATAATAAAGTCAACGAACTGAGCCAGGAAGTGGATAGGTTACGAAAGATACTCCGGGACAAGGAGGCTTTAGAGGGAGAACTGATGAAAGTGGAAGAGGACTTTGAGTCTCTGGAAAGGCAGTTTAAGGAAGAACAGAGCAGGTCTGAGGCTCTGACTGAGGAGCTGGAAGTGGCAAAAAGGGAGCTTTCCAAGTACCAGCAGGCGGAGAAACAGGAGGTCAACCAGGAACACCTCCTACTCTGCCGCCTCCAACGGGAGCAGGTGAAGTCCAGACTCTTGAGCAGAGAAGTGGAAACCCTGAAAGAAAAACTGCAGAAGCTGATAGGGACAGAGGAATCCATCTGCAAGGTTCAGACAGATCACTCCACACTTCAGAGAAAACTATCACAGCAAGAGGCAAGGAACAGAGAACTGGCACGAGAGATGAATGAACTGACCAGCGAGTTGGACAGGCATAAGAAAATCAAAAAACTGACATCCATCGCAAATGGAGCCGAGCTGGATCAGACCAGCAAAGAGGTACAAACGGAGCCGGCGGATAGTCTGCCTAACGACTTCAACTGTAAAGCACCTTTAATGCATTCCCCGAATCTGGATAATGACGAGGACAACCCAAACCGAAATGCAGAGGTTGACAGCTCAACTATCATCCACAACCTCAACAGCTTGAACAGTGCAAACAACAACATTAGCGTCTACAGCAGCCATGCAGCCAATAGCATAGATGTGCAACCAGTTAATAGAGAGGTGATGATGTTAACACATACACCAGGACAGCCGCTGCACATCAAAGTAACGCCACATCATATACTCAACACCGCTACTCTAGAGATCAGCAGCCCCACTGCAGATTCGGCGACGTCGTACACCAGCACAGCAGTCATCCCGACAACCGGAGCTTCACCAAAGCAGAGAATCACCATCATTCAGAACTCGGCCATGTCGACAATCAATACCAGGAGCCCCCCTTCGAGCCCGGACCGCAGTGTCTCTTCCCTTAATGGATCGCCCATCGCTCGGGTGCTGAGTCCAGCTTCGTCACGCTGTGCGACTCCAGACCACAACGGCTCTCCCATACAGATAGTAACAGTCAGAACCTGTTCACCGGAGCCGTCGGAGGTCGCAAATCAGACCGGGTTCGCCAAAACTCTGGAGCGACAGAGCAGCTGGAAACACGAGAGGTCCAACAGCATCGATAAAAGTCCGAGTATAACCACCACCGCAGAGGATAATAAGATACACATCCATCTGGGGAGCCCGTATATCCAGTCTCTGAACAGTGTGAGCCACAGCATCCCTCATCCTGTCGGGCCCTACTATCTCCGACATGAACAAAGAACTCAAGTGCTTGCCAATGGCTGTCATGTAAAAGGTGTTGGCAAGATTACCAGCAGCATCACTATATCCCCCGCTACCTCTCCAGCAACACATTCCTCAAATATTACAGTAAGTGGACTTTGTGATTAGGGGGAACTATATCTACCGTATCTATGTATGTTCAAAGTCACATTTCCTAATGAGATGAATAAAACAATGGACTTCTAACAAGAAAACAATGATTTGTATTTGGTTACGATGCTTTGTAGTGTCTGTTCTACGAGACCCTTTGTATAGTACCTTTGATCTTTTCAGTGTGATTATAGACGTACTGACTTAACCTCATATCACCTGTATGTTGCGTGCTAAATAACAGATCATGACTATGATTACACTTGTACTTTTTGATCATTTCTGTTTCATATTTTTTCTGTTCATTAAATGCTGGTTATGTTGCTTTTTACTCAGTCAATCTTTTTTTAATTATTCATGTTGAAAAGATTTGACATTGATAAAGGTTTGAGTGAAATATAATGACCTTAAAATGTATCATGCCCAGCTCTTTGATGAGTATCTACAACAGTACTTGGACATTTTTTGAAAATCCTATATTTGAACACAAATTGAAGAAAGGTAATTACTGAAGAGAACAAAGTTTGGTTTTTTTTGTTTTTTTTTTTGGAGCTGGGCTAAACTCAAAATTTGCTTCATCTGCCATCCCAACAAAATTTATGTGTGAAAGTATTAAGGCTTAAAATTAATATGCGCCGGAGAACTCCTCATTTAATTTTCATTTGGGGGCATTTTTACCTTTATTAAAAACAGGGAGATTTAGTGTAGAGACAAGGGGCTGAGAGACGCACAGTATTATGCATCAAATGTCACACACACTGGGAGATGAAGAGGAGAAGTTGCATAATCACTACGTGGTGCTACGGGCTGCAGTTTGAGTGCAACTTTTAAAAGCAGCTCATAATTCCCAGAGTCTTACACATGAATAGGTAATAATGTAAAATGTGTTAAATCACTCCTAAAAATTCAGTGATTAGCTCATAGGCCCTAGTTACTTTACAGGATTTGTGACTGAAACACCTACTGGTATTCTAGTTGGTATGTCAGTAGAATGAGGGCCATTTAAATGGAAATCCAATATAAATTACATTCATTTAGTTTTCAGTTCTACTAGCTGGTCAATAGACCTGCACAATATTGAAAAAAATGAATTGTAATTTTTTTTTTTTAACCCTGCGATACATATTGTGATATGAAAATAGCTGTGTGGTGCCGATGTAAATGCACTGTAAGCCCAGGTAAGTTAAGTTTACTTAAAAAAAAAAAAAAAAAGGAGGAAAATGTTTGCCTTAAAAAAATTAAGTAATTATTAATCAACTTTTTAAGTACATTTAACTTCAAATCTTGTAATATTTAGTTAAATTAACTTGGAATTTAATCCACTGAACTGAATACTTTAAGCGTAACTACTATGCAAAGCAGATGATATTACAAAAGATTTGAAGTTAAATGTGCTTAAAAAGTTAATTATCACTTAATTTTTTTAAGGCAATACTTTCCTTAATTTTTTAAAAGTAAACTCAACTTATCCAGGCTTACAGTGTATGTAATACTACGCTTATACTGCAAAAACAATTTCTATGTTAAAAAAAAAAAAAAAAGCCTTATGTCTAGAAAATTTGTCTTATTTTTTATCTAATCAGGGAAAAAAGCTGCCAATAACTATTTGAACAAGAAAAATATTCTTATTTAAAAACATTCATTCATTCATTTTCTGAACAAGCTTTATATCTCACTAGGGTCACATGGAGCCTATCCCAGCTACTTAAGGGTGAAGGCGGGGTACACCCTGGACATTTCACCAGTTC
>JAPTGZ010000015.1:18479851-18490644 GCA_029814645.1 Fowleria isostigma | reverse complement strand
ATAGGCTCCATGCGACCCCCGTGACCCTAATGAGGATAAAGCGGGTATGGAAAATGAATGAATGAATGAATATAAATGTTAATAAAATCTTACAGTAAATTCAAATGTTGCAAAAAAGAAAAAAAAATGCAGCAAAATTGATTTTTTTTCAACAAAATATATCATTAACTGAACATAAAACGAGTGTTATTAAACTCATTCCATGGATTTTATTGGTGAATCAATATTTTAAGAGATGATGTTTTTCCCACATTCACTACAGAGTCTCATAACGCCTAAATGAGTCATATCTGATGTCATCAAAGAACAGAGAAACTGCTTTTTACCTGAAATATTAATGAATTAGTGTTTCAAAAGTTATTAAATATTTTACATTAGCAGATGCACTTGTTCACCAGTGGCTGTTTAGATATGTGAAGGTTAAGGAATACTGGCCCTGGTCCTCAAACAAACTTAGTGGGTGATATTTATATACTTTAACACTTGATGCCACGTGTCTCATCCTAAGTTAACAAAAACATAACAATTCTTTTTTTTTTTAAACTCCTTTTTATTTGAGTTTAACAATCGTTCATAAACATTACAGTCACATGTTACAGAAGACAGTCTGATGAAGTCAAGGAAAAAAGCACAGGTAAACAGAAGACAACATCAGGGCAATGACTACATGTACATATCTAAACACAAATAAATAAATACATGGCCAAAGATATACCTCCACATACCCTTCACCTCAGTCTAAAAAGAAATAGGAGCCAATTGGCAGCCATTGTCCCCGGAAAACTCCAGTCCTCAAATATAACAGTTCTTATTTTGAGGCAGTTGTGCTCTGTTGAAAACATTTCTGCTGTTAGCTCCTCCAGATGTAATTATTCTAGTCATCTGGTCAGCATTATGCCATTAAATGTTTGGCTTAGTCTAATATTACTATGTAATTAAGTAGAAACAGGTACATTTGCATTTTTACTTTGTGTTTTTAAAAGTTATTCCGTGGCTACTACTTTGGTAATTACATGTTATTACCACATTAATACACAAGTATTATCAAAATAATATTCTTTTTATTATTGGGCTGTAGGATGTAAAATGATAGGAGGATCAAACAAATTCAAACACATTAAAAAAAAAAACAAATTCAAAAAAATTAAATTAATTCCAAACATCAAAGGCATTCCAAAAATAAAACAATACTAACCATAAAACAAATTCAAAACATCAAACAAGTCCCAAACATCATATAAACAAAGATAAAAGAACTTCTCAACATGAAACAATTTTAAATTAAAGCTGCAAGCAGTATTCGACGGGACCTCACACCATTCTTTCCTCCTCCCACGTATAGAGTTCTGTAAGTGAAAGAAATCTTACCTTCCAGGCTTGGTCCCTAAAAATTAAACAATTTCCATAAAATTTAATAATAAATAATAATAAAAAAAAACAAAACAAAACAAACCAGGGCTTTTTGCATTCATGGTTATTGCAAATAAAATTACTGGTCACTAATATTTCCAGGTAAAACGTCATAAAAATGTCAAAAATGGCCATTCTACAGTTAATGGAATTAGAATGAATTAACAATTAACTTCAAACAAATGGAAGTGTTTGTAACATATAGGATGATATACTTCAACAATATAATACGGTAATTACTACTTTTGCTCCCAGAAACTTTCATTACTTGTTATAATTGACATTAATGGATATTATTTTGGTAATTACATTATTAACTGTGTATTATGGAATTATTACACCATTATTATCATGTTATTTCTGAACTTTCATGTAGAATGCGGTCATTTTTTTTTTTTTTTTTAATTTAAGTCATTCTGGCCCAGTTCTACCCTCTGTACTCAATAATTATAAAGTTGCACAATTTAAAACACATTCTTTTCAGTGTGTAACAATGGCCTCTTCTGTACTGCAGTGTCAACCTCTCGGATGATTTTAGCCTTTGGAGTCAGTGGTGCGGCTTTTACTTTTCAGTTTATGCATACAAATGTCAATGCTGCGTATCAACATCTGTGAGCGCTGCGATAGTTTAGGCTAATGTTTTAATTGGTTCCTGAGAACAGAGGGCAAACCAAATTGCTTTAGTGTCCCAGAGGCTTTCTCTCTTAATGAGATATTCTCCCCTCTCAGGATCAGAGGGGTCCTGACCCGTGTGTCGTCACTGGGATATTATTATAGCTCGTTCCCCTCTCTCTGATGGAGCACACAGAGAGGTTAATGAAAGCAGAAGTCAAGGAGATGTCTCTACACACAAATGTAAGTGCTGCTTTCATGCATTCAATCACCAACTTTCAGTAAAGCAGAGCGAGAGAAGCACAGAAACAACAAATGGAAAAGGCCGGTTTAATTCAATGCACCTTCAGTCTGTTGACTTCACCTGTGCACATACAGTACTGTTAGCTCCGGAGGTTTCTAGGCATACAGTCTAAAATAAGAGATGCCCTTGCACTGAATCAAATCTTGAGTTATTTTGTATCCTCTTAAAGCTGACAACACAAAATTAGGTTTTAAATTGGATTTTAAAACCACTGAGTGGTCTTCTACAGGGAACCCTACCACTGCAAAGTCCATCTTGACTTTTTATCAGGTATAAAAGAGAAGATGATAAAAAGAACAAGACGAGATAGGGCCAAGAAGCTGATGTCCTTCACCTGTGGTCACCTGTGACAAAGACTCCTTAAGCAAAAACGGTCAAATGATAGAGGATAAGAATCTTTGTGACTGTCGGTGTGGGCTGTCGCTGCTGAGTCCTCTCTGGCCTCCTCACGGTGACAACTAAGAGGAAATAGAGGAAAAGAGATTGAAGTCAAAGGAAGGCAGTTTGATGGCTATTCTTACCCTCAGGCCATTATTTTATTGTTCAAAGGCCTTTTTGTTTATACCAACGATAAAGCAGAGATATCAGAGATATGGGGAGCAGTCCTACGCTGCTGATAACAAAATATATGACACCTACCTCCTTCCCGCCAGCAAAGCAGAGATATAGCAGATACCTCGCGCTGAGATCTTATTCTGTCTGCCTCAGGCTTCGCAGCACCACCTCTTCCTTGCTAAGTCCTCCCCCATAAGCAGCTAAATCGATCTGATACACCTTGTTTAACCCCCTGGAGGATCTGTTAGATTAAGAAGCATCTGACAATCTTAACCTACAATCCATTCAAACTTAGAGCGCTTGATAACCTTATGTCATGGCACAAAAGACAAACAATTTGTGGCCATATATAGCAACAATCAAGTTTGGTTATGAAATGCATTTTCCTTGAAGTGCTTTCTTTATCAGGGATGTGTGTTTGGAAAAGAATGAGAGAGTGAATCTAGAATCCACAATAAATACCAAAGCACTGAGATAGAAAGAATGAGGCTGCTTGTTTGTTCCTATTCACCAAATATTGCTGTCTTCCTGAAGTCATTACAATTACTGCAAATCACTGGTTCAATTAAAGTAATATATTAATGATAACGACTTGTGGATTAATCCTTTCTGCTTCACCAACACGACTGATGTACCTGTTGTGCCGCTGTTTTCCCAGCTGTAGCTTCGCCGCGGAGAACACGCGCTAACGGCGCTCGAGCAGGGGCAGGTAGCCACTTTGACTGACAGGCTGATTTGCTGCGTTCTCCATTGCTGTTCCTCTCCACCAGGCCGAGAAAATTAGATCTACAGTCGCTGTGCTAATGTCAATCAAATGCCTCTGTTGCTTCTAATACACCGCTTTTGTGTCCGTGTGCTCCAATGTGTTTATGTGCCAGCATATGTTAGCGAATTAAGTGTGCATGCGTTTTAGTTTTGTGCCTGCAAAAATGAGTGCAGTGACCTGCAAACGCAAAGTCGTACGAAGACATGCATCCTCATAATGCAGTTTGGAGAAGGGGGTTTGGCTAGCACGCCGCGCTGCTAATCTAATAGAGCTCATTCATGCTGACGCCAGGCGAGCTTGAGGCCGGTTAGGAGGTGAAACTTGAGGGAAAGAATAAATCAGTGTTGCTGCTGACTCTGAGAATCCCTCTTGTGGTATTTCTGGGGAAACGGACCAGTTGAACAGAGTGGGGCAGCAGATTTTCACGGCAGGAACAGTCTGTCTGAGCTGGCCTTCTCTCTGTCTCATAACCTGCTATGGCTGCTCGCCTCATTGGCTTCGTATCACAGCGTATCATGACCAGGGCTTAGCATGTGAGTGTGTGAATTTTCATTTTGATTGCTGTTTGCGTATTACAGTAGAGTATGGGGGTGCTTGATCTGCTCAGTGACGCTTTGCCAGGGAGATTCGTCCCATAACCTATCCATAGACGGTACAGTCATTACAGTGTGCAGCACAGAAACACTCAGCGCTGCAACACAGAGCTGTGACCCAGATCCCAGACGAAGACGGTTTTCATCTTCTCTCTCTCTCTCTCTCTTTTTAGAACAAAGGTTCATCCAGCTCTCAGATATGTGCCTCCATTTTTCCTACTATTTCTGTATTTTGGGGTTTTGAGATAAAATCCCTGTGGTTGGAAAGGATGCTCTCTGGAGTCTAATTGATGAAAGGGTACCATCCAGTTTAAGCACGCTCCCCAATTAGGAAAAAGTACAAGGCAAAAATGAGAAAAGAAACAGGTTTGAGTATCCACATGAGTGTGTCTTTAGAACAACCTCAGATGACATGAAATTCCTTATCACGCTTTCATCAAACACTACTCTGTAGTCGCTCCTGCTTTGTTAGTGTGAGGTTGCACACACAGCACTCATTTTATTTTTTATGGAGCTTTTCTAATCAAAATCGCACCCTACAAACTCGTCGCAGGGTCTGCACCTCCATTTTACACGATTCTCCCAAGATTCTTCCAATTTCATGGAAAATTAAATTAACATCAAATCAATTAATGCATTAATTAGTCTTCTTTAATTACACTAACTGGAGTATAGTTTTTTTTTTCCTTTCAATTATTTGTTCCATAATTAATAGGCTGTAATTAGCTCGACTGATATCAATATTAAACACCATGATAATCCCACAGAGTGAAGTGGACATCTGAGGCTCATTAACAACTTGACTGGACCAATAGGAGGTCTGGTGGCTTCCTCGGCAACCAATAGGACACCAAATGGATTAACTTTTGAAATCTGGTGCTAATAAGGCACATAAGCTCACAATTTACACGTCCCATCCTGTATTGATTTTTTAAAACAGGTTAATTACATGGCTTTTTTTTTTTTTTATGAGTAAAATTACATCAATTTCTTACTGACCCTCTGCTGTTAACATACAGCCATAAAAAAAATTAGTAGATCACCCTTATTTTCTTCAATTTCTGGTTCATTTTAATGCCTGGCACAACTAAAGGTACATTTGTTTGGACAAATATAATGATAACAACAAAACTAGTTCATAAGAGTTTAATTTCAGAGCTGATATCTATCCATTTTCCATGGTTTTCTTGCTAATAACCAAAATCACATAAGTTCTTACATCAATAACTATGACATTGTACTGACAAAAATTATGCTTTCAGTAGTGTTGGGGAGTAACAGAATACATGTAATAGGATTACATATTTAGAATTTAGAATATGAGTAACTATATTCCATTACAGTTCAATTTGAATACATGATAAGACTCAGATTACAGTTCCATTTTTAAAATTTAATGGATTACTTTTCATTATTTTCTGTCATTTCACAGTTTCCCATGAATTTCCCATAATCCCTTGATACAATATGTGATGCAAATATTCTGATAATTAGCGTTGAGAACATCTTTTGGGAACGAGTCGGTGCGTCAAGTCCAGGTCAAGATAATGGAGGTGGAGTCAGTGTTGGAGGCGGGGCCAGAGCTGGTAGATCAGCCAGGGAAAGAAGAATGCATAACTTTGGAAATACAAGCAGTACTTAACATTAAAGAGAGATAATGAAGGAGAATGCAATGTTACTGTGCATTACAACAAGAAGAACACAGATATAAATATTTTAATATGGGACTTTTTGCTTGTCTCTTTTTCTATAACCAAAAAAATCATAGGTAAGTACTTTGGGTTGTACTAGTACATCACATGTTCATATGTGTTTATGAGGCTTAGACTGAATACATTCATCCAGGTCTGAAACAGAACACACAACAACCATTCTGTTAACAACGTAGTACATGGTGTGATTTACTACATTTACTACATTATTACATGACATTATATGGTATTAAAATTCAAGAAAATGTGAAAGTAATCCAAGTGTTCACATTATGATACTCAGATTGAGTAATTAATGGATTAAGTATAGATTACTTTTTTGGGCATGTACTCTGTAATCTGTGATGGAATACATTTCAAAAGTAACCCTCCCAACACTGGCTTTCGAAACATTCCATGTTTTCTTTTCTGTCTGTTTTCATCTCATGATACACACCGGAGTTATTACTTGATTGCATAACCATTGTTTTTAAATGACATTTGATAGTCTAATAATTTTTTCCACGACTGAAGATATATATCAATATTTTTAACAATCACATTGCTGGAATGAGTACAAGTGCAGAACAGGATTAAAAATATTACTGAAATATGCTTCAGAAAGTTTTTGTCACTAACAGGTGATTTTCTTTAAAGGGCAACCCTGCATGCGTCTTTTAATTAAAGCCATAATTAACTTTTTGAAGCATAGAAATGTGATGAATTTCTTATTAGCCTTTGTATTAGATGCTCATAGATGAATTATCTTTTGTTTAAGGACACTAGTATAATTTCAGTTTCTTTGCTACCGCCTCGTTCTCACTCTCACTTACTCACTGTCTTATCTAGCTGCTGGGACCACAGCTCAAGGTGATACGGCAGCTAATTAGCGGTATTATCGGTGACCCCGTTAACAAGCTCGTCATTTAAACCTGCAGTTCTCCTCTGAGAGTCCAACCCTGCTGCCTCGGGCCCTAGGAAAGGAAGGAAGGAAGGGTGGAAGGGAAGGGATAGAGTCAGAGCAAATAACAGAAACAACTGAAGACAAATAGACAGTGAAGAGAGACAGAATGACGGAGAACAGGGCACACACAGGGGAAGATGTGGAATTAGCAGATGTACGAAAGGGTGATGGATAGCACTGAGAACAGAGGAATGCGGAGTGGTGAAGTAATGGCAGCCATGAATTGACATTTGAGGTGTTGAATTCCACACAAAGGAGACAGCGAGGTAGCATGCAGTGCAGAGAAAATAGAGCAGTTTGGAGTTGATGGCTTAATCTGGAAGAGCATTTTCCTGGGAAAAGAGCAGCAGAGTAATGAAAAAAGGCTATGAATAGGCTGAAGTAATGATTTGAGTGTAAATGAGGATGGACAGCCGTGCTCCTCCTGTGCTGCTCTCACCTCTGAGTCTCTGACAGCCCACAGCATACAGATGGCACTGCTAATTACATACTGCAAAGGGAGCAAAGGGAGAAGACCAGAGCGCCCCACACTACACAATCCAAACTGAGATGATGCAATGTGTGTTTGCGTGCGTGTCATTTACACAACTGTCTTGCTGACATGTGTCTTTTTTAGTTGCTAAAAATGTCTGCCTCACGTCTCTGTGATAGAGGAAGTAAAAGTCTAAAAAAAAAAAAAAAAAAAAAAAAAAGAGCTGCCACTGTTGGACAACTCGTTAGTGTTGAATCCAAAAACGGAGACAAACACACACAAAAATGCACATAGACATTTGGTGGAGCATATGTAACAGATGAGTAAAAACTCACACCTTATCGACACCCAAGCTTAACTTTTTAAAAAATCCACCTCTGAGTGAGACAGTGAGAGCTCAGAGGATGGATGCAGGTGCATGTATTCCCATTTTCAATGTGTGCATTAAAAAAAACCCTGGTGGAAATGACACCAAAAAAAGTTTTTACACTTAGGAAAAGTGGAAAGGTGTTTTAATAAAATACAAATATGAATAAATGCAGTGGAAAAGAGATGCGGTGTTCACTGAATTAATACATTCAACAACCTATGAATGCCTTATTAGATGAATGCCTTATTAGATGGAAAACAGCAACAAAATTTATGTAATATTGCAGAGAGTAGTTTCAGTAGAAGGACTCAAAACAGTGGAAGAATTTGAAATGACTAAAATCAAGTTTGGGTGCAAATTTTTCATCAAAATATGTCTTTCAACTTCAATCAGCTCAGGTACCATATTATTGAATAAAGTATTACTTAGAACCAACAACGTTTTAAACCATGATGATGATAGTGATATTATTTATTTGGAAATTGTGCACTCCATGTACAATAATTATTATATGTACGCAGATATACATAAGGAATTTGCTGTAAACACTATATACATAGATAATTTTACACAAACATACATAGAGAAATATACATCAAGAAGTAGACATAGAGAAACATACATAGAAATATACATAAAGAAATATATACACAGAAATATGCATAGAGAATTGTAGATAAAGAATATGCATAGAAAAATATAGAGACATATGCATAAAGAAATATATGTAGAAAAATATATTTAGAGACTTATACATGAAGACATTGGTTGTAAATATTGTGTGTAGACAATATACATAGTATATGAATATATATGCCAATTCACTATTAATATACAACCCTAGCAGCCAGAAATGATAATGATCCTGTTCTTAATATTTGCATGGCCCACGTTAAATGGCTAGTGATTATTAATATTCCACCAATATTCCTGTTAATACACATCCATGCACAGCTTGTTTAAACAAATGTGTGTATGTGTTTTTATTGAGTTTTATTTTAGTGACAGATATCCCACTGTGAACTCAGCCTTCCTCTTTCATTCCTTCAAATACCATCTTGAAAAAGTCAAGTTTTTGATGTTTGCTCGTATCAAATAATCATCTGATATCATCTTTCATAATATTTGCAAGTATAGCTGGCTCTAACTTGGTTCATTCCTCTCTTTTCAGTCTGATACAGTACAGAGTGCATTAAATACATCCAGTTGTCCTTCTACCACTATACGTATTATGATAAAGAATAAAGGAAGTGGATGGAGATGGTAAATTAATTTATAAATTTCAGTCAGAGGATAAAAAACTAACTTTGGTCCTAGCTAACTAACATTAGCGTGTTGGATAACTAATTCTTAACAAACCAGATGTTTATGGGTTACCCTGGTGACCAATAAAGCTTTTATAAAGAGTTTCACAGCTTCACCCTTTGTCTCTCATTTGTCAGCCTCTAATCTGTGCTGTTCAGCCCAAAGGAAGATAAATAATGTTTTATGTTAATACACAATTGTACAAAGTAACACCATGCACCACTGTAAATGAACCAGGAGCAGATTTTAAGACAAATCACTACTCACTACTTTACTGCAGGTAAAACATAGACAATGGAAACTAGTCATTGCATTTGAGTTAAATAAATGGATTTAGCCCCTTAGGGTTAAGGAAACTAGTGCCTAATTTAAGAATTGAATTGTACATAATTATATTTTAGAATAGTATTTAAGAGCACAGACTCCACTGATAGAATATTTGGACCCAGAGATGAGCTGTATGGACACAACACCATCAGAGGGAACAACTGTAATGGCAAAATTGGGTAACTGTGGAAACCGTATCACTCATGCAATCCCAGCTGACTCATTTATCTAACTGGGCAAACTTGTATAGTTCTTTCCTAACTTCAAGCCTGTGGTCTTACTAAACTCACACAGTCACGACATACTGAACACTCTACATTATCTGTATCTAACTGCACAGTGCATTCTCTGTTATCAAGGACAGTAGCCGTCGTGTGCACCAAAGAACACAGAACATCTCACACTGACAAACATGAGCAGCACCAAATCATCCCATCAATGTTTTCATCCACACAAAGGGCCTCTGAACCCACCTTGACCCCTCCCACAGAAAGAACCCTTGATTATCTCATGAGGTTTGACCACGTGTCAGCTGACTAAGACTGTAATCTTGCTTTTTTTCGTTGTCCCGTCTTCTTCTGTCTATGACGCTTGCTGTTCCATGCTCACCTAATCTCTCCTATGACTCAGCCTTGTGCTCTTGTTTGGGGGAGTCATTCCTGCAGGAAGCAATAAATTCGCACAAAAGACCAGTTTTGACTCTTGAGTTTTCACTTGACAGATTTCCCCACCACACAACTGGACCATATGTTGCAACTAGTGGAAAAACCTGCAAATGACAAGTATATTACATAATATATGTATTTATATATTTGTAAATGCCATAAAACTAGAACAATATTGAAATATCCCACATGTCTGAGGGTGTTTTCACACTGGGTATCCTGGTCCGTGCTGTACCTGGATACGCTCACACCTTCACGCAGTTCACAAACACGTACTGTGGCCCGAGTACGAGTGGGTGTTACAGGAAAGAGTAGATGACGGTGTGGAAAGAATTTTGTCGCTATCCAACAAATGCAGAACTCAGAAGAAATAATCCTGAGTATAAATACTAAATTCATTTCTTTAATTGTATCTTAGTGGATTGTTTTTATTCATTTATTTTAGTTTTTATTTTGACAATAAAAACATTAACTTGTGGTTTGGATATAGCAGACTTTTATTTTGAAAAGTAACTTCCTCCTAACTAGAGGTGTCAAAGAAAAACAGTAAAAAAAGGAAAAATAATGTTGTACAGAGAGGCACAAGGTACATATATATCTATATCTATATCTATATCTATATCTATCTCTCTCTCTCTCTCTCTATATATATATATATATATATATATATATATGTGTATATATGAGAAGCTCGAGAAATACCAAGGGCTGAAAGAGGAGATAGAGAAAATGTGGGGTGTGAAGGCAACAGTGGTACCA
>JAPTGZ010000015.1:18458155-18475910 GCA_029814645.1 Fowleria isostigma | reverse complement strand
CTATATGTCAGCCCTGTGATGAACTGGTGAAATGTCCAGGGTGTACCCCGCCTTCACCCTTAAGTAGCTGGGATAGGGTTCTATGGGCATAGTACCAAATTCAGAGTTACTCATCTAGGCTTTTATATAAGTGTATATGACTTACTCAATTTCTGACATAGCACCTTAGAATGTATATTAATCAATTGTAGGTTACTGTCTTTAACACTATTACAACATATTTACAAATATAATCACATTAAAGCATCTAACTTTACATTTTCCACATTAAATAAACTAAATAGCGTATTCTGGGTTCTAATAACATTAACACAGTCATATCAGGAGGCTTAGCAAATGAATTGGAGTGACATACTGTCAGTATATAATCATTAATACACAAATTTACAGTGAAATAAACACATCCAGCGAATGCTCGTGCAGGACTACAGCGCCATGTGGTACGGCTCTCCCGCTGCTCAACAAACTCAGAAAACTTAGCTTTCCATTACACATATCATCACATTACTCTTGGCTAACACAGAAGGAATACAAAGCTTAAGGCTTTCATTCATGGTAATTTTAACCAAGTACTGACCGGGAAAATAAAGGTAGAGTCTGAGAGTAAGGACGACGGGAGCACCGATCTCTTTCTCCAGATTACGTCTGAAGAGGAAACGGGAAATCGCTCCGCTATAGGCAACCAGAGATGGACAAATACAGTGCCAAAGGTTCCACTTATTATTATACTCCTTTACTCACCCACATTCACACAGGGCTACATTTCATAAATGTAAAATAATCATGCTCTTAATTGTTAGAGAATATTTGCACAATCAGTGAAAATAAATAGATTTTATTTACTTCTAAAATATACATATTATACCAAATATGGTTGCATATATTTGGGTGCACCACATATGGTATGGTATGGTATGGTATGGTATGGTATGGTATGGTATGGTATGGTATGGTATGGTATGGTATGGTATGGTAGCGTATCGCATTGTATTGTATTGTGAGGTACCCTAAGATTCCTAGCCCTTGTAGCAAATGTAGTTTCTGCTACATTTGGAACAGAAGATGACACCAAGGGTATTAATTTAGTTTCTCTACCTCCGCTGTTAGATGCCACAAAATCTTACAGACTGCACCTTTAAAACAGAGGTGAAACTGTTTAATTCAGGCAGGACCCTTTACCCTTTACCACTGATATAGAGTCACACAAGTATGAGTTTCAATGATGCTCTGGAACAATCTGAGAAAGAGTAATCACAAAACCTTCAGAAGAGCCTGAGATTCACACTGTATGAATGAATGAAGGCGCAGACACGTATGAATGGCAAAATCAATTTTGTTAATGCAGGATTAGGCTGATGAGTAGGAGTGATGTGGTGAGCACAGAGCTGGCAGAATGAATGAACGCTGCTCATTTATAAAGTGTGAAAGTTGGGGTGCAGCAGATTGAAGTTGAGAATGACTAGAAAGAAAGGGGCTTGTGAGTAGATCTGACTCAGTGCCTGCCTGGACAACTGCAAAGCTCTGTAACTATTGCGTGAGAGACAAAAGCTGAGGTGTCAACGCTTCATTTCTGAGTTTTCTACTTTTATGTCTATGGTGTCGAAACACAGCACAAATATGAAATACATACATAGTCATGGCCAAAAGTTTTAGGAATGACACAAGTTTTTTCACAAAATTTGTTGTCTAATTTAAATTTTTTTTATTTTTATTTTTAATACATTTCTTAGGTACATTGATAAATAATTGAAGGAATTCTATAGGTTTCAATTACTTTTATTGAAAAATAAATCACATTCAACAAAGAATCCTTTTGTGTCATTCCCAAAACTTTTAGCCATGACTGTATGGTGTATTTTACATTTCCCCCACACACCCCATAATATACATGATCAGCTAAAGCATTATGCCTATTGAGCAGTGAAATGGTAACAATGTTGATTATTTAATTATAATGATAACTTTCAGTGTATGGAATAAAGGTAGCATTTAGTCCTCAAAGTTGATGTGTTGGAAACAAGGGGCAATGACCTCAGTGAGAAAATGAAGCCAACGTGGATGGATCTTAACCCTTTATCAGGCAAGTGACTATTTTTGGTCATTTTTACACACATTACAAGTCACTGACAACAACAGTTACACTGAGGACAGTCAGACAACAATCTCTGGTCCAGTGTGGTCTACAGGGTCTGTAAGGTCCACTTCTGCATGAACAGTTCTGCTGCTTTGTTAGGTACCATGAAGTAATGGTACTAATGTAAGTAATGAATAACTTTCTCATTTATCTATTACTACAGAGCCAATCAGTGTCCTCGTTATGTTATGTGTAGACTGGTAATCTGTCACCCTGCTGCCACAGTACTGTAGACGTAAGAACCACACATGCCATGTGCCAATCCAGTCACAGAAAAAGCTAGGGTACCAGTTACCACCTATGTCCAGTGGTATTTTTCTTTTGCGGATTCTAAAAGTTTTGTGTTCATTTCAAAAAATATCTGCAACCAGGTGGAAATGGGAAAACTGGGTTAAAATGGTGTAATGTGTATGCCACACCTCTATGTGGTGCTGTACACAAACACAGACAGAGCTGAAGGATACACTGTATTCACAGAAGAATGCAGTGAGCATGTGCCTGAGGTTACATCTGGAGTTTTCTTCTTCTGGTCATCTGATACTATGGCATCATTGTTTCCAAAAAGTAGTGTTTTATGTTTTCACGATGACGGCATTGTAAGATTTTTCTGTTCTGGGACCTGTTCTCTAAAAATGCAGATTCAGGGCACCAACAAAGCTGGTGTCATGTGGACGAAAGGCCAAAACGATATTAAACTTTTGTGGATTGACATAATTTCATTGTTGTGTGTACGGAGTATATACACCATTTATCAATCACCTCACTTCTGTGGTAACAAGAGGCCAATGAGTTTATGTAACAGTATTCATGATTAACTCTGGGTAACAACATGTCCTTACTGCTTATTGTCACAGTACAGATGCTAACATTTGATTAGCTCTGTGGCAATAGACAAATCACTATATCGTGCCATGGTACTGTGGCAGTAGCCATTCCCATACAAAAATTAAAAAATGTAACAACATTAATAGTCTTGTTATGTCCTGCAGTAACACATTAAGGTTTAAATTTTGATTTTCAGAGTATTTCTATGAGTGCCCCATAAAGGGTTAAAGCTATAATGACTTCATGTCTACATGTCAGGCTCTGATTGACAGCTCTCCAGGCCTGTTGGCTTGATGAGCTGTGCGCTCTACTGACAGGGCATCACTATGCTTATAATTAGTAGTTATATTCACAAGATGGTAAAATGAGATTGATACTCACTCCTCCTTCCTTCCTGATCCTTACAGGCAAAGGCGGAGTATACCCTGGACATGTCACCACTTCATTTGAGTTGACATATACAGACAACCATCCACTCACACATTTACACCTAAGGGTGATTTAGATTGACCAGTCAACCTATTGCTGTATTTTTTTGGATGGTGGTCAGAAACTGGAGAACCTATTGAGAGTCCTGTTGTCCAAATCTGAAGAAGTTAAAAACTGCTAGCCCCTAAACAGCAATGCAGAAACCACTGGATGATGTCACAGTTCCTCTGTCCACTGATTATTTGCAGTTTATTGTTGGGTGCACCAAAACGGGTAGAGGGAAGATGGGAATCAAATTGTAACCGGTTTCAAAGCATCTTCAAAACTACAGGACCTCCAGTGGTTAGTACCTTCCCAACAGTGGTCTAACAAAGGAGAAACAAATGCAAATGCAAATAAGTATCTGTGGGATGTGATGGACAAACACATGTGTTCCATGGAGGCCTACGTCATAACCTACAGGACTAAGGATCTGCTGTTTGATGTCTGCTGGAGTCGGTGCCAGCTGCACTACACTACAACCTACGCTATATTAATCAGGTGTTAATAAGATAACGTTCCCACAAATGCTCTATTGGGTTGAGATCCACTTGAACTAACCACTGCACACCAGGAGGACCCAACCAAACCTGCACTTCTGGAAATGCTTTGACCCAGTAATCTAGTCATCACAACGTGGCCCTTGTCAAAGCCCCTAACATCCTTATGATTGCTCATTTTTCTGTCTCCAATACATCAACTTCAAGGACTAAATTTTCACTTGGTGCCTAATACATCCCACCCACTGACAGGTGCCATAATGAGATAATTGTTATACTGTTATAATTATGGTTGAGAGGTGTAGATACAACAGATGATTAAATGATAACAGATTGCTCACGGAGGATAATTCATTCACCAGAAAAAAAACAATAATTTTACCTCAGAGCCCGTTTGTTTTTGTGTGACTTACAATTTTATTTTTGTTTTATTTAGTATGTTAGTTGGGATCCAGCTGAGAAACAAACTAATTGATCAAGGCATGGGTTCTTTGAAGTAAAAACCATATCAAGGAAGTTTGGAGGTTCTGAATAGAGCGATATGACCACTGCAGTTCTACAATCTCAAAACCATTGTAGTTTGGCAAATTCTTGAGGCAGGAAGGACACACACACCTCAGAAAGAGTCTCATATATCAGGATATGTCTGGTAATATTCAAAATGACTTCATCCACAAATACAGAGTCTTATTTATGTAACAAATATGTGTTTGTATGCAGTACGTCTTTATTATGTCTCAGTATTATGCCATAAAAAAGCATGTAGGAGGTAGAGAGACATCCTGCAGTAATCCACATTATGGGATTTAAATCTGTTTCAGATGTCAGGGTCTGTCTCAAACACCAGTAGAACATAAGTACATTAACTGTTAACTCTTTTTCAGGCAAGTGACTATTTTTGGTCATTTCTGCACAGATTACAAGACAGTGACAGCACCAGTTCCAGTGAGGACAACAGTCACGGGTCTAATGTGGTCTACAGAGTTTGCAAGGTCCACGTCTGCTTGAACAGGGAGTGTACCTGCTTTGTTAGGTACCATGAAGTAATGGTCCAAATCTAAGTAATGATTTTTAAAGGAATAATGTGGATAGTGACAGATGTCTGGATCAGCACTTATGTTGGGATGTAAAAATAATCAAATTTTCTAAAATGCCCATTCCTTTTGCCTTTTAAGTGTTTTTCTTCTATTTTTTATATTTGCTTCTTGGATTTAAAAAAAATGTCACTAATGGGCAAAGAGTCAAATATGGTAACTTTATTAACCTTAATTTTCTACATAATAACTTTTTTTTGTTTTTTTTAATTTCACACAATAAATAATGTCTTGTTGTGTCCTTCAATAACACACTAAGGTTGTAGTTTTTTAATTATAAAATATTTCTATGAATACCCTACAAAGCAGTTTTTTTTCAATCTTGGGGTCATGACCCCATGTGGGTTGCCTGGAATTCAATTGGGGTTGCCTTAAATTTCTAGTAATTGCTAGAAAAAATTACTAATAAAAATATTTTTTAATGATTCTAAATATATTTCATTATTATTAAAACACCACACACACTTTTCCTAATTAAAATCAACTTCACATAAATGCAGGATATAATACCTGAGAGGGCATATCTTGATTATCTTTCAAACGTTCATTGTGGCTGGTTTAAGATGCTGCAGCTCTATCATTATTCATAGTTTGGGTTATTGTTTGTTTGTATTAATTTGCAGCCTTATAAATACAAGCTCAGCTGACTGTACATATCCTGACCAAGGAAAATAAAATTCTCACTGTGCAGTAATCTCCACCTGGCTTTTCTGCCTCCGTCCATAATAATATACATTATTTAGCCTTTTTATTTGCAACGCAACATAGCAAACATGATCAAAAACAAATTAATTTTAGCAAAAAAAAGTCTCTGTTTTCAATGTCTGAGGTCACCATCAATTTGTGATATTAAAATGTGGTCATAAGACAAAAAAGGTTGCGAATCACTGCTATAAAGGGTTAATTGGGAAAAGGTGTTTTAGTGAACTTTCAGAAGAAATGAGCATTATATGTTCTCTAAAACTGACAAATGTGCAGGTGTTGTTTGCATTGACTGTGTGTGTGCTATTGTATGTGTACACTGTGTTTTTCTTTACCCGCGTCTCATCCTGCCACATGCATGTCACCTCTCACTAGGAGGCAAAACCCTGATGACATTCTGGCAAGTGCCAAGCTCTATCAAAGGGGTAATAATAGGGATTTGTCTATACAGAGTTCACGGTACAAAAGCTGAAGTAGTGAATCAGAACAAAGCAAACGCCTGTTCCTCCCATCTGAGGGCTACAGATAGAGATGTGAGACGCTTCCAATTGACCTCGAGTGTTTTGGATCAAATGACATGAAGTGGCAGGGTTTTATCCTTCTGCCTCTCTGTGTCTGTCTCTTTAACACTCACACATACAGTACATGTGTACACACTTTTAAGCACTGTTCAGTGGCTACATGTGGATCACATGATACCATCTGATGAAACAGATTGTAATTCTGTGTTCTATACATATTTGTAATGCAAACCTTGGGCTGCAGAGAAATCATGCTCTTATCTTCATGCATTTAGAGGAATCAATATCACGCACTGACACGACCATAGTTTGTTCTGAATGTGATGAATCACTGCAGCGTTGTATTGTAACACATGCTATGTAATGAATATAAATATCCTCCTCCATTCTTCATATGTATATTTTGCTATTTGTGCAAACACAGGATAATCTACTACTCACTGTAGTATATCCATATCATTTGTTGTCGTAGCCTTGCATTTCCAACTAATTCATTTTAGACTTGCTGCCTGTGCTGTGCCACTTTTGATAATCATTATCTACCTCTGTGTAAATGTGGCAGCATAACTACAGATATTTGTCACAAGCATAGGGCTTATTATGGTAAAAACCAACTGAATTGCCAGAGGGATTTTATTATGAGGCAATGTTTATTCCACATCACAAAATATACAACAAGTTCAAAAAGACCTTACTACATGTGTAATTTACAGAAAATTGTCAAAAAAGAATATAATATACTTGTTTTCTCACAGGATGCTAAATATGGCTTTGCTGAACACACCTCTAATATTTAACATATAAGAAGAAATGTACATGTTGGTGTTTTTTTACATTCCAGTGTATGAATGGATTGCAGTGCACCATAAAAAAAACAACCACCTTTACTTACATCCATGCAGCACTGATTTCTATGTAGAGGACTGATGTTGGCTTTTCCATAAAAGTCTTTATCCCTGCTCCTGAGGCTCAGTTTACACGACAATGCTCTCAGGTGAAAACAGCAAAAATATTTTATCAGATGTGCCTTCATTTGGATGGCAACAGTGTTTTTGGGGGTTGAAAATGCAAAAAAGTGAAACCACCTTCCAAAGTGGAAATCTTAAAAGTAAAGTATTCTTGTCGCATAGAGTTTACATCACAGGCACGCACCAGTAGTTTTGTGAGTGTGGCTGTTTCTCAATATGAAGAACACAGAGTACAGTCTTGAAAACTCAATGACTACAGTCTCGGTAAGAACAGTCCCAGAGAACGGCTGTACTTGTGAACTTTCCTCCCTGTCTCTGCTGAATACCTGTCATTGGCTCCATAATGTATTTCCCTCAAATCAACACAATGTCACTGGATTTGATATCAATAATTTGTACTAGTATTTACATGTCATTCATACATTTTTTTATTTTTTTTTTCAAAACTGTACATTTAGTTGTTTCAGTCGGCACAGCCCCTTGGATGTCAGATCCATTTCTGAGTAAGGCTCTCCATCAGTTCCTATTATGTGTCCATATGTATCACTCTCTTTCTCTCTCTAATGTCAGTCAGTACCACAGGGCGTACAGATGTACAGCTGCTGGTGCTACTGACCTGGCGTGCATACTGCATTGATGAATAGGAAATTTTACACATTTGCACGTGCCCATCTAAATGCAGATCCCCTCACCAAAATAACAGCTAAACATGGAATTAAAAGTGAAAATGCAATGCCACTTTTGCCTTTTTGGTCCAGATTGTTACCATGCAAACATAGCCTGAGAGCCTCTTTTCTGTGCCACACTAGTTAACATTAGCTTAGACATGTAGCCTTCTAGCATCACCTCCAAGCACAACATGGACTCTAATGAATTCTGAGTTTGTGCACATGTTATATGGTGTGCTTTTAGGTCAAGGTTATGACATACTTAATTATAAGCATCATATTTTCTGTTATCACTGTTTGTTATCATATTTCTTTTTTTTTTATATAAAGTTTTGCCATTCCTGTGCATTGCAGACATGTTGTGTGTGTCCTCTAAACATTTCATGGCATCAACAATGTGTATTTACAGGACAGAACTTAATCCTCCTCTGTCCCCTGTTTGACTCGCCCTTAAGCATTATAGACAACACACACGCGGATACCTGTGTTTGTGTGTTTGGTGTGACCACAGAGATACCATCCTTATAAACCCCCCCACCCCCATATATCCTTAAAGTGTATTTGAAGTTTTGTTGGTGTGTTGGGTTTGTGTGTTGGTGTGTGGGTTTTATCTTGTCTGACTATCAGAGCTAGTTTACTGCACTGCTGCACTACCAACAGATGGCCATTACCATACTGTAGCAAACTCAAAACTGGGCTGGGACCTCTCTCACTTTCAGCAAAACCTCTGCAACATCACAAGACTACAATATCCGTGCTCTCTCTAACATCCATAATGAAATACTATGAATGTTCTCCTTTCAATAGTAAAAAGATAACTTTATAGCGCCATCATTATTTATGAGCTGACACAGCATTAGAGCAATTTTGGGGCCAATTCCTCAGCAAAACATTTCCTCAGCCTCAAAGCTGTCAGGGATACTGTATAGTTTAAGTGGGATTGAAGGGATTGAGCCCTTTTTAAAAGCTCATATTCATCTCTTTGATCTGATAGAGACAGTTGGGTGAAATCCTGACACTTCTGTCTCACTTGGAAATTTGGCTGCATAAAACAAAGAGAATAAGAGGAAGACAGAAGAAGAAGGCCGAATGTAACAATAGAGAGTAGATATGAGCTTTTTAAGCAGTTATGACCCCGGTGGTTGATGAGACAGACTGATTTGCACATGCTGGTTGTCAAAAACAGGCATAAAAATGGCATAAACATAGGAACTGTACTTGAACTAAACTGAGATATCTTCCTATGATCCGAGTGTCTGTTGTTAAGGAAGTATCGACACTGAGTCTCAACATGCCCCCTAACAATCTTCCTTTAAGGGAGCCATTGGCAGAAAGAAATCTGGGCGGGTGACCAGGCTACAGATGGCGTCACACACTAACACACACATGCACACACATGCCTGAAGGACATAAGCTGCAGGCACCATATGACTCCCTATAAACCCCACCACCTTTAATCACAACCAGACAAAGAGGCCAATAGTATGAGCCCTTGAGTTTAAAGGGTTAGTGCAGATTCTTTGAGATGCAGTGGTATACCACACAATATATTTCACAGAAAATGATGGTCATTATGTTTTCAGTTTAAAGAAGCAGACTGGAGGACTGATATCAAAGCTAAGCAGTGTAAAATCCCATAGCCACTAACAATTACTGCATAAGTGTAATTCTATATTTAGAATGTTTGATTACTTTTTTCCTTGTCTAAGGTGGAATGACATCTTTTTCTGCAACCTGCATCCTTGGCAGAGCATTCCTTATCTTCCATGTGAATGCATCTGTCTGATTCTGCAAACAGGGGGAATGGGGGAACCTGTTTTGTTTTGGAATTTTAGACAGCTGCAGTATGGCTGCAGCAGTAACTAACATGGAAACGGCTTCAATTGTTTCTTGCTACTGCGGCTGTGTGGAATTCTGAAAAAACCTGAGTGACAGTTTCATTTAGGTTTCGTCTTGGTATGTAAACAAATGGAGTGTTTGTGGTGGAGTACACTTCGAAGTTCTTCACCATGAGAAGAGTGGTTCAGGTCATTATCATTGAAAGACCAACGGATTTGTGATACTGAGGCTATTGCTCGGATTTTACAAATTTAATGAAAAATTAGTGACGAACATAATACGCAGAATTAAGATAAACTGACCGTGGACAAAATCTAACTATCTATTTAACTCAACTATTAGTATTCATGTTTGACCTTTCACTAATCACAACCTGCATATCTTATTCATTACAGAATAATAACCCCTATATATGATTAGTGCAGTGTTTGACCTTGTACACATGTGAGGTATTCATGTGGTGTGATATTAAAGGTAGTTTCTGTCATTGAAGTAAATGGTCATATTTATGATGAATGAGGTTCAGAGATACAGTCATGGAAAAAAATGATTAGACCTTCAAAAGTCATCAAAAACAATGGTTATGCAATCAAGTACTAACTGCTGTGTGTATCATGTGACTAAAACAGACAGAAAAGAAAACATGGAATGAATAAAAGCACTGTTTTTGCAGTACAATGCCATAGATACTGATGTAACAACTTATGCGATTTTGGTAATTCTCAATAAAACCATGAAACATGTATAGATATCACCTCTTATATTAAACTCTTATGGGGTGTTTGTGTTGTTATCATATTTGTTCAAACGAAGTTGGACCAGGAATTAAAATGAACAATAAATTGAAGAAAAGATAGGGTAGTCTAATATTTTTTCCAGGACTGTATGCATCCACATACGATTATTTTCAGATTTTTCTGATTTCTAATTATCAGGATTTTTCCACAACTATGTTTACTCATATGCTAATCCAACTGACCAGTCATGTAGGCTCTATTGAACAGCTATCTGCTTTTAATTTCCTCAAAGGTTCCTTATTACAGCTATTGAAAAGACCTCGTGGCACTCTATACACATCAAAAAATTTGAAAAGCAGGTACTACAGCATACAGAGCCAACCAAAATGATAATCATACAGGAATAAAAAAGGGCTTGTCTGTTGAATTAAGACACTACGGTGGTGCTAATTGTCATAGTCAACTTCACATTACCTTTAAGGATGTAGTAGTACACCATTTGTAATTCTAAGATGCAATGAAACAAGCACAAGTACAAACAAAAAATAGTGTGATCAAACACAGATAGATATTGATAACTGCAACACACATTACACAAAAAAGACTGAAAAGCTTATTGAAAATATGCTTAAGATTGTTTTGTCAGATTCCACTTAGTAACAGGTGTGGGGATAGGTCATGGGTGAACACTTTTGGTGATCTTTACTCAATATTGATGCAAAATGGCCATTTGCAGTTCACAATGTTGTAAAAACATTCACTGAGTTCTGTGTAATCTCAGGGCACAAAGGCCAAGGGCTGCTAATGTGACACTCAGGTGGCATTGCATGAGAAACAATCATGTTAACACGATAAAAAGAGATGTGGGCTCAGGAGGACTTTGGAAAACCGAATTCTCATAACTCAAGCTCAGATGGACCAAAAAACAATAAAAAATGTGTCAACATTATGAAGAAGAGAATCAGACAGCAGCCATCATGGACTGTTGAGCAGCTCAGGTCGTGTAAACAGACAGGATGCATTAAGATAATAATGGCAACATCCACAAGTTTAAAGAAGTAATATTTTGCTTTTTTAAATGCAATCATGCATTTTAAAATATTTCCTTGTGGTCTACATAAACTGTAAATGCTATATTTGGGTCTGAATTCTTCATTAACCCTTTCATGCATAGTGGTCATTCCATTGGAAAGCTATTCTGCAGTTTCTCATGTATATTCATGGGTTTTGTTTAAGTTTATGTGTCATCCCATACACTGTGATTCCTACTGTTACTTTGCTGTTTTTGATAAACCTGATCTGCAGTAACATGTCTGAATGTAAATCAATTGCTCATTCTTGTTAGATAATAATTAACAGTTTTCTTAAACAAAAAGTTTTTTTTTTTTTTTTGGCCCAGTAACCTACATGAATTGAGTAATAACTGGTATTATAGTATGTTAAAATGTGAGAAAACATCAGATTACCCACATTAAAAATGTTTTGATTTCATAATTTTCATACACTATATTGCTTTCTGATAAGATTGACAGGATTCTTTGCTTCAACAATTAAATGCATGCTGTCCAGGTGGGTTCATTAAAAAAAAAAAAAATTTGCATTATTTGTTTGTTTTTTCATGCCTAAGGGGGGGGATACATTCATTCATTCATTCATTTTCTGAACCCGCTTTATCCTCACTAGGGTCACGGGGGTCGCATGGAGCTTATCCCGGCTACTTAAGGGTGAAGGCGGGGTACACCCTGGACATGTCGCCAGTTCATCGCAGGGCTAGGGGGGGATACAATTTTTTTAAATTTAAAAAAAAAAATCTTGACTAAAGCTCTCATAATTCATGCATGAAAGGGTTAATTCAAACTCCACAGGTCCATCGTCAAACCTATTTCTGAGTAATGACAGGAGAAAGGTCATTTTAAGCGATGGCCCTTTAAATGCAAATGAGAAGAAGAATCTTTATTTTATCAGTAGTCACATGTTGATGCACCACTCACTGAAACTTGTCCTCTGCCTCTAACCCATCATTAGATCATGCATCACATACACTGCATACTAGCCATATCAGGTGCCCAGGGAGCAAATGGGGTGGGGTGGGGGGTGTATGTGTCTTGCTCAAGGGCACATCAGCCAACAACTCTTTGCCAGTCCAGGGAATTGACCTGGCAGCCCTTTGCTCACTAGCCAACTCTGTCACCATCTCAACCATGGCTGCCCCACTTCCAGCCCCACCCCCTCCAGGTTGTTGACCCTGCTGCTCTGTCCCATTCAGCCATTTGTGTTAATTAATAAAACCAACAACTGAACATTTTAATCACTCAGCTCAAAGTTTGGACATATTCAGTATGGACTACAACTGCTGCTGCTGTTTAATTATGTCGTACTCAAAGAAATGTTCATCCAAAGTCTTGACCTTATATGTGCAAATATCATGATATACCTAGTTATAGATGTAACAAATTAAGAAGAAATTAAAACAGGATGTAGACAAGCACTTGATATTTGACAGAATTAATATAAAGATAACTGCAGCACCTGGAGGGTTCACATTCAAACTGTATCAACTATTGGGGTCCAAATACACAAATACATGTACCAAAAACTAATAAAAGTGGGTTTAGCAAAATATAACTCCTTTAAAATAATAATGGCAACATCCTCAGGTTTAAGGTTACTGTATTATTGTTAGAACCAATTAGGTTCAACAGCTACAAACACTTGTGATGAATGTTAATAACACACACCAAAGTGAAAGACAAATTGTGGACATTAACAAACCTATAATGTTGTAGATTTCATTTTGCCCTCTGGTTTTCTCTTTAGTATATTTTTAGTGTATTTTTCTCCCTTGGTGCACACAATTACCATTGGATGTCTGTGCTCCTGAGTAACCATGGAACCGGCAATGAGATTGTGAGAGCATAATAAAAATGAGGCAGCGCCTTATTAAAAATAATTGTTTTGTTGCAATATTTTAATTGCTTATACAATGTTTATTTCAGCACATGCCTCTTCAGTCCTACTTGCCTATTATTAATCACTCACCGAGTCATCTTGTTAAAATAATTTGCACTCTGGATTTGCTGAGTCACTGTTCACTGTCACCGTTTCTAAATCCCACATATAATATTGAATGAATGAGACGAGTACAAGTGCAGATAATGATAATAAACATTGTGGGGACATTGTTTTCACATTCACTGCTCATAACTGCATTCATTTTACTCTCTAACCCTGTGTGTTTTTTTTGTTTTATTTATATGCACGGCTGTCAGCGCTATGAGTGGCTCCATGCTGTAAAGTGCCATCTCATCTGATTTGGCCATACTGAGGTTGGGCTGAACATGAGCACTGTGCTGTGAGGCCACTCAGCATCATGAGCAAACAGACAGGGTCCAACTGTCTGCTACACTGAGCTCTCCAGCAGATGGGCTGGGACTGGAAGAGCATTATGGGTTTCCCAGTTTGTACGTTTCACCATGGTCTCAAACAGAATACTTTGCCAAATTAATCAAATCTGGACCTAGTGTTATGTACTTCTTGAACAGTGTAAGTATGTAAAGTATATCTTGAGAGCTGTTGTGTGTCAAGAGATTGCAGACCCTCACCTATTTTTATCATACCCACCAAGGAGGATAATGCCACTATGCTTTGAATGCACTTCAGGAAACATACAGTATATATTAGATATAGGGGTGTGACAAATTTTTGTGACACAAAATTTTGAAATAAGAAAATGACAAAGTAAAATTCAAAGACACACAAAATAAAAATCAAGTTTTAAAAAAATTTCAAGAATGCAAAGGGGTACCACGCATCGAGGCTGATGATTTGTGACCCCCTACTGTAGCAGTGCTGTCACTTCACATGAAAATGAGGGAAGACGAGAAAATGGTGGACACTAGTGATGCAACTGGAAAAGTGTGTACCGTTCAGTTCGCTGAGGCTACAACTTGTGCTCTCTTCAATTTCTCCGGACTATAGGCTGTGCGGGCTAACATGTCGCCATCCGAAGTGACGGCGTATGTATTGACATGTGATGTCTGTGCGACCATAAATCGACTAGACTCAGCACACATCCACTATATGACACGCTATTATAAGGAAATGTGTATGGTAGATGAGAAAAACAAGCATGATGTATCATTTACAAAGGCACCACAAAGAGAAGTTCCTCCCATTGCTGTACTAAGACAAAAGTTTTCATGACATTGTCATTTATGTTCAAGAAATAATAAAAAAGAAACAGTGAGATTGGTAAATTAAATCTGTTTTCATTCTTTCTTTCTAATATGTAGAACAAAACACACCCACACTGGCACACTTTTGCATTCACACTGTTATCTTCTTGTTATCTTCATTATCTTGATCAGGTGATTTTCTTTAATTTTTGTTTTGTATCATGAGTATTTCGGATCAATGGGCCCTGTATCACATTTTATATTGTTTCATGAATTGACTATTTTGTTGCACCCTGAATTTAAAATAATTTCATTAAATCAGTCATGAACATATATTCTTTATTTTTGTCTATAATCAGTTGTTTTAAAGTTACATGGGGGTGGACAAAAAGGGATTTCATGGCCAGTTTTATTATTAGACTGAATTAGTCTTATATATGAAAAATGAGCATGTTAACTCATGGGGATTCACGGGTTCTAGATATGATACTTTTTATGCTGTTGTTTATTAATGCATGCTGTACCGCATTTGTCCAGCAGGCACTGCAAAAGTGTTCTAGGTATATCGGTGTACCTGTAAGGTTGTTTTCCAAAATTACTAATATCTCCTAAAATATTGGTACTATCAACTTACTGTTTTTAGAAGTCTGTTCCTCCTATACACACACACACACACACACATATATATATATATATATATTTCTTAGTTCTTGGTCATCTGAAATATCAACAATAAATTGATCTTGTTGATTGAAACCATCATGCAGCATCAGTATGTATTTTTGTTTTTTAAAAACATAGGTACATTTTTGAGAGAAACTAAAAAGTCTGGTGTAAACACCTTTAGAGTCCAGACCATGATTCAATTTCAAGATATGTGACAGACTGCAATACCCTCACAGAGATGAAGGCTAAAAAAAAATGTCTAAAATTAAAAAAAAAAAAAAAAAAATCAACAAAGGAATCAGTTTTTAATACAGTAATACCATAATAAATGCATTAAGTCTACTCTGTCATGCTTGGCTGCCTAACTCGTGAAGATTTACTCTCTGCAAATACCCCAAATTACAACTTGACTTACATGTGACATGCATGTTGTGTTTGTGTCGCACTGATTTCCATGTTTGCACTTGGATTTGTGTCCGTGAGTGTTTGTGACTACAAGAGAGATGAAGTGTGAAATGAAGCCACTGAAGCTAAACTAAATTTCAGCACGACATAAAATGAAGAGGTTACTACTGCATTACCTAGGGGCCACTGCAATGTCTTTCAACCCCTGTTTGCAGCATGTGAGAATTAGTTTCCAATTAAACAAATGAAATGAAGCATTAGTAATCATCAACCAAGATGCAAGATGACAAAACCAGTAAGCTAATGAGAGCCACAATAGAGAGAAATGAAAATAGTAATTGGCAAAGCAAACTTCATGTGCAATTGCACCCAACAGTTTGATTTTCAAAGAGAAAATGGATTAAAAACACAGATGGAAAATTTGGAAAACTCTGAAAGGTTGGCATATTAATAATTTCAAATGATGCGTTGTTCACAGATTATAGATTTATTGAGTAAATGGTGCCAAAATGTAGTATTGTTGAATAAAAGAAACAAATGTATATGACATATTATTTTGGCAACAGTAATTAAACATAAAATGTTCGCACTTGAAAACCCTCGGCTTTCCGTGTTGGCCTGCCCCCAGTGGCCTAACTGATTGGTGCGTGACAAAATTTTTGGACAGATGGACCGACGGACGACCAGCTGATGACAATACCCTGTGGCCTGTGTGGCCGAGCATAAAAAACAATTGGAAGAATTGGAATTGAAAAGTATTAGAGTAGGTGGTGGTGATAGTGGTGGTTGAACATACAATTATGAATTTGTCTTCAGTGCCAAAGTTTTAACATTAGTCAGCTGATAAGGCCTACGTTTTAGTATTTTTTTTTTTTGTTTTACAATAAAATAAAATAAATTGATCAACTAGCCACTCAATCACATTATAGTCTGCATCATGTTTAGTTTATTTGTTTATTTTGAGCTTATGCACTTCATATACAGTGCTAATTACATATACATGTGCAATATTCAATACTGTGTGTGCAGATATACATGGAAGGATTGCTAAAAAATGAAAATGAAAAACGCTGTATGCACATGACCATGAGCAAGTCTGCATAGTGAAGTATACACAGGGAACATACATATAGAATTAGACAGAGCGAATATACGCAGAAAGTATGCATAAACAAATATACATCAAGATTATACATAAAGAATCTGCATATAGAATTATGCTTAGAGAAGTATACATTAAGAATGTACATATGGAACTTTATGTATAAAAATAGACATGGAGAATATGCATATAAAATTATATATAGCAAATTATACAAGAAGCATATACATATAAAAATACATAGAAAATATGCATGTAGAATATACATAGAAAATATACATAGAGGAGTGTCTATAGCAAAATGCACATTGGTTGAAACAACTTAATATACATATAAATATATCCAGTGGTTTGCACCAATGCCTTTGGTGCGGAAGGTTGTTGGTTCGAATCCCAGTTGGGCCCTTGAGCAAAGCCCTTTACACTATACATTCATACCTTGGAATGATTGTTATGATAAATGATAAATGGTAATCATGAGGAGGCAGCTCGGAGGTCAGCCACAGCCAAATACCTCCAGAGGGTAAGACAGGTCGGTCAGAACAGCAAAAATAAGATCCAAGCCATCAACACCTATGCCTTGCCAGTGATCAGATACCCTGCAGGTATACTCTTCTGGCCACTGGAAGAGATACAAGCCACTGATATCAAGACAAGGAAGCTCCTTACCATGCATGGAGGGTTTCACCTCAAGTCCAGCGTCCTGAGGCTGTACACAAAGCGAAAGGAGGGGGGAGCCGAGGACTAGTAAGTGTCGGAACTACTGTCCAGTAGGAAACGGCAAACCTCCAGGAATATATCAAGAAAATGGCCCCCAATGACCAACTGATAAGTGAATACCTCAGGCAACAAAAGCCCAGTAGGGACGAGGACCCAGAGGGCCCATCATGGAAGGACAAGCCCTTGCATGGAATGTACCACTGGCAAATTGAGGAAGTGGCTGATATGGAG
>JAPTGZ010000015.1:18413932-18424310 GCA_029814645.1 Fowleria isostigma | reverse complement strand
AAAAAAAAAAAAATTGTATCTAGGATAAAAAAATTTTTTTTCATGGGCTTATTTCTGTGAGTGGCAACAAAAGTTGCCAGTGGGCACATAGCGTGTCACTAACTAAAGGAAAACACTGTCTACAGGATTGCTCCTAATTTACTTATTCAATATTGTAGAATGATGTACAATGGCTCATTTTAGTTGTCTTAGAATACTCTTCCAAGCTAAATAATTCACAGGTATTCAAGGCCTGTGTGTATAGGATTTTTATACAATACCATATATCATTTTCTTGCTGGGTAACATTAGCTTGTGTTTCACTGAGGTAAAAAAAAAATGTTGATGTGCAGTTGGAGGTGAACTTTTCTTGACACACAAGTACTTACCAATAACCAATGACTGGTCTGGAGAACTACATCACTAGGAGGGCTGGTATTGTTTATTGAGGAAACTGATACAGTATAACATATTTTTAAAATAGATGCATCTTACTGGTTGCATTTGAAGAAGACACATAATAAAAAATTATACAATTCTCGTACAAATCAAAATTGAGACCTCTATGTCCAAGACCAAAGAGAATTGTGACCAAGACAAGATTGAGTGGAGTCCATGACAAGACCGAGACCACTAAAAACTGGTCTCGTGACCATACCAGTTTTGAGAACTACATCATCAGCCACAGCTACCCCATATGTTTAGAAGTTAAATGTGATGTCAACAACAGTAGAAAAATTCCATTAAAATATCAATTATGAATGAATGTGTAGTTTATTAGACATAATTAGTCAACCTGTATGAAAACTTCAAACCTCGACTGTACCTCCTGATCTCACATTTTAAGTTGACTTGCTCATTTTCCTTAGCTACTGACCCCCCTCTCCAATATCTACACATGGGGTCAAGGGTTAGCAGTGTTGGGTCAGGACATGGCCACTGTATTTATGGCCTCCCTCCGGTCTCTGCTTTAATATGTCAACACAAACGAGGCAGGATTGAGTGTCTGATGACAAGGGACATTTTTCATCCACTCTCTCTCTCCTTCCCCTTTATCACTGTTCAAGGTGTAGACACTGTTTTCTGGCCTCTGAAAGAATCTATCAAGGACACAAGGGTGCTCCCAAAAGACACTTCAGTAACCAGAGGACATTTAAAAGGACAAACCAAGAAAATAGCAAGGGAGCATGTCTGACAAAGTTCGAGATGATCAATCTTTCATCGGCAGTGAGACTGACTTTTCATTAATGGAGTCCTGTGGAGTTTCAGCTCCTAATGACTAGACTAAGTGTCCCAATGGAATATTAATTATGAAAACCTAAAGTATGTTGTCAATCTATTTCTTAAAGTGCCTGCAGAAGTAAGTATTCATGTCATCACCTGCATATCTGAGTTGTTTGTCACTCTGTGTGTGTGAGAGAACTGGCGGTTCATAAGACCACTCTATCCTCAATCTGTCTTCATTGCAGTCATTCCTTATCAGTCCAACCATTAACATAGAGACAGCTCCTCCATATGTCACACACATTCGTTGGCCCAGGTCTTTGTTTTCTCCTACATACTCCCCTAAAGACCCTGCAGTTGAAACTCTACATGCCATAAATGTTCAGGAGCAAGGATCAAGATAATTGGTTTCTTCCTATATCATCTTGTGGCAGTCAGTGCAGAGTATATCCATATAGATACTGTATAGGGCCTATAATAAAGTCTCTATTACGTTATCAAGAAGACGGCTAACATTATGCTTCCCTAGATTTTTTATCAAAATCCTAAGAGCTTCTACAGCCAAGCCAAGAAAATCAAGTATGGTTTTCTGATTAGAAGGCCAAGCTGGCCACCACAAATCACATTTGATTGGATAAGTTTACATATTTACAGATTTATGGGGTCTCAGAGGCTTGCCCAGCAATATCATAGGTCAGAGGTGTATATATGGATATCATTTGGTAGAAATCTGGTTGACATTTGTTGCAGATGGCAGGTATGTGACCACGGTCAGGTCAGATAAATTTGACTGCATTGACCCCTCACTGCAGAATTTATTACATGATTTTTATGCCCAGTGAAGACATATATGCTAACTCCTTCCCCTTTTCACCATAAGAGCCAGGGATAGAAAGACACTTTAGAATACAGATCCACGCTTATTAAAAGACAGTAGCTAAACATTATTATTTCTTCTTTCTTTGCTCTGCTTTATCCTTCCTCTACTTGTGTTATCTTTCTGTTACCATCTCAGTGAGTTGGGTTTGACCCATGTCTTAAATCAGCTGTAAAATACACTAAAAACCATATATCCTCCAATTTTTTTCCCCGTCTCTTGGCTTTCTTGTTATTCTTCCTTACCCATTCTTCCTTACCCAAACCATAAAAATATTGGTTTTAATATTTTTTGATGTGGGCCTCACATGTGCAGGTATACTGGATAACGAGGCAAAATGAAAATCTCCAAAAGCTCACATGATTGTTAGAGGAGCTGGCTGTCAGTGTGTTGGCTGACAGTGCACTTATGATTTCACTTTTGGCTGTAATTATTGGTTTACATTCTTATTTGTATAACTGGGTCAAAACCGACTCTAACAACACAAAGATGATAATTTCAACCAGAGCATTTTCTGATTTAGTAAAAAAAAATAAAAAAAAATAAAAAAAAGTATTATTTTGTTGAAACAGATGTTCCTGGGAAAGTCAAAAAGCCTTGATGCAACAAACAAATGTTATGTGGTTCTTTTGTGCATGTAAAACCTAAAATGGGACATAGCCGACCCAAACACAAAAGGAAAGTCATGTAATAGAAGTAAGCAGAGAGGGAGACAGGACCACAAACCCAGGTCATTTCAGTCTATGGTATTTATTTTATTTATTTATTTTTTACCAGGGCATCCCATTACACTAGTGTGAAGAGAAAGGTAAATGAAGCATCCAGGAGGAACACCTCAATATAGTGTTTGGTTCGGTAATCCATGGCAATCCAACCACCATATGCAGGGACAATTGGATCATGGTAATGGCGGTGATTTTTCATTAATCTGTGTTGAAAATAGACCTCGAGGAGGAAACCAAATCAATTCATACCCAAGTTATACAATGTGTACAAACCATACATTTATTCCTCTGTGAACAACTGTGTGAATACCCTACACCCAGCTGAAATGACAACAATTATGAAAGAAATCTCATTGATTGCAGCTCCAAAACAGTAATCTTATGTCAAACTGTAAGAGGGGTTTAAAAAGAGACACGTTGGTAGAAACCTTTAACAATGACAGAAATGTATAATGACCATCTCACAAAGTGACAGCTGCTAGAATCAACATTATGTCTATGAACCAATTAATGTGGTGATCAAGGATGTCCAACAATTTTTTTCCAATCCATAACTGGGTTCACATTGTCCTCCTCCTCTCTGGATTTGCAATTCACATAAATACAACTCTTGCAAGATCTTCTCTCTTAGCTTTAGTATTATCCTGCCCCCTGAAGGGGAGGTAAAGGGTATTTTTTTTTGGTTTGGTTCATTTCTTTGTGTCTTTGTTTGGAGGAAGGTAGGTCATAATTTAAATTTGTTACTATGATTTTTTTATTTTTAGTTTTTCAGTTTACATAAGATGGGCAAAATATGTGTGAGGGGCAACTTTTTTACCACTCGCATGGAATTTATATATACTAAGTATTCAGTACTGAGAAAACAGTCGTAATCGGGGGCTTGAATCCAACTATGAAGGTGGGACTAACAGCTGCCGAGTAAACCAATCACAGATAAGATGGGCATCGTGCTTTTGTCAGAGAAATTTAAGAATACATGGTGTAATCTGTAACTCAGTCCTTACTTTTGAATCAAACATCCGATAACAGTTGTAAAGAGATTTATGGACTTGGAACTGACTTTGACTTATGACAAAAAGAAGTCGGTGCGTATGACACATTGTGAAACACCTGCCCTAAGATTGGGATTGGGATTGGCCCAGTATAAAATAGATCAGACATAATCCACAGTGAATGGAGCAGTTCCAGACCATTTTCTCAATACTGAATACACCGTGGAAATGGGATGGCTGGCCAGGCTAATACACATGCTGATGGCACTTAAATCTTATTGTGTTGTACCTACACCTCAATACGTTATATCACCATATAGTCTACACATATCGAACTTCATATCGCACCCGGTTTTCTAAAATCCATGGTGCACAATTTGGTTTGCAATAAACTTACAAGATTGTAGGAGTCTGACAGTCCAGGTGCCATTAATGGAAGCCCAAGCACATGCTTACATACAATTTTCATCATGGTAACAGTAAATGAACCTGTCTATGTAGGATTACACTTACGTGAGCCTAACTCAAGGTATGGAATGGCTTATGGCTGTGTTTGGTCATTGATCCTGGATAGTACCCTTCAGTTGACTAGATGTCTACCTTGGAAATTGTATGAACCCAAGCCGGGTCTCTCTTTCCCCCCACCCCTCTGTGCCTTTTCTGATTAGTGGCGGTAAAAATTGACTTTCTGTCTGGTCACGGAATGATTCGTGCACATTCAGTGTATTAGGTTTTACATCACTGTGATGTTGGGTACCTTTAGCATTTCAACCATCTCTCTCTTGGCCTCTCTGAGTGATGATTGCTGCTCTTATAAACAAAGGTAGGAGTGGACGCTGCTGCACAATAGGCATCTGTATGACTGTATGCATGGCTAAACAATATTTAGGAATTGAAAATGCTTTTCTGCAAGCATCACATTTGTGCACAGAGCAACAAAATAAGAGCTTTAATGAAATGAAATGAAAAATGAAATGAGCAAAAAATGAGAAGACTTCTGCAGACTTCAGATTTAGATTTTATTCAGCAGCCTTATGAGTTTATCAGCAGCCAAACTTTGCAATGTGAATCTAATACACTTGAGTGTAATATGTGTGTACGATGATAAAGTCTAATGAATCTCAGACTACAGCACAAGTCAGAGTTCAGGAATGAAACATCGTCAGAGTACTTCTCTTTCTGCTCTGCTATAGCTGTAAACAATGAAGGTAAACTAATGATTATGCTGTTACAGTGGTGGTGGTTATATGAACAGAGAAAAATACAAAGCCGAGGGGGAAGAAGGCAACTTAGAATGACAATTGTATAAAGAAGGCTGGAGGTTTGCAGTTTATTCACACACACACATCATGGATAAACAGTGTTGAGCAAGTTACCTCCTGTAATACATTGCAGATTACCTGTTACTGTTATTTAAAAGTAATTCCTTACCTTAAGATATTACTGTCTCAGAATTGTAATACATTATTTGACTCATGTATTACTTTTGTATTACATACAGACCCTCATCATAAATGTTGCATGGGGGGGTTCAGTGCTAAGGATGCCGGTAGCTAAATCCGCACTCAATAAAGAATTCTATCATATTTTTCAAACTATAAGTCGCACTTTTTTTCATAGTTTGGCTGGTCCTGCGACTTATACTCCAGTGAAACTTATATATGTTAAAATATATAATTTCACATGTTCTTAGATGTGATTTTCACACTGACCAACCAGATGTGGATCCAGAATTTCTGAATGACCTGGGCAACATTTAATGAACTGCTATGTTATTGAACCTCTCGTAGCACCAGACGTGTCATTGCCTGTGACAAGTGAAGAGGCGCAAAATGTGTTTTCATGACCCTTTTCATTAACCTTCTATATCAAAATGTCTCAAATACTGCCTCATGGGAGTGTAAAAACTTTTTTGCGATCTTTGAAAGTTTTTGTGAAATTCATGTTTCCATTAACCAGTTTTCTGTTGTACAATTTGTATTTTGCGCATTTCTGAGAGTAATGGAAACACAACTATAGTGTCATGTCATACTCCTGCTGGTTATTCGATAGATTTAGGTTGTTGCAAGAGTTGCACTGTGGGAATGTCATACTAAATTTTGGAAACTTAAAATGTCGTAATAGACTTTCTTTGGAATTTCTTAAAATAAGGTCAACAATCAATCAATCAATCAATCAATCAATCAATCAATCAATCAATCAATCAATCAATCAATATTTTTTATTATTAAAGTGTTTTACATCAACTAAAGCTGACCAAAGTGATGTAAAATAAAAGAATAAGGATAAAAGCATCACTAATTAATAACAATAACAACAATACAGTGCATTCTCCTATTAGAACAAAGTACCACAGTACTAGGTGTCAAAGGCCATTTTGAACAAATAGGTTTTAAGGTTTGCTCTAAAAGCAGGTAGGTCTGCGATATTACACAACTCCACAGGAATAGAACATCAGTGAACACTGCGCAACCCTTTGTTTGCTATGACCAAAACTAGCTGGTTGCAAAGTCATGATGTCACTTCCGACTTCCTGGTCCAATCTTGTCCATTAATTTGTGTTGAAGTGTACTGCAGTGTTTTGTCCAAGAAAACACATCCAGTTTTGATGATAAAGAGGAGTGGAGGTGGATGGTAATATGTAAAGTTTTAAGTTTTAATTGAAGATGAAAAAAAAAAAAAAAAGAAATTTGATGCTAATTAACATTAGCATGTTGACAATTAATCAATTAATTACATCAATTTCAATAGCATCTACCAAACTGCATTTTTATGGATTACCCTGACATAGGGTGTTTCACATATTTGGATTGTGAACCCTTTATCTGTGCCATACAATTCAGATTAAAATTGTGATCTACACTGGGTAAAAACTGACTGGAAAAGTATAATGACTGTCTTTTAGTTTAATAATTGTAGTCCGTCATGGAGCCAAACTGGTGCCTCATTAAAGAGACAAGCTACAGTAAATGTGCATCCAGGCACCACTGTTCATAGACTATTTGGACCCAGAAATGAGTTATATATGGCACCATGGTGTCAAACTTAACCACTGGATATTTTCTCATTTTTAGTCTGAGACAACTCAAAATTGTAGTGTCCACTGGCCTTAAAACCTCTTATTTTAAGTTCACCTCTCAGACAAAGACCTACATGAATCTTAGGAAGGCATTGTCGTCATGCTTAAACACACTTCACTCTCCTTTTCTAATTGTCTTTTCCACCAACTCTGCTGTCATGTTTCCTAAACATTATTCAGTGACATTACAGTTCATTGATTCATTAACTTAATCTTACTATTTGTATTGTATCTGCGAGTAGACCAAAGTGAACACCCTGTCTGACCATAAGACCATGGGCATTTTGTCCCTACTGCCTGATTTGATCTGCAAAACCTTATAATATGATGCATGAGACTGTATAAAAATACTAAAGAAAGAGTGAAAATGAGTTTTGCAATTTATCATTTGCTGATAAAAAGCTCCAGATGAAGTTCAGTGGCCTATAGTTACTGATGAGCTGTAGAAGAGACACATCATTAATAAATTGTTACAAAATGACTCATTTACAAATGTCTGTGACTGCACAGTTTGCACTTTCTTCATGCGTCATTCTTTGGTAAATCTGACCTACTGCAGAATCACAGTTAGTAATGAGTCATTCATTACATGTCATAGTTAGTCAGTCTTTCCATTCATCTTATTGTGAGTGAGACATAATAATAAATAAGTCAGTGCTTGTTACTTAACATTTTTGTCCATCCCAAGAAGTGAGATAAGATACAAGTTATAGTTAATAAGTACACAAGTAAATAAATGCATGTTCAATGGTAAAGAGTCAACAGCTATCATTAGTTTTATGGTATAGGTGCACCTTTATAGATGCATAAAATACTATAAAATGGTCAAATAATCATGAATAAATGAAGGACAGATACTCAGCATCACATTTCTCACTAGCCTATGTATCAGTCAATTTTAAAGTCTATGGTAAATGCATGTATAGCTTGTCATCAGTAAATTATAGACCCCCTGTAAATGAAAGATCATGCTTTCAATAACACTGTAGCAATAGGCTGCAGGTTTTGAGTATAATGCAAATTACACAATGTTTAAAAGTAAGCAAAAAATGACATAAGTATTTGAGAATATGTATTTGGAGAGTAAAGGGAAATGTTATGAAACAAAACAAATCAGGAAATTAATGTGTTACAACATGCAAAAGGATCTATAACAAAAATATTTTAACATATAGTCTGGAGTTGTGCAATTTTATCACTTCATCATCTGTGATGAGTGTTAGTCCAGCAGTAAAGATGTGGGAAAACATTTTCAACTTTCTTCATTTGTAATGACTTTGCAATAGCAGCAAACACTACTTCAGAAACACTGTCAGGTTAAAATAGACAAACCAACCACTTTTAGTGCTGAAAAATCATTCTAAACAGACTTTAATAAACTCAGAAACCTAGCAATATTACTTCTGCAAAACCAATGATGCAATGCTTTGTAAAATACACTGTGACTCAGTCCATTTTAACTAACTGTGTGTCTGTAAGAAGCAGAGACATAGTAGAGAAAGAGAGAAGAGAACTCTGAATCCAGGAGCTTAAACAAATGATGTGACAGTTCAATGCAGGTGATTCATTTACTTCATCCCACAACCTGTGATACATTTGAGTATATTTGACAGAGGGGAAACGTCGAGGCCTTCTATGCCTTTGGAGAAGTCCTAGGAAATTTCAGGATTAAATTACCGTATTTTTCAGACTATAAATCATGCTGAAGTATAAGTCGCATCTGTCAAAAAATGGATCATAAATAAAAAAAAACAAAACATATATAAGTAGCACCTGTTGGTGTATGTTTGTTCAGTTCATTAGGTCCTTTGTCTGCCTCAGGACTGTGTTTTTATTATAGACACAGAATTTAGTATGTTGAATCTAGTTGTATCTGGTGTTGACGGGGCATGTGATTCTTGTAATGACAGCATGCTAATGCTAATGGGGCTGGAGCAGTGACAGATGGTTGTTGATGTTTGTTAGCCAGTTAGCTCTTAAATTGTATGGCTTAGATGGGTAGACAGATGTCCCACAAGTACAAAAGAGCTCCTCAGATGTTCAGTAGAACACTGGAGCATCACCATTCACTCACCAACTAAATAAAGTTAGCATTATGATCCTAGCAGCTAGTGGCCGAGCTTATCAGTTAGCTGTGTAGCTAACTGAGTCCCCCATAACTGGTGTGTCAACCAGTCCCATACGTCTGGGACCAGGGAGGATCCATCAGTGGGGAACAGATCTCACCAGGGGGAGGTGGAGAAGTTGTCAAAAAACTGAAAAGCCGAAGCTGTCTGCTAACATTAGCATAGCATTACTATAACGTTAGCCGCAGAGCTAAAGAGTAGCACTGGTTACGTGACCTCCTCTGTGAAGTCAAAACAAATGTCTGAAACTTCAATTTCCGGATAAAGTTTCCCATTCCGCAGTGCCCCAGTGCGCAATCACTATTTTTTGCCTTCATTGAAGACAAATTACTTTAAAATTTCTATTTAATTTAATTTACTAAAATTTATTTAATAATTTTTTTCTTATATACATAATAAAGTTAAACCTACTGTCAACAAATCAGTAATGAAAGAGTTACGGTCCTGAAACATGTTATGCAATCAGAATCATCAGTATTTATGTAGACCCGGTTAGGACTGCATGAGCAACTGCATGAACACCAGACTGTGTGTTTTGGTCCAGAGTGACAGGTAAATTGACCAATCATGGTTTGACTTTGAGTGGGTGGGACAAAAAATTCCAACCACAGGACCTCTTGAAGCCTTTCTCTCAACAGCAGTAACTCCACTGAGCATATTCAGCAGAATTAAGAATTCGGGTCGAGAAGGGAGAGGAGGAAGATGGAAAAGGAGGGTAATGTGGCTATTTCACTAGCATCCCCTTTTACAAAGTGAATATTCACTGAAAAACTTTAAATAATAATAATTAAAAAAAAAACAAAAAACAGAAGGACAACTCCAGAATTGGACTGGAAGGAAAAAAGAAAATATGGAGGAAATGTGTTTGAAGACTGAAAATGATCAGCAGTATCGATGGATGATGAACTGTACAGAAAAAACAGGTGAACTGTTGGAGTTCTCTTTTTACAAGTGACAAGTGGTTTGACACTGATGTCAAAAAAAGAGGACATTTGGAGCTCAAGTTAAAAGACAAACATTCTGATGCTGTTTGACACGCCCACTAGAGACTGATGGATGGACTTTGCCTTCAGGTAGGTCTATAAAACAGCTGGATTATTATTCACACAGGGGGTTATTATTACTGCACTGCTGGGGCATCCACTGTTTTGGTGACTGTCTTGTATTTGACATTAATATTTAATGAAATAATCAATGCGCTGTGTAATTGTGCCATGCGTAATTACGTGCAGTGTAGTTCTTTGGACTGCTCTTACCAGCCTTGTGTAACCTCTGGTGTATTGAGCATTTAAATGGGATTTTGGTTTGAATTCATGGCCTACATTCACTACGAACACACACACACACACACACACACACACACACACACACTGCTG
>JAPTGZ010000015.1:18276650-18287551 GCA_029814645.1 Fowleria isostigma | reverse complement strand
GGTGTAAAAGAATTGGCAAAAAAGATATTTTCTGACACTTTTATTGCAAAGAAAACATTAAAACACATAGGCAGCCTCTTATAATGTCAGTCTTAAGAGGGTTAAGCTTCACATAAGTACAGTATGGGGTGAGTGGAAATATCTATTCTCATAGTCAAACATCAAACCCAAAATACTGACTGCCAAACTGTGCAGTTATGTAATGTAAATAAACCTTATGTTTACAACTTAAACTTTCTGTAAAGTTATTTAAAAAATAAAGTGTAGAGTAGTAGAGTAGTGTAATTGTAAAAACAGACCAATGCTGTCAAATGTGGAACCAGCTGTAACTGTTGGTGTAATGTGGCATGTTGTCCCATAAGCCACTGCAGTCAGGTCGTTGTCTACATCCTGTGATACAGCTGAGCGTTGCTACCCAATGATCCCTCCAGTACATGTCAGGAAACTACGTCTGTGATTGTATTTATGTGAATGTTTCTTCATGTGTGACGTGTGATATCACAACCTTGGCCTCTTGCTGTTTCTCGGAGAGAGGATAGAAATGATACAGACCAATATTAGATGACTCTGCAAAGTCATGCTCCAAATCCTTGATAAGAGGCCGTCATGGATAACTGTAAATCTGACATTGCCCTAAGGCAGTGTGGGGGATGAAGTCCACGGTGCTGAGACATGAATAACCTCACGATAAGTACACGGGGTGGAACACAAGTCAGTCAGTCAAATAATTTATTTGTTGAGGCACTCTCCTTTCATTTCACAAATCATACTCCCGCAATTTCTCTGACACCTCAAAACTGAAATGTGACGGTCTATACATTTCCTCTGTCAAGCAGATGGACAAAATGACATAAACAAATAAGATGTAGTGAGACCTCATCTCTACTTGTCATGCCTGTCTCATATCCCAGAGGCTTCCTAGAAACTTGTATTGAACATTAATTTCTCTCATTTCTTGTGCAGGAAGAGAGTGTAATGGTTTATTGACAGATCAACTGTCCACATTGACATTTGTACACAGTAATATATGACTGCATCCAGTCTTATGTTAAATGATTGATCACCCTCAACCTTTAATTTGACGCATCTAAAATGATGCACCCATCCAACAGTAGTTTCAGCCTCTTCCTTCTGTCTCTTTTTGCATCATCGTGCTGAGCCAATTGAATTTGATGCTCATTAACAATTCTGTGCTTGTCCTTGGTGCCTGTTTTCTCGATGTGAGCCACTAAGCAGGAATGTCTAACCAAGGATGTATTGATGATAAGTGGAGAATATGGCCACCTGTATTAGCCCACAAGCCATCAATATAAATACAAGCTCACCCGGGGGAAGGCATGCAAATGTAAACATTTGTCCTGCCAACTCTGCCCTTCAGACATAGGCTTGCACATTTATGTTACTTACTAAGCATATATACATGCACATTCATGTACTCAATGCAAAACACAATATTTACTATATGAGCCAGACAATTATTTTTTTTCAATCTTTTGCTGTTGGCTTACAATACACACAAATGTGCTTTGGAGGCTATCCTGGCCTGGTCAATACTTCTCTCTCTAAATGATGAGGAATGGCCTGTGCTGCAGTAACACTGTGCAGGGAGATTGATCACATGCAGACTACTGGAGATTAAATGGCTTTCTTGTGGAGAGCCAGACTGCCCCTGGATGGTGCAGTGAGTAGATAGGAAGCCTGTTTTCTTTGCTTCATTCACCAAAGATGCACAGCCTTAGGAGAGGGAAGCAATGCAGGCAGTCAAGCTATAACACTTTGATGGCAAAGTGTTATAGAGAAGTGCACTTAACTGTGTTGCTATATGTCTTGCTTTTTAAAGACCAGAAACCTGCCAATTGCATTATCTATGATAGACAATTGTATTGTTATGTTTTGTGTAATATTGTGTCATTGATTTGTGCCACCTGTAGTCTAAAATCCCAATGTGTTGAAATACAGAGGAGGGCACATCTCATAACAATAGGAAGGTATAAAAGATCCTAGTAATACCCACTAAGGATCTCTTCAAGGGTCAGGTGGAGGGCTATAACCAAATGATAATAAGTAGTCCTTATACACTTGCAGTTTTCATTTAAAGGCCACCTTTGCCCAGTATATTATTCCCTCTTAAAGTTTAATGCTCAGGGAAATTACATGTGTCTGTGTGGAACCCAGTGTGCATATGAATACGTGTTTATGTGTAAAGGAGGTGGGATGTGGACGATGAGAGGCTGTAAATTACATTGTGAACATGTGATTAGAGAAATCATTTGATATGCATTTGCTGGTTTTCACTGATAAAGAAAAAGTAATTACGCTCTGGTATCATTTATGTTTGCTGCACAAGTAAATATAACCTAATACTCGGCATGGTTTAAGTGTGCGTTTAAGCATCCACGCATTAAGAGAGTGAGTTTATATGTGCTACAGAAACAGTTCCAGGTAATTAAATGAAGGTAAATGACGAGAAATGCCATTAGATGATTTTATAGACACTGAGGCAATTTAATCATCATTAAATACCTGATATACAGGCCGCCTGTGTATTCTGCCTGTAAGCATGTTGTGATATCTAATTCCCCAGAAGACATGGATGCCTTCTATATGCTGTATGGTGGATAAGTATGAGAATGTCATTTCTGAGCTGATCGGTGATTTTTTTCTGGTGAATCAAACATGTTTCAATGCATGTCCCTAATGTAAAGAGGGGTAGAAAATATAAGACTTTTCTTATTTTTGCTCCTTTTCATTCATATTGGGGACTTTGTGCTGATATGTAAGATCAGATTCTTTTTCTCTTTCATTTATAAATGGATGATGGGGTGGAACACCTCCCAGTAAGAAGGTCCTTGCTTCTCCTCTGTGTGGAGTTTGAAACTTCTCCCCATGTCTGTGTGGGTTCTCCATGAGTCATCCTCCCACCATTCGAAGAATGCACTTCATAGGATAACTGGTCAGTCTAAATCACCCATAGGTGTGAATGTGAGTGAATAGTTGTTTGTTTCTATACGTCAACCCTGCAATGAATTGGTGACATATCTAGGGTGTACTCCACCTTCACCCATAGGTTGCTGGGATAGACTACAGCACCCCCACAACAAGGAATAACCAGTCCAGAGAATGAATGAATAGAAGGAAAAAAAATAATGTTGTTTACCAAAAAGTGATGATGTGAGGATGATGAAGAAGGCTCCACTGACACCGTCTTGATTGCGTAAAAAGATTTTATAAAAAAAAAAAATGAAACAGCATCAAACAGGCACCATGGTCTGTCTGCAGAGCATTTGGCCCTCTCTATACATCCCATGCACTTATTTAGGTCTGTGGTTATGCAAAATGCCTCTGGACATTTGGTTAAACAAAGAAAGAATATTAATTTGATGAAAGAGGATATCTGGCATATCTAAAAAGGATACCTGGTTTGACCAAAAACATTATCTGGTTTTCCCAGCCTAGGAGGCACACATACTATTATTAGTCCCCTGGGACATCTAAACATGCCAGACCTATGGACTCAGACCATATAAGGCAATTCAGATACCTCACTCAACCCAACTCAACTCAACTCAACTCAACTCAACTCAACTCAACTCAACTCAACTCAACCAAACTAAACTATGTAAAATGAAACTTTTGTGTGAAATGAGATGAAATATAACTTGAATGCGGATTTTAGTTTCTCAAATATGAAAATTGTTGATGAATGTAGTGAAACTGTTGAATAATCAAAACACGCACATCAAATGACACCAGAATAAAAACTAAATGCTGAATTGATTGTCAGAACAGTTTAATATTAAAGAATCCTTCGTCGCAGTCCTACCTGCCGTATACCGTAGAGGTGTGCTTGATTGTGCTTTGACAGTGATTTTGAATGTAGCTGATTACATCAGATGCCTTTGGAAAACCCAGAGGTTATACCGCAGGCAGCAAAACTACAAAGACCAGCATTCTAGAAACCCCTTCAGGCCATTTAAACTACAATTACCCACAGTCCTGTGTCATCTCCTTGTGTCAAAGTGATCTGCACTCCGTTACTGTTGTTAGACCTTCAGAAGCACAGAGCTACAAGCCTTACACACAGGAATAAACACTCTCACGCACATTCACAGCATTTGTGTGTAACTACCATCGCTCATTAAGGAAAAACTTAGAAAAAAAGTAAGCTCCATGCTAAGAATGTGGGGGAGGAATTTGAGTACGTCTCCAAATGCTAATGAGAGGCGCCTGCTTCAACAGACTGCTTTGTCTTTGGGTGTATTCATCTAAAAGTGTGTTTGTGTGTGTGCGTTAGCATTGGGTTTTTTCTTTTTTTTTTTTTTTTCTGTGAAGGTAGGGCAATTCTAAACACAGTTATTTTTACATATCATTAGTAGCCCAGTGCAGCCCCATCACCCTGACAACTACATCCCTTCCTTTCCCTTCTGCTTATCACCATAACAACTAATCTACCGTAAATAGTGCTGTCTCCCTGTCTGCCTCTATTTCTTTATTTCTCTGTTTCTCTGCCTGTCTTGGTTCGTTTCTGCCTTTCTCTCTTTCTTTTCACTCCTCATGTTGCCACCTCCCTTGTCCTTCACTGCCGCTGTTTTCTTTCCACTCCTGTCTAGTTGTTCTGCTCGGAGTTCATTTTTTTTTTCTGTGCCACTGCAGATGTGGGTGGTTCTGGTGACTGCACAATAACCTTTCTACTGCTTCACATTGTAAAGTGCCTGAGCTCAGAAGGCAATCAATAAAAAAGGAAGCTATAACAACTTATCCAGCAAACTCCCCAAACCAACACAATTGATTTTTATCTTTCTTTTCTTTTTTGTTTACCAAACAGCTTTTTAAGACCACATTTCTTTGCATATATGTGTTAAAAACATATACTTTAGAAGAATGATATTTCAATTGGATGTATTGGAGGTGTGCCTCTAGAGGATCAGGGTTGCTACTTGCCTTTGTGTTTGACCTAAATGTGTTATTGACAGTGAGCCTGGCCTGACAACTTGATTGGCCTACTGCGCTCCAGGATTAACTTGCCAGCCTGGCAGGCTTTTACAATCAAAGATCAAGCCAATGGTCTGTTTGGCTGAGTAGCTCTGGGATTGACTTAACAGCCTGATGTGCTAATGCAGAGTTATCCCAAGGTTGCGCTCTATACCAAGGACACACATGCTGTTTTTTTGCGGTGGAGGCAAAGAAAGGTGACAAACAAATCCTTATCTTGGACCTCATTGTAAAAGTGTTCCTCAAACAAAAGCAAACCTCCCATTCAGTTTAATTCATCTCACATTTTCTTTTTTTTTTTTTCCCTCACTCTGCTGCTATGGTTTTCCTTTGCCTGGCTCCCAGTCTTTTAATCACCGTTTGAAATACCTAATTATTCTGGTTTATCTTGTTGTCTTTCTCCATTTTCCTTGCCTGATTCAATCTTTTCATCAGCGGCACATGAGAGGTCACCTTTGTGCACCTTTGCCCCATTTCCTGTCTTTTCCTTCGTTCACATATTCTCAGCTTCTCTCTCTCTTTGCATTTTTCTTTCACTCTCTATCGAAAGCTCAAGGGAAGCCCTCCTGGATCCCCAGTTACATAACCACCTCCCCCTCACTCTCCTGGATAAGTGCATGTGTAAAAAGCAACGTGAGTGTTAGAAGCAGAGGGAATATTGATATCATCAGTGCTCATATTAGGTTTATTCGTTCAATAGGCGGCTATGTGACAAAAATGCAAATAAAAGGCGTTTTAATATCTATTTAGATTTTGTCCTCCAGACTGAGTGGCAACCAAGGAACAAATAAGAGACAGACACATGAATGGTGTTTTCATAGCAGTTGTAATGTCACTTGAAAGGATATTCTTTCACGCTTTAGTCCAGGGCAGCTCTTGAATTCCTAAAATGTCCCTTCTCTAGCTGGTTCCCATACATATGCTTCAGTGCCTTGCTGTATGTGATGTTTTAGCCTGTGATGTAAGGGCTCTTTTGAAGCTAAAAATGCAGAGCGTTCACTCTCTCTCTGTCTCTCTCTCTCCCTATGCCTTCATTAAGAGGTTGTCTTAAGCTACCCAGCTTAACGCTATTTACATTTTCATTATTCTAGCGTTACCGGGAAGAAATGGCATGAAATCCAGCAGTGTTCAGGACATTAGACAAGCTTCATTCTCACAGCAAATGGATTTACATAAATAAGGAGGTTGATACATGGAAGCAGAGAGAAAGAGAAAGCAAAAGAGAGAGATGAAGAGAAAAAGTGAGTGCCAAAGGAGAAAAGGATGGGGATGGTGGGTGAGGGGTGGGGGTGGGGGACCTTTAAAATGGATCAAAAGGACAAGTTGTGATACAGAGGCAGAACGGGTGAGAGGGAAAGATGTAAAGTGGTAAATGAGAGGGGATTGTGTTGGCTTCTCTGCCCGTATAAAGTGGGCTCTGTGGGACTGACAGAGGTCCTCTGATCCACTGCATGTGATCAATACAGCTCTGCATTCCCTCATTACTGGTACAGACCCCATTGTGTTTACCGTACAATGGACTAGAGGGATCACACTTTCTTCATGTATATTTGTCTGTTTGTGCATTTGTGCATAATAAAGAAGTTATTTTTGCCCTTTTTCTTTTTCCCATACTTGTTTTAATTTGGTTTTACATCTTTGTGTGATGTTTTAATGGTGTCACTGTGGGTTTGGCTTTCATTAACTGAATGAATGTTGGATGATTTTCATTGCTTCTGTGGATTTGACATATATTTAAATGGCGCACTATGTTTTCTGTTCCACATATTGTGGACATACTGTGCAGAATATTCATAAATGCAGCAGGTATGTTGATGGATGTGTGATTTGGTATGTGATTGTCTTTTTTTGTCCAGTGGTTCCTCTAGAATGCTAATGATAGATTTGCCTCTGAAGCTCCCTCAGGCTTCACTGACTTTCCTCTGGGGGATCTCAGCCAATCACCAATGGCATTTCTCCTTTTCAATCCTCTCGGCACACATTCCCATCCACTCTGACCCCGGGACCCTTTCTTCAAAGCGCGAATAAAGAACAAACAATAATGGAGAGAAACACAGCTTCCCCCCTTTTCTTCAGTTTTCCAGATTTTCACAGGAATTTTTTTTTTTCTTCCCCACTTGTTGGATGTGTGTGTCGAATACACTCAAGAGCTCAGAGTGAACTTTGAAGAGAGGTTGAAATAAACATTCAGAGAGTTTCCTCATTTAAGAAACTGCTACCCACTGCTGTTGCCTGTAACATATTCATTCAATCATTCATTCAACCTTTATTTCAACTCAGAATAAATTGAGAAAAAAATAAACACAACTTCCTCTGTGCCAGAATATATGCCCCATATGCCATTTATTCAGCTGAAATGGGGAGTTTAAGTATACTATATGGTGGATGAAGAAGCACATGTAATGTCCTCAGTTAGCAGTAGTCAAATATTTCACATTGTCTTCTTTTAGAGACATTGTCAGACTCGGAGTCTCTTGGGTGAGAAATGCCACGTATTTCATACTTAGCATGATGTGCTTTAAAAATAAAATAATAATAAAAAAACATCAGCAGAAATCCCAGGCATCATTTGTCATTTGGTCTCAGTAGGAATAAAACAGTCTTCTTTCTATTCCCGTTGTTTTATTGTTTTTGAAGGTAACTATATGATAATAGAAAGAGAATACAGCAGTAACTCAAGGGCTTTCACTTTTACAAACACATCTTCTCTTCTAATGAAAGGTAAACAATGTGAACGCATAGACAGGAGGCAATCCATTGTGTGCTCAAGGGCTGAATACACAAGCTCTGCACTCTTCAAACTTTACTCTATTTGAGTATGGGGGTCAAAGGTCTTCCTTCTTACACACTGGAAGATTGAGATGAGAGTTTGTGTGTTTATGTTGGGGCTGTGGACTTTGTCTTCTCTCAGGCTCTCAGGACAATTTGCCCATCAGACACTGTGAGCTTCTGAGTGTTTTCACACTGTGTATCCGGATCTGTGCTGTATTTGGATACACTCACACCTTTCCCACAGATGTTGCGTTCACAAATAATAATAACATTAATAATGGATTAGATTTCTACAGCGCTTTTCAAGGCACCAAAAGCACTTTACATTATTGATCCGTTATTTATTCATGCTCACACTCCCACTCTGGTGGTGGTATAGTACATTTGTAGCCACAGACTGATGGAAGTGTGGCTGCCAATCCAAGCCAAACAGCCTGTCCAAACACCATCAGACATTCACACACATTCATACACCAGTGTGAGTGACACTGGAAGGAAGGTGGGTGAAGTATCTTGCCCAAGGACCTAACAGAACATGGGGAAAGGTCTGGATTTGAACCACCAACCCAGATTGGACAACCTGTTCTACCACCTGAGCCATGGTCGCCCAAGCAAGTACAAGCACAAACCACAGCCAGTGCCCAAGCAGGAGTATGTGTTACAAGGCCGAAACAGTAGGTGGTGATGCGGAAGGAAGACAAACCCAGGTAATAGTCTTCTATCTGTTAGCCTGTTTGAGGTAAAGTGAAGAGGAGTGACCTTTGTTGTCCCTGATATATTACCAAGCAGTTCGGTTGATAAGGTGACCCCATGCCACAGCTTTTTCAGGAGACAACAACAGTTGAGTTTGTCGTTAGGTCACGTCCGGTCTTGGGCACAGATCGCTTTCACACTGTAACATACTGTGGTGGAGTCCTCTTAGTCTGTACATTGCACTACCTTCTCAGCTGGGCTTGGGTACGGTACTCGCGCACAGAACGTTTGCATTCACACTGATAAAATTAAGCCGACTTTGGGGTCTAATGTACTCAGATACAGACTCGGGTACACAGTGTGAAAGTGCTCTTAAGACAACTTGGCTGTCAGACACCACAGGCTTCTGTTTTTGGACGCTGTTCCTTGTTCTAATTTTTTTTTTTTAGCATCAGAGGATCAACAACTAAAACTCTTAAGTATTGGAGACAGTCAAGAGTGAAAATGAGTAGGAAAGCAGGGGCTAAAACTGTAGTTAAAAAGGTTAAGGACACTTCCTCTCCACTAGTGTATCCCGTCTCCCACAAGAGCCCTTGTAATCCTCAGTCCATGTCTGTTTCACTTCGTCACCTACTCATGTCAGTTCCATTCATCAATAATTGAAGCAAGAGATTTCAGCCACATTAGCTGAATTATTTTGAAGTAGTGACATGCCTGCTTTTTACTAATGGGATGGTGCTCTTGGGCAGATGTTTTATTGAAAAGGAGAGGTTTTAATTCACTTTAAATTTTTGATGGGGTGGTGTTAGACTTACATTATGGGCAAACAGATTTTCCTTTTTGAATAGATGAGAAAACTGTTGTAACAACTTAACAACAAACACCAAATGCTCTGGGGTCTGAGTACATTCCGTACTGCCCATAGAGTAGAAAATTTATGTTTTGGGAACATTGTAAGAGACAGTAATGACCATAATTGCCTGTCAGGGCTTATTCACATCACAGCTCAATAAGTAACTGCCTGAACCTGCTTTTCTCTGGTGAATTCTGACTTTATGTTCAGGTTTTAGTCTTCACATTTGAGTCATATCAGAGTTTTATTACATGGAAGAGCTGAAACTTCCACACGTACCACCCTAACCAATCTTTGCTTGTTGTCATCAGTGTTTTTTCTGACCTGCTGCCTCCGGCCAGCATATCTCGAGCTCTGCCAGTACATGCAGTAGCTTCTCTTGAATCGCCCACCTGCCCAGCTGCCCATATCTCGTCTGCAGTCCTAGCCATATCTTAAGGCCTCTGCCCTCCTTTTAATGTCTATTTAGCATCCCATCCTCCTACCCCAGCTTGACTGCTTTGTGTCTCTGATCCCTGGTGCATCATTGGCATGATAGAGTAAGTCGCAGCTGTTGCAGAGCTGGGCTGAGCAGGGTATGGGCACTGGTCCAGGCTTGCCAGCAACTGGATTAGCAGTGCAGCTATTAGCATCTGAACTCCTGTAATGTGACAATATGACAGGGATTATGCCATCTGAGGGCGAGTGGCAGGAGCTGAGACGGAGAGATGGGCAAGCTGGGAAAATGGGCAAAATATAAAACCGAGGATCAGGCAGGTGGAAAGGTGTTGGTAGTACAGGATTAGTGCATACAGAGAAGAGAGAAAGGGTGCTAAAAGAGTGAGTGGCAGGTTTTTGCAGAGTGGACAGAAAAATCAAAGATTGGATAGAAGACAAAATAAGATTATGCATAGCAAAATAGAAGCCTGAATTAATGAATGAATACTATTGAATATGTGCACATGTAAAAAGAAAATGCACCGTTAGCTAATGTACTCACAAACTCCTGCACATTTCAATTTTAAATACGTTTTTAGCTGGAACTATATCTTGTCCATTTTCCCAAAGTCAGCCACAAAAAAGAAAGAGGAATGAAATATGTAAAAGTCTCGGCCGCAAAGTTGGTGTATTAACACATTTTATTAAAGCGTTGATAGGTTATTCACTGACTCATTTGCAAACTCATTTGAGTGGGACATAAAATAAAATAAAATACAATGAAATGACAGAAAATGAGGTACAAAGGAGTAAAATCATGAAACAAGACATGGCAATAACAACTGCAAAAGCTGAACAGTGCTAAAATAATGTAAAACTACACTAAACATTGAAAGTAAGAACACTTAATCCTATAAAATATTTGTATTATATTTGCTACACCAGGTTCTGAGACCTATATCTTATCAACAAAATCAATATCTTTCTTCAAAATTTATATATGACATGATATGTTTTTTCTTTTTCCTTTTTAATATGGCTGCTGATGTTAAATCATCCAACACACATTTTGTAGAAAAGTCTTTGGTAATTTTCAAGAAGTCATGTTAAGTAAAACATTGTTATTTGACTGAAAATGGAAAAATGTTAACAAATATCAAAATTATGTTGCCAT
>JAPTGZ010000015.1:18151392-18176929 GCA_029814645.1 Fowleria isostigma | reverse complement strand
TGACACCCCTGGGCTAGGGTATGTGGTTATGGAGGCAAAACGCTAGCCTGGCCAGCCATTCGTCTTTCTCAATAAGAAATCCGTCTGGACTTACAACTAACAGGCACTGAGTAAACCAATCACATATAAGGTGGACGTGATGCTTTTGTCAGACAAATTTAGAAATAAAGAGTGTGATTTGTAATAGAATCCTTATTTTTGAATCAAACAACTAACAACAGTTGTAAAGAGATTTGTGGACTTGGAACTGACTTTCAATAAAAAGAAGGCAGTGCGTCTGAAGCATTGTTAAAATCCGACCCCAAAACATGTGACTGATCTGGTATAAAATAGACTGGGAATAATTCACAGCAAATGGACCAGTTCCAGACTGTTTTCTCAGTACTGAATAGGGTTGAACTATTAATAGATTTCAAAATCAAATCCAATCAAAATCCGATTTTTTGATTTGGATGATTTTTAAAACAGGGGGATTGTCAAATCAATTTCATCTCTCTCGTGTCTCTGGGCTGTGCGCCTCCGCCCTCCAGGCTACCATAAGCTCTTCCTCCCGTGGGAGCAGTCTTTCACAAAATTCCGTGTAATGACCAAGGACCCTAAATCTGTGATGGCATCATGGAATAGCAGAGCTCCAACCCATAGTCGGACTTCAGTGCATAGCAGTCGCCGCGGAGCCCTGGATGTTCCACGTCTAATGCATCGCCGTTTGCGCCTGGTGCCTGGTTATGATTATCTTCATAATCAGTCATGTACTGGTCCACTCACACATGCATTGCTGATGCCTGTCACTGACTTACACTGGTGTAACTTCTGTGGGTCCATCACAAAACCACATGCTGACTGGTCTGTATGTACTAGTAATGAGGTCCAGTAGACAGTAGACAAAATAACACAGAATTAAATTAAACAGTACCACTGGAATTTACAGGAAACGGTACATACGTATAGGTAATGCATAATAGATATTACAGCATCAAGCTCTGCAGTTTATACATATTTATATTCTATATTGCTCCTCTGGATTCTGTCCTTGGAAGAAAAAAAAAAACTCTTTGTGATGTTATTGGCAGTTGACTGGTAAGTAGCACTTGAGAGCATATATATGTTTTTGACAAAAGACATTACTCAAAAAAAAAAAAAATCACTGACAAAAACACAAGGAAGGACAATATATGTTTTGTAACAGATTTAGTAAGTCATCAAAACATCTCATCTGAAATGTAGAAACAGTCTCTCAATGTCTCCTTCATTGTCTCACTCTTTAGTAATGTACGAACAAGACCCGTTTTCTGTTCTCGTAACCCCTGACCCCGAAAGTGTGTAGCCTTTCTTTCAGAACACACAAAAGCTTTTAACGACAACAAACTGCTGCATGTTCTGCGATTCCCAGGAGGAAGGACTTCAGCAGCAGGACTGACATCCACCGTATGGATGATTAGCATCATTAGTGAATCAGCTGCTCCCTCTTACTTAGACACACACATGCTGTATGATGGCTCTTCACATACTCACCTAACACTCATGCAAATTAAATGGCGGCTTTTTCTTGGCAAAGCTATGATTAATTTATGATTGGAACTAGGTCAGATGAATGGAACCCTAGGTCTACAGACACTAGAGAGAAATGTGTCTGCAAGTGGGAGAATGGGGAAAAAATGAGGACAGACAGCAACTTCTTTTTTTTTTATTAGTTTTGAAGTGAAAAGTAGGAGATGAGAGATGTTTTGTGTGTTTTATGTCCAAATGGTGATGAATCTCTAAAAGCACAAGAGACCACAAAGAAAAATATTATAGTGATAATCCAAAAATAGCTGAATAAGGCTTGAGTTTACTATAGGATTGACTATATATCACACTCATCATATTGTGTTTTCTGTCTTTTTTTCCAGCTCCTTTGACCGACAAGCCACCAAAAATCCTGTTTCCCTCTGAAAACAAGATTAGCAACATGGAGCTGCAGCTAGGTAAGAGCATCATGGGATTTCCTCCAGCTGCAGTTGCTTCAATCTGTGTCATTTCCAAATGACAGGAAATGGATGACTTTACAAATCCTTTCCAACACACCTCCAGGCGTTGAAGGCAGATTGATGATGACACTTTTATTTGCTTCAGAAACAGCAAAAGAAAAAAAACAATTGTAAACGTGTTTTCCATATATGCAAATATTGGGTGCTAATGTCCTGAGGCTGTTTTGTCAACAATAGAGAGCCCATATGGTGCCAAGGTTCCATACACTGGCTCGCCACATGGAGAGGCGGCCGCTTTCAGTCGTCGTTGTTTGTCTTCTTTGACGTGGGGTCACAGTGGGCCTACCATGTGTGCGTGTGTGTGCGCGACTGAGTATATGTGTATGGACGTGTTTGTGTTGGGCTTTTTTCTGTGGGAGCATATTGCTTGATTTCTGGGCACAGTCAGCTGTCCACATGGTGTTTGCCGCTCTATGAATGGCTAATGCGTCTGTCATGGTGAAGGCGATCGGACAAGACTGAAAGGTCTAGAAAACAGAGAGGAGGATCTGTATGTGACAGAGGGAGAGAGAGAGAGAAGGAGGGAACAAACACAAAGAAGGCATAATGATTCCCTTAGAGGTTACCTTTTGTCTATAACTATTGAAATCCAGGAAGTTCATTTAAAGCATCTCCATGGTTGGTTGGTCAAGAGTGAAAAATTGCTGCTGTTGATGAACTGACAAGCACAGCCTCACATGTCAGCGTATTCACATCCATGCCTCAAATAGTTATACGGGCTGTGTGCTAGTGTCTTTCTATAAAGATTCAGCTGAGATTACTCTAGGCATTACTCAACTCTACTCTGTATGTCAGTACACGTAGCTGTTCACAGTGAGTTACATATACTATATTAAAACTTTATATCTGCTATAAAATTACTGGAAGAATCTTATGACAGTGATCCAGCAGAGATCAGAGTATTTTCACTTTCTACATTCTACAGGTTAAAGCCCTTTGGATGTATGTTACATAATGCAGTATTAAAGGTGTAGTATGTAGCAGGTTTTTTTTTGTGTCGTAGTAGTGTTGTAGTACCTGGACCGGACTTGAGACCGTTTTCTGCTCTTTCGGTCTTGTCTCAGACTTAACCTTTCAAGTAGGGCTCCATGATATTAGGAAATAACTGACATTGCAATTTTTTTTAACCCTGCAATATATGTTGTGATTTTGTTATTCATTTTTGGTGATTTTCTTCATTTTCTGTGATTTTCTTCTTCGTTCTCAGTGATTTTCTGCCTCATTTTCAGTGATTTTCTCTTGTTCGTTGCTCATTTTTCAATGTTATTACCAGCAACTCACTCCATGTGCAGGGGCGTGGTCTGCTTGGGCAAACTGAACAATTGTGATTGGTGGATGGCTGTGGCTGGTGGATTGGTGGATGGCTGTGCTCAGTGAGTGTCAGGTACCCTTAAAATTAGATGAGACATTGAGTTAATTTTCCTCCTACATTGCAAGACCTGTGATGTGACCATTCTGCATTCATACACTACAATGACAATGCTCAAACAATATATTGTGCAGCTCTACTTTTAAGGACTCGGTCTTGACTCGGTCTCAGACAACAGTAGGAGGAGAAGGACTCGTACTCTCAGAGCGAGTCCTCGAGACCAACAAACTGTTCAAAACTAGACACTTTGATGTGGCTTAACACTCGTGCACTCGGCATTCCATTCTATTTCAGCTGCTGGTGTAGTCCAGAGTATACCTATTTATTTTGCAGTCAGCATTGTGTATACCCACTTCTAAATCCCCCCCCTAATGTGCACCACTCAGTAGTTTCTGAGTTAAATTGCCCATTTTTTCCCATAGGATGGGGAAGCCATGACCTGCCCTCCTCTGCCTTTAAGTGGCTAATACTCACTGCCTTCACTGTTTAGATTGGTTAACTTCAGGTATGAGGACTGATGAACCAACCACAGGCAGAGTAGGGTGGGTCATACCAAAGAAAAATATTGCGAACAAGTGCCGGCCACCTCTGGAACCTGATTGGACACCAGTGCCAGTGCCACCAATTGTTAACTCCATGGCAATGTGCAGTAGATTTTGTGTAATGAGTGTATGTTTGTATGTGTGTGTGTGTGTGTAATGGGGAGGAGGGCTTGTGCTCTAGTTGTTAAACTGATTTGGATTCTGTGTTGTAGTTGTAATCATTGTTTAGTTATGTACTCATTAAGAAGGAGTAAAGTTTTAAAAGGTATTCTAGCGTATTGCCAAAATTCTTACATTTTGAAAATATTGGAAAAATGTTGTAAAGTAGCCTGCTAATCTAGACATACCACCAGCAAATTTGAATTAGCTCTGCTTAGTCTGTAAGCCTAACTGTTGATTATTAACTGGGTGAGATTAAATTATGGTTATGAAAACTGTTTTGTTTTTTTGGTCTTGATTCGGTCTCAACGCCTTAATGACTTGGTCTGGACTCAGTATTGCTTCCTCAAAGACTCAGTCTTGACTTGGTCTCAACATAAGTACTCTCATCCCTATCATTACGTCATAGGACAAAAAAATTACACAATGGGCTTAAATGGTGTGCATCTACCCTTTACCTGTGTTCTCAGGCTGCAGACAGTCCACCCCATTACCCCTGATTTTGTCCATACCACTGGTGTTTTCAGACAGGTTGGAGGCAAGTAAAATACACAACTGACAACTGGTATTACCAACTGGTGATCAGATTCTGTCAAAGGCAACACAGATGTGACTCTGCTTTATTCTCTCTTTTGTGGCTTTACTTTTTCATAACAGCATGAACTGATGTAAGCTCGACTACATTCATATTAAAGTTTTTGTTTTAGACCCAGCAGTGAGTTTCCAGAGGAAAGGTTGCAGAGAATTTTCAGATTCTGTTTTTCACCATAATTTTGAATCTTGCGGCTTTAAGCTCCATGTTCTTGATAAATGAATATTCTGGAAACGCTAAGACTACATACAGACACAGAACTTGATCAGAATTCAGAATCAGAAATACCTTCTTAATCCCAAGATGAGAAATTACAGAATGTGATAACTGATGAATTAATGTTTCTTCTTTGTTCACAATGACTTGCTATGAGACCTCTGCATACAACTTCAAAAACACACAGAAATACACAAACAAGAAAATTAAGAAAACATCATCAATTTAACAAAGTATCCATTGCAAAAACATAACTGTCAAGATGCACAAATATAGAAAAACTGCAAAAAAAAAACCCTACCCAACCTAGAAAAACTTCGCAATATGCACTGCAAGAACAAATTTGTATTTCTTTATATTGTGTTTGCAGTGCATGAGTTCACAAAATGATGAAGATTTTCCTTTATTTGCAAGTGCTTTCTTAAGCTCCAGCACACTAAGCTCTCTTCTACTATACTTGCCAATAGCTAGGCAAAAGAAAGTCAAGCGAGTCAGAGTAAAAAAGAAATAAAAAGTATGAGTGATGTCACGAAGTGAGTGCCCACAGACTCTCAGCAGTGTCAGAAGCACAAAGACACCGAGGTAAATATTTTATAGCAGGGCTCCATTTTGTGTGCAGAAAAGTTGTCTATCCCTCCAGACAAGAGTTTCTCTTTTATTTAGCTTTATTTATTTATTCTCCTCTTCCTTAATATTTGTTGAGTCATGCCCTAAGCAGCTTTATGGAGCTATGTGGCAGATTTATGGTGGCCAGAACGTGTAGAGAGAGCCTGGTCCCTTATGGCAAGTGGGAGATAGAGATAGAGAGAGAGAGAGAGAGAGAGAGAGAGAGAGAGATGGGATCCAGCAGCGGCCGGTGGATGGGCAGTAAAATCAGAGCTGTAAGCAGAGAGATAAATCTGCAACACTGCCGGGAAACACAGCCCCACTTTATCTCCTCTGCTGCTGCAACCAGAGCAGGTCTTAGACAGCTAGCGCTACACAACATGCACACACGCGGACATAAATAAAACACATATGTTACATAAACTCTCACAGAAGACACAGTGCAAGGGTACGGCAGAAAGACAAAGAGGATCATGTTGGGAGAAGAAAACAGAAGACCACAAAAAGGATAGGCATTGGGTGGAAGTGGATGAAGCGTCAGAGAAAACGGAAGATTAGGTATGTCGAGAGAGGCAGACAATGAAGAAATGGAAACAAGGGTATCGGAGGAAGCAAAGCAAGGGTCTTACCAGAGTGCCCCCTTCCCACCTCTCCTCGTATCTCTTTGTCAGTTGCTAAAGAGCCAAAACCCCACATTGTCACTCAGGGCTAAGGCAAAACCAGAAGCCCACCGCCAAAGAAATATGAGTGTAGACTGCTCTCATCACAGTTCGACAAGGCTCGGGGGCCCTTGGGAGTCCCGGGAATTGTGCAACTGTGTGAACACTAAAAGCAGGCTTGTCACAAATATTACTTTTGGACAACTTGACATATTCAGTGTAGTTTGGAATGGAAACAAAATGGGGTTGTGTACAATAGTTTTTGGGGTTTTTTTTGCCTTGTTGTTTCTCTATTGCAAGATTTACTGCTGTCCCCCAGTGGTGAGTTGATGCAGCCCACCTCTCCAAAACCAGACGGTGAATCATAGTGTGGGGTTTGTACTCATGTCTACATGTTAAGGTTTATGAGAAGCAGCTACACACACTTAAAATACTGTATGTGGTTGATGGTGCCTTTAAAACACACACACACACACACACACACACACACACACACACACACACACACACATACTTACATGGTCTCAAACCCCTTGGGATGATTTGTCATGGCTTTGCTGTCCCAAATGGAGCAGTGGAAGGATTAAATTTTACACTTACGCAGCACGTTTCTGTCCCCAAGGGGTGCTAGGGGTGCAGGGGTCATGCACAACCTTGTGGCACAGTCCTCTGTAACTGTGGGATAATTGTAACTGATAGAGGGTTTTACTGTCCCTCAAAGCCAGCAGATGGGTGCACTCTAGTGGAAAGGAATTAGAATCCATTATTTCAGAAAGCGGCGCCCAGCAACGCAGTGAGGGCAGCTGGAAGGAAGCATCTTTATAGTCTGCCTATGTCAGCCCAGTATGAACAGACCACTCTAAATTTACAGACTCCAAACCGACTCATCAAGAAGATCATAGATCAGAAATGGGAATACATTTAAGTCTTACACACACTGACTTGAAACCAAGGTTAAATATTGTGAACGAAAACTAACGAAATGACAAAAATAAAGAAGAAATGATAACTAGTTAAAACTGTATTGTGTCCTCACAAACCTAACTAAAATGTAATGGATGAAATTTTCTTTGTTTTTTTCTTTGTCAATGTCGGATTGATATGAAATTGGTTTATTTCACTTGAGCAATTTTAGCTGGCGGCATTTCATGGTCTGTCACTTCTCATCACTTATAGTTTAGAGTCGTCTTCTTGTCCCCACTCTACCTAGCATGGAGACTAAAGTTGGGAGAAAGCAGCAGAGTCCTGTCAGGGATATATATGAATACAATGGCAAAAAAACATATGAAAAAACTACAACTAATACTAAAACTAAACTAAAACAAAGCATTTAGGAAAAAAAAAAAATACTAAAAACCAGCAAACCTGATCCAAAAACTAATTAAAACTGACTGAATTAAAGGAAAAAAGTCAAAACTATATAAAACTAAAATATAATAAAAAAAAAAAATTCAAAACTATTATAACCTTACTTGAGACTCAACTGTGGCTTAGAATGAACAAGCTGTCGCTCAGGAGGTAAAGTCAGTCGTCCAAAACAGGGAAGTTGGCAGTTTATCCCAGACCTCTGTCGACATTTTGAAACATTAATGGACAAAACACTGAACACCAAGTTACCTTTGGCTATTGGGTGATGCATTATACATTGACAGAACAGCAATGTACAAATTCAACCCTTTTTTTTTTTTTTTTTTGGTGCATTAACATAAAGGAAAAGTCACTCCTTTTCCTATGTATAATTTTACATATGTGTACAGCCACAGATGGACAACACCGTGGCAACCACACCTGCATCTGCAGCTGCAGTACCATTTGTCATAACTTAACAAAATGGCTCAAAAAGAAAAGGCGGTCTACTTTGATGTGTCAAAATAGGATGTTAGGCAAACTACATCCAACTTTAGCAGGCATCTGAAAGTGCCAGTCACTAATTAATATGAACGCTGTTATTCAGGGAAAGCATTGTATTGTAGTAGCCTTGTTAGAAGTGATCACCCACCTAAACAACCTATCAATACTGATGTGAATCAATAAAGGTGTGGTAATAATGCTGTACATGCTGTGAATTCATCACATATAACACTGGTTTTCCTGAGTAGTGAACATGGCTGCAGATCAAATGCTCATTAGAAACATATGAGACTTGTGACTTGACTTGGACTTGTGATCTCATCTCTGCAGGCATTTTCACACTTTAAAGTTCAATCGTATGGTAATGTTGTTATACAGAATATGCATTTGTCCCAGTTGGTGTTGCTTTCAGACTGCAGTATTGAAAGTGATAGTTTATTTTTTTGTCTATGTGTGCTACATCTCCCTTTACAGACAGCCATGAGAATAGCATTTTATATTCATTTATTTGAATTTTCACTTCTTCCATTTACATTTGTTTTTCATATTTTGTTTTTTAAAAGATAAAAGTGACATTCATGGCAGTTCAAGCCATCCAAAAAATGCTTTCACACCGTGCATGAATTAAACAATGGTTTAGTTTCTGGTAAAACCGAAGAGAACCGGTGTTTAGTTCACATCGTGGTCCAAGGAAGGTCTCACATCCACGAATTTGTTTTGGATCAAAGTGGAAAAAGTCCAGACCAAACAGATCTGTAAAAACACCCAGAACATTCACAGGCAATTCACTGTTATTCACTAAGGCAGTTTAAAAAAAAAAATTAAGAAAGAACATTCTTAAATATTTTTTCCTCATATAGATAGAAGTTTATAGTTTGATAGATATTGTTAATCATTTTTATGTTTTTTTAGGGTTTTCAAAATTAATGCGTTAACACAGATAAATCCATCATCATGATTAATCTAATTTAAAATGTTAACACAATTAACCCATCTGCAGGACAGAATGACTCTGAACATCTCTGGCAATGCGCCTCAGTCAGTTTGTCCAAGTACAGTTATTGTCGCGCATGTGCAAATGGGAAGCTGATTCAGTATAGACAGGCAGCAGAACCATCTCATAAAGATGGAAGACACTAAACAGCACATTGGCCCTCTGGATGGAAATATGAGTACAAAAAAACCCAAAATGGAACAGTTGTTTCAAGTTGTTTTGTTGAAACTGTTGAAGATGTTTATTAAACATGTTAGGAGCATATACAGTCACAGAAAAAAATATTAAACCACCAAAAGTCATCACAAACAATGGTTATCCAATCAAGTACTAACTCCTGTGTGTATCATGTTACTAAAACAGAGAAAAGAAAAGCATGGTTGTAAGGTATTGACGTAAAAACGGTTTTGGTTATTATCAAGAAGACCATAGAGAATGGAAAGATATTAGCTCTGACATTAAAGTCTTATGAGCTATTTTTGTTGTTATGATTCTATATGTTAAAACAAATGTACCTTTAGTTGTACCAGGTATTAAAATGAACAAGTAATTGAAGAAAACATGGGGTGGTCTAATAATTTTTTTGCAACTGTATATTCCCTTCTTTCTTGAGTCTGTGTGCTCATGCCAAATGAAACATGATTAATATAGATTGAAAATTAATGATATCTCATCATGATTAATCAAAATTAATCCACAGCAACCCTGTGATTAATCAGATCAATAATGTTTGACTGCACTACTTTTTTTCAGTGTGCATAGACCACAGTAGCCGTCTGGTAAGATAATAACACTCAAAGATGCTGACAGTTCAGATTTAATTGGTGTTTTACCAATGCTTTCTTTTGGGGTTTTTTTTTGGACAACCTCAGTGCTCATGGGTGTTGCACTGAAAAATCTAAGTCTCTCCCTCTTCATACACAGTCTAGTGATGCCATTTACTGGACACTAAACAGTGACAAGTTGTTTTCATTTCAGTGGTATTGCTGCTGTCAGCGGATTCTCTTGTGTTGGTAAAGTAAATACATTGCATTTTTTGAGTCCATTCTTAGGGAAGTTTGACAAGAGATGGACACTGACTGATTGCAAATCAGCCAGCTTTTGTGGGAAGCGATACAAATTGAATATCTTTGAAACCTCACTAACTCTAGTACATCTTTTGATTTTTTGGTATTCTGCTGGAATCTGCACTTCTGAAAAACACACTTATTGGCTTCACTAGGTATCAAGGGACCAATTTTTCTGATATGAGTTAATTTTATTGCATAAGGCTGTATCTTTTTTCACTTACAACTCACAGCGCGTTGTCTAAAGGTTCCTTTTACTCTTTCATCCTACAATGTACTTTGCTCCCTCCCTCTGTTTTCCTGTGTTGTCTCATCTTTTACCCCTTACCTCTGTTCTCTTTTCCCCACCTCACCTCATGACCTCTGCTTGCTGGTGGATGATTTTCAAATCCCTGACACCCTATCTTCTCCACTCTTTCTGATTTTCTCTTCTCTTTCCTCCCATCACTAAAAAAGTCTACCGCAGTGAAGACATCCTTGATCTTACACACCTAACTGTGACACCTGACATGTCACCTTTCCGTGGAGAAAGCCGAAATTGAAATTGGCATTGCTCTGGAGAGTTACTAAAGGTCAACTCAGAGTCACTTCACTAAATTACTCTGTCTCTCCTGCGCTCTTTGACGGTGTGTATCTTAAAAAACACACACACTCATTTTCTCTGTGTATCTCTGTCCTCTGTCGTCTTCCATCGCTGTAACTATTTCTTTGTTACGCTCAGACATGCATGAAAGTACATCTGTAAAAGCACCGTAATGTCGGTGTATTTCTATGTTGATGTGTCAGGCTGAGCGGTGACAATAGTGTTGGCAGTAGTGTTGTTTGAGAGGTTTGTTATCGTACAGAGAAAATAAACATGTTGGGCAGATCATATTAATTATCTCTTTAGATTCCTTCCTAGAGGATACTGTTAGCATAATTTGCACTCATAATTTAATATAGAGGTAAACTGTGTCACATTTCTTGCTTGTTGATTTTATACAGACTAGGGCCGGGCAATAAAACAATCCCAAAATAGGATTGCGATAAAATTTATGTGCACAACAATGAGACACTTTGGACATTTTTACAGAGTATGAATAGATCTAAGCGCCACATGCAAGTAGATTATCCATTTGGCGAGTAAATCTTGGAAGGCTGTTCATCATGCTGGCAGGTAAATGTTTGTATAAAAGACGTAATACTCCGCTGAGATTCTGCTCTGTGTTTTGGTCTCATTTACAGATGTCCTGCTGGTGTCTGTATCGGAGTCTGACACTCAGAAAAGAACAGGGATGCACTCCTTGCAAATTCTGATAGATAGTGTTGCATTCAGGTGTCCCTCGGAAATTGAGAAACCCTTTTTTAACCCATAAAGGCCCACTGCTTCTTTTGTGGCAGTTCCCAAATGAATTTCTCTCTCTACTTAACCTTTCTTAACCTTTTATTGGGCAAGTGACTATTTTTGGTAATTTCCTCAAATTTTAAATACGGGGCCTTTCCAGTGCCTCAGTGAGGTCCAGAAGCATGTTGATTTTTATAACATTACAAAGTAATTCAGAGAGATTTTATGGACATTTTGAAGCTATAAATAATGAATATGAGTGATTGTTGTCAGTTTATGACCTTAAAAGTTGTTTTATTGTATGTGTTTACTTTTTAGCAAGTGCTGCTTGGTTTGTTTTATGGCAGAATAAGATAGATGATGATGTGTAATATCACACTATGGTCGAAATTTTGAATTTCAGAGTATTTCAATGAGTGCCCTATAAAGGGTAAAGTATATCATACCATATATCATAATATTATGTATATTTTGCATTTTTTCTGTGAAAATCAGGTATTTTCCTATATTTAATTTACCTATCGTGTACTTTAATCATTATGATGAGATTACATTTAATGGTTATTGTGGCAAAAACAGAGAAAACTAAAGAAAGAAGCTACTTTTTTAGTCAAATCTATCATTAACTGAATATAAATTAACAGTCTCGATCCACTTTCATTGATCAAACTCCATGGGGTGTTCTGGTGAATCAGTGTTGTTGGAGATAACAGTGTTTCCACAGTCACCTGTTGTTTTCCTTATCTTCCAAATGCTAATATTTGCTATGTTGATACTCTAACATTGAGTCAATGAACCTGCTTTTCTCAGTTTTCTGAAAGTATTATCAGATAATATAGTGTAATAACAAGAATCAACATTATATCAGTGTAGAAACAAATATTGGGAGTTTCAGTGAATGAAATAAGGTGCAGTGTTTGGGAGAGAAAAAAAAATGCTCAAAAACATTTCCTGACAGTTGAGTACAGTTTCCCATATGAGACGGTTTTGAGGAAACAGATGCCAAAATGCACACTTCTTCCTGTCTATGGCTGAGAGGTATGTATATCACTGTTATCACATCCCCAACAGTTGTCTTGCAGGTAGACACATGTAGTAAGCCTTAAGAGAAAAGACAAAGGAAGTTTATACAGCGTAACACCCACATGCTGAGCGCTGTGTTGTTATTGGCTAGAGATGCAAATACACTTCCCAAAGGTGCCAACCCACAAACAACCCAAACATAACAAAACAGACGGAAATTATGAAAGTACAGGCATAAACAGTTCACTCTGCAGGAAAATACACCACCACTCTTCTCGGTGTAACAAGTGATAAATTGGAGGGATTATTATTGCATCAGTCTATATCTGTTTTTATGAAAATGTATTTTACATTTAAGTAAAACCGTATGCATCATTTTCTCCTAATTTGTACTTTTTACTTTCAGTGGCAATTTTTTGTTCTATCACAAATGAAAAAATATTACATAATGAAAATCTGCCCTTAAAGGTCATGCTGTCATTATTCAATTTGGTGGAAGTCCCCCAATGACCAAGCATTAACTAACGCATGGTGACCAGTATGGTAGCAAGTGTGACAGCGAAACAAAGCTAAATGTTTAAGTGTGTGAACGGTCGTCATTAATCACAGGGTCTGGAGCTGAGAGCAGGAGTCTGCGGTATGATAAATGAACTAACTGCGCCTCTACACATGCCTAACAGGAAAGGGAGAGGGAGGAAGGCGGAGAATGAGGAAAATATACAAAGAGTGAGACAGAAACAGCACCACGTAGCAGGCAATAAAGACAGACAAATACCCCACTGTGTGTAACCTACAATCGCTTGTTTATTTGTGCTTTAACATTTCCTCCCCACAGACAGTGAGACCTTAAAGGATATGCAAGAAAGCCGTGGATCCTTGATCTCTGATTTATGTTCGATATAAGAATTTGGTTTTATCCTGTGTAAAGGCACCATGCTGATGCTGGACTGCCAGGCATTGTCCTTAAATGACTGCAGTTTTTGCGGTGTGCCCAGCACTGTTAGTTTTTATCAGCAGCTGTTCAGCCGATTCAGCACGTTGAATCAGTGGTGGAAGCAGTCAGTGAGAAAGAGCTGTCTGACTGGGCTCCTCAGCCCAGCGAATCAGTTATTTCACCCATTAAGTGTGGTTTCTCTGTAGTTTTTCCTCCATAGGCAGAAGAAGAGGACAGTAGTGCAAAGCAAAGCAAAACCTTTGCAGTCACAGAGTTAAGTTTTTACCTGAAATATCCTCAGTTTGGATTCCAAGCGTATAATGAGTATTTAATCACACTGTAGTGTCAGGTAACTTGTTTGTGTGATGGTTTTCTGCACACAGACTCAGAAAGTGCAGCTAACTGTGCAGAGCATCTTTTTATAGATGACATTAGGTGCCTGTTTATTCAGTAACGCCTGCCATGTCTTTGTCCATGTGTGTTTGTGTCACTATTTGTAAGGCAGCCATTATCTAGGCTGTCCCAGGCAGTTGCGTTAAATCAGTCATCAGTAAGAGTTTCTCCCGTTTTAAGCAAAGGGATGTCTTTTAAGAGAGATGATTTAGGTAATGGTAGCTTTTACCTCGTCTGCGTCTGAAGCTCAAGCTTAGTGACAGGTAATCAAAGAGAAGGAGCGCCCGCTCTTGCCTGCATCACTCTGTATGTAACAAGGGCAGACAGGAGGAAGAAGCAGCGGACATAATGAGTGGTTTTCTACTTCCAGAAACTGCCCTATCATCTCTTCCTACAGTCACTGCCACTTTCACTTGGTCAAGGTGTCAATGACAAGGTCAAAGGATATCTTAAAGAATTACATGACATGCAATTACATAAACACACTCTACATACACAGGAAATCCAGTGAAAATTGACTTATTGACCTAAAAGGCAGAGGGGAAACGTTTAAAAAAAAACGATACAGGATAGGATGGAGGAGGGAGAAAGGAAAGATGAGGATAGGGAGAGATGGATGGAAAGGGGGGAGGGAGCTGGCACTGGAATGACATGCATGAACAGCAAAGCGAGCAGGGGAAAAGGCGGCTTTGCCATTCACTTTGAAGCTTGCTCCACTTCTGTCTGTCTTACGTAACAGAAAAATGAAGAAAAACAAGTGCCAAAAAATAGACAGGGTGGAGAGAAAAAAAGGAGGCAAATGCAGAACTTCCAAACTTCAGGGCTCTGATGTTTCCGGCAAGCGAGTGGCTGTATCTGGACGATGTAGTTAGTCACCCCACTACGCTGTGCTTTGGTTCGGAGTAAAGGAGTTAGCAGAAAGAGGGGGAGATCACTCAGTGGTGTGAAGAGAGACAAGAAAGGAGGGTTGAGAGGAGGCTGTTGGACAGAAAAAGATAAGGACATAGAGTTGAGAAACAGAGGAGGAGGATAAACAGACAGGAGAGGAGAGGGACCACACTGAACATTTGAGCCCCAGAGAGATATCTTGCTCTCTATCCCTTTCCTTCTCTTACATAAGCCAACCTCTCCATCCTTACTGTTGACAGTATTCGGAGACCAGCTGAGGCTTCCCGCACGCGTCTGTTCTTCATTAACCACAGAAGACCTCCAGCTGGGGGCCACGGCTCCATCCAGCAGCGAGGAGCACTGTTGCACTTAAGCTAACACCTCTAATACTGCTGGCCTCTTTCTGCTCCACTGTTACTTTTTTATGACAATCAATCTTCATGATGTCACTATCGCCCACAGCAGTGAATGTTGCTATGGAGATCAGTAGATCTGCACCAAACTGCTGCCTTCGAGAGAGTAAAGGCGTGTATGTAGGCTTTTTGCACGTGTTTGTGTGTGTGTGTGTGTGTGGATCTGTAGCTCTGTGTGTGTGTGTGTGTGTGTGAGTGCGTGCGTGAGAGAGTGAGTGAGTGCGAGAGAGAGTGAGAGAGTAAAGGCGTGTATGTAGGCTTTTTGCACGTGTTTGTGTGTGTGGATCTGTAGCTCTGTGTGTGTGTGTGTGTGTGTGTGCGTGCGTGCGTGCGTGCGTGCGTGCGTGTGTGTGTGTGTCTGTGCACACAGTTCATCTTTAATTGCCATTCGCAATCTGCATCCTGAACACAGTCAGTAATTCAAGAAGCCCAGTGTGGGGTAAATAGCTGAGACTCATTTACAAGTGTGTTAATGGACTTTCTCTGTCTTTGTCTCTCTTGCTTCCCTTTCTCTCCCTTGCTCTATTTCTCTGTCAGCTTTTCTCTGTCCTTGTCTTTCCATACAATGAATCAGCTCCTCAGCCTCTATTCAAGGGTTCTTCTTTTTTTTAATTGATCTATACCTTAAACATGCTCGACTTGACTATGAGTCACAGTATTTTAACACGCTGTTTCAATAAATTCCGCTGATATTTTATTTTGATCACATAAAATAATAGAGTTTTAAATGAAAAAGTGTAACTCTTCTTTAAAGCTTCACTTTACCCAGTGGTAGAATAAAGAAAGCTTTATTTTTCTTTGCTATTTTAGCTTCCTGCTCAAGATCTTCCTTTTTTCAGCTCTTTTTTCCTTCCCACTTCTTTCCTTCCTCCCTTAACTACTCCCTTCAACCTGAAATGTGTTATTAGTATTAAACAATGGCAGAATAAGCAATTTAACTACCAGCTTTACTTTCCTTAATAAGTACCCACCACGCTAATAATTACTCCCTTTGAAACAAAAGAAAAGATCCTCTAGGATTACTGGGCAGCATGCAGCTGGGGTTGTGGGTTTATGTGTGGGAGGACTGGTCTTGTGTATATATTCATATATAATCTCCTGTTATTTCCTATTGTCCTTTTCACCCATATTAAGAAAATCTATAGCATCTACCATACATTCACATGCCTATTCACTTTACCTTTACAATATTATTATTGTCTAGCCTGTTTTTCAATCCTTGCAAAAAATATTTAAATCATCATTTAAGGTAATTCTTATTTGTCAATGTGATCACATATATAAACACACATCCCTTTATTAATGGTTGTCCATGTGTGCTACAAAGTCATAATGGCGTAATTAGGTGTATAAAAATGTCTCGAACTATGTGACATTTACTGTAATAATTACGGTTTGCCCAGACATGAATGTGCTGTATTTAGCATCCCAAAGAGACCGTTATCCTAAGTGCTGCATCACAGTGTTACATAAGGCGCACTTACATAGCTTGCATTGTGATTATTACAGAGGGATTCTTTAAGAGAATGTTTGTTTTAGTCGCTGTAGTTGGTTTGTTCCTGCAGTCAAGGGAAGTGCTGGTCTCTCCGCTCTGAACAAGTCCTCCCCACTAAAGCAGCGTTATGTGCCGAGGTGTCAAGTAACAAAGCAGAAATACTTCATTACCTTACTTCAATAAAAATTTTGGTTATTAATTTGGTTAGTAATTTTTTTCAGCTGACTTTTTACTTTCTATTTCTTACATTTTAAAAATAGCCTTATTACTCCTATTTCATTTGGGCTTGTTTTCATTCCAACTTCTCATCATTCGAATAAAAGACCATTCAGATAAGTGGTGCCATCCAGATAGAGTGAATCTGATTGTGGTTGGATGAGAAATATAAACATATATCATTAAGACACTCTATTGTTTTGTGCACAATTCATCACACCTGACTTTTTTTTACCATTCCAATACTTATATTCAACTACTCATCATATCTTCAGCTCCATAAACACATGTTATTGCTCACTAGTACACATATATGGTTCTTTAATACATTTGCATTAGACTAAAATGCATTCATTTACAATTAATATATGTGGTTTAAACAGGTAGTCTAGAGCATCCCACATGTATACACATTAATTTATATTATAGTAATTATGACATTTAGAAAAATGTTGTTTTTGTCTAACCCTAACCACGTAAGCTTTGTCCTAATGACATTTTTTTCCCCTTAATTTACTTTTATACTTCAAGTAGTTTTGAAACCAGTATTTTTACACTTACACTTGAGTAAAAAGCTTGAGTTGATACTTCAACTCCTACATAAGTCATTTTACCTAGTATCTATACATCTACCTGAGGAATGAATGAGAATACCTTTGACATCTCTGATCATGTGTTTTTTTAAATGCTTCAAAAGCTTTTTTACGCATCACTCCCTAGATTAACTATAGTGCTGGTATTGGATTTAAATGAAGAAGTGGTGTAAAACATGCATTTTATATGTATCTGTCTGTACCATTCATCTTACTGAGAATACAGTTTAAAATGGTGATTTTTTTTTTTTGTTATTTTTTCTTTTTGCCAACAAATCCCATGAAAAAACAAATTAAGTCACTCTCACACCAAGCACTGCCTGTGTGGTCCAAACTTGATTTAACTCCTTTCTCTACGACATAAATCTCCATTGTTGTCCAAAAACCATTAAAAACACATCAGTGAGTCGCACTGTTGCGCTGGGTTACATGTTTCTTCATTATGCAGAATTTGGAATGCTGCTGCGTTGGTTTATTTAGAAACAGCTCTGCAAATTAATAACTGCTCTCACTATTACTGTGAAAGAAGTTTTTTAAAACCAGGGGCCACTGTGCAGAGCATGTGCAGCAAGCACAGAACTCCTGATATATAACTTAAGTCTTTATTTTGTGCCCACAATGTAAGTGTTCTATTAATGGGCCCAGCTAAATGTCATGATATTGGCGTGGCCTTTTCCGTATAAGATGTGGCTGTGGAGACAATGCCTACAGAACTTCAGTCTGCTGACTTGCTACTATATTAATCTCCTTTCTCTCTTCTTCCTACTTAATTTTTTCTTTCATTCAGTGGCTTTCTAATCGCATGCATTCCCCTATTAGAGATAACATGACCTTTTGTGTGTTGGCAGTTTTCTGTGTGACCTTTAAAAGTGAGGCGGACTGAAAACAGCTGTGTATTGAGTGGAGCATAATGTGGGGCTAAAGTGAGCACCTTCATTGAGTTCAGCCAAAGAGAGCCATTACAAGTCTTTGTCCTCAACTGGAAAATGGGGAAATTAGTCACCTTTACGTATGTGCAAGTGTAGCCATGCTTACAAGGACTCTCCTGACCTCATCTCTTGTTCTCCACAGAAGAACAGGCTCTCTAGATCAAGCCGTGTTTCACAAGTAATCTGTCACTTTCACTCCTTCGTGCTGTTCCTCCTCATCACATTCTTTGCTGCTCATTGGTTTTGGACTTCTCTGTCTATTTTCCTGCTCCAACTCCATCACCCCTTCAATTTATCTCTCTAGTTTTTTGTAATTCCCCTTCCCAGACATATAGACAATATGTACAGGTATAGACCATGTTGGTAAAGGCTCAGTCACAAATGCTGTTACGAATGGCTACAAATACTGTGCAAACAATTTATGAACCATGTTGTATGACTTTCTCAAGGCGGACATCTAAGAATGGAGTGTTCATAGACTGTTCCTAAATTGGTAGATAATTTTGTGCAAGATTTTCTATGAATGTGCTATGAAATCCCCTTTCATAAGGCACCCCTAATGAATGGCATAGGAACAACCTAAGAACAACACACAATGTTCATGGATCAGGAAGCCATGCCAGAACCCCATGTTCCTGCAGTGGCCGCAAGTAGATTACAAGGCCACATCACATTGTTATTAGGGGCCTCTTATGTCATTCTCATAAACAGGCGTACAGACAGATTTGCCTGGCATTTTTACGATGAATTTAAAGTGAGATGTTCATAATAGGCAGTAGTGTGTCATTAGTGCAGCATAAATTGTCAAGACGGAGTGAATGTCTGGACTCAAATGCACAGTGTTGAGGGAAAAGTATTTATTAACAGAAAAATAAACATGAAGAAACAACACAGGGTGATGGAGAGAATGTACTTGATTGGTCAATTAGGATCAGACATGCGACAATGTTTTTAACTTTCAGTTCTCTCTATTATCCTTGTGTATCTTTTGTTATTCTAATACCATCTACTTTATTTATGAATCGATTTTTATTACATTTAACTGTTTTTCCTGCATCTTCTAAAGAAATTTTAGCACCATGGACAGGGCATAATCCCAAATACATAATGATGATCACGACACAGGACTTTTAAGAGAGTACATGGACACCAATTATATACCGATTTAAATATTCTAAAAAAGCATAAGATTTTTCTACCACCAACTTGTGAGTGCTGTGAGTTGCACATAGGGGTGCTGTACAGCACCTTACGACCAAATAATTAATGAAATAGCCATTGGAAGGTCCCAATACACCCTTACCAAGAACATGACAACTGTACAGGCTTCATACTCCACAAAATCACGTCATTTTCTCACACAGAGTCCTCAAGTTGCTTTTGCAGTTTGAATGGCAGCTGTAACAACTTCGTAATATGGCCACAGGAAACTACTGCTCCCTCCACAAATATGTACAAACTCCAGATCTCATATGAATTGGGAGATTTGAACAAACCCATTGTTCCTTTAGAAGCTTTGTGGCCACATCTTTACTGATCTCTCAAAATAAAAATATAACTATATCCAGCATTCCCTTGAGGAAAATCAATACAGCAATAATAATATTCACTTTATTTGCAGGAGAAGATCAGTGAAAGTTAATTTCTTAATGTTGCCACCATTGTGCTGACTTAGCCTGTCTACCCTAAACGGTTGTTCAAGTATGCTCTCATATTACTTTAGACCAGTATTCCCATTTGGCTTTACAACTATAAGTGTGTCCCCCATTAGCAAACTCCCCAGCTGGCTTGGCCTTTTACCTGTGTGAATTAACAGCATGAAAATGTACTGTTGTACACCATGCACACCTTCCACATCCATCCATGCATATAGATATATGCACATATCATACATGATTAATGCATTATTTCTAACACCATGTTGAGTGTGTTTTTACATAGTTTCTACCCACACGTTTCTCTTCATTTACCAAAGCACACAGCTCTGGAAAAAAATTAACTGACAACCATAAATTTCTTGACCTCACTGAAAACCTTTGGAATGTGATCAAGAGGAGGACAGAAGGTCACAGAGCGTCAAACAAAGTCAAGCTGTTTGCATTTTCTGAGGAGGAGTGGAATAAAGCAGCCAGTGTCAATGTGAAAGACTGGTAGAGAAGCCAAGATGGAATTTGTTGTCAAAGTGAATGTGAATTTGTTGATCGTAAAACTCTACTAAACCCTGAAAATTACATTTTTTATTTTTTTTTACAATAATCTTTAGTGCAAGCAGTGCATTCTATTTACAAATGCACTTTATTTTTTTCACATCAGGACCCATAAAGCCTCCTATGTTACATGAGATTTCAGTAGTATTACAAATGCATTCCCAGTACACTTTAGGGGATGGATCTAATGGACATGAGCACAACCTCTGGACCTGCTGCTGGGGTCCTCCTTCTTTCCTACCTCCATCATCATTACTCATTTATCCATATAGCTGTGATAGTGTTTACTATATAGTTACATAGATGGAAGAGGTTTCTGCTGTTGATACTAACAGCTGCAGTAGTAATATATCTACAGTTAGTGCTTGTATGTGGAGTAGTGGTGTGAGCAGTTATGAGTATTTGTACTAGTTAGTTATACTAGCAACAGCAATTCTACACTGTAGCATAATAATGTAATTTCTACAGTAAAAAAAATTACAGTAGTTTCTTGTTCAAACAGTTTACAAGGTGTAATTGTATATTGAAATGCATTATGGGTAATATATATATATATATATTTATGGTAACTTCAAGCCTTTATTTCACAGAATCACATTGTAAAATTACAGAATGGTTGTGTTTTCAGTTGGTCCTGACTGTAAATGATATAAATTACAATTACACTGTTTGTATTACAAGGAAAAGACAAAGATGACATGAAGGCAGACACAGGGGAGTGAACCCCACATCCATCTACTCAATAAAGTGTAAGTAAGACATTATTAAACCACAAAACTAAAATATGATTCAAGTAGTAACTTTATGCAATAGTATTTGACCGTGTAGACATATATTTTAAATCAGTGCTTAATATAGACATGTCAAAACCAGTATTTTAGGCAGAATAATCTTTCTTTATTTATGTGAGTGACTGTATTTCACATTATTGTGGCATGTTTGCCACATTGCATTATGGGTATCCAGTTATATCCATTTATGTGCTTTTTTATGTACTGAGTTGTGTTTGTACAGCAAATTTGAGGTTTATTTGTGTTTTGACATGTTTTTTGATCATTTTATGATTGTTTTCTAATTTCTGTTCACCATAAGTGAATGTCATAAGGAGAACAATACATTACCTACTGCTACTTTATTATTGCTGAACACCTATGCTTGTCAAAATCTAAGCACATCCAGTGCTACATAAAGTATAATAATGAAACTTTCTTCAATTTCTGCCTACACTGCATTATTTTATTTACAGGATATGAAACTCAGAATGCACTGATTTTGCAATTGTTAGATAGCAAAAACTGGCTAAGTTAAGCTAACAGTAGCCACATGTGTTAGCCCCATTTGGATATAGTCCAGCCTCTGTTAGCACCAATACCATGCCTGCAGTTGAACTGGAGTAGTCAAAACTAAAAAGCTAAAATACAATTAATGGTTGTTTCTAAGATAAAACAATACATTACTGTAATTTATATGAAACATTCTTTCATTCATTTATTCATTTTCTGAACCAAAAACTTGTAAAAAGTATCAAATAATAAACTGCAATTATTTTCACACAAATTAGCAAATAGTTTTACAGCACTTTATTTGTTACTTTCTTGCCTGGTATTTACTGTAAATTCTACAGGAAACGTGTTACAGTGTAGTTTTTAACAGTTGTAGTTCAGTTTACAGTGCCTCCATGTGTCTCCCCCCGTTCTATTCTCCTCCCCAATCTCCCTCTTAAGGCAGACAGCCGTCCTTCAAGAACCAGGGTTTGTTTGAGCTTTCTGCCGTATGAAAAAGGAAAAATAAAATATCCTGTGTGTATGTTTTCTGTCAGTGCAGTTGTAGATGTAAACACTGAAGCTATGCTAATGTTTATGCTGCTACGATACTGGTGCTAGGAAAAGAGGCTAACTTTAGATGTCTGTTCTGCAAAGTTTGAGGTTTGTATTTTTAGTAGTCTGTACTGTAAATGTGCATGCAATGGTTGATCAATGCATTATTGATCAACACGGTATTGATCAACTTCATGTGACATGCAGATTTTTTTTGGGTTACTTGCAAGATGCAGGTTGTAGCAGCTGTTACACAGTGAGATTGAGTCTGAATTTCTGTCAGAATTGTGTCTCAGGTCGTCTTCGGTTGAAAGACTATATGATAAACGCTGCTTTTATCTGGCTTTAATGGAGCTTTGTGGTCAGACAAAACACAGCTATACATAAAGTGGGAGGGTTTTTTTCTTTTTCAGGCTTCCTCTGGCCGTTTGAAGTCTTTCCTGTGAAGTCTGTATTAGGCTAACGAACGCATTTGACTGCTTCTATTCTCACTCTCCTTTTTTGTCACCACCCTGAGCTCATGACCATAGGGGAGGGTTTAAATCTAGATCAGCTGGAAAATTTAGAGCTTTTGCCTCTAGCTCAGGTTCATACCCTGCATCAGCACCGATGCATCACCAGTTCATCAGCACAGACACAGAAATAAAGCTGTACTATGTGTTATTTTTTTTTTTTTTTACCCTCATCTGGGACTTCACGTGTCACCTGTTACCTTGCTAGCTCGCCGTGCTAAATATCTCAATTTCAGAGTCACATCTGTATCATAAAAGCTCTGTAGGGAAGTAAAAATAATGTGCAAGTTTGATCCCATAATGTATTTACAGTGCATGCCCTCCCACTGTTCTACACACAGTATCCCCACACAGACACTTACAGTAATTACCAGAGAATACAGAAAAGAAAATATATTTCCCTGTTGGATGCAACAACATGTGATTTTCATTTTGATTGTTTCCGTTTCTCTGGAGTGATGTAGTTGTCTTAGTGGGGATGATAGTGCAGTGCAGTGGAAAAGTACAGAATGGTAATGATATCCTACAGGAGAAGTTCCAGTCGTGCAGCGATAATCATTTCTACAGGATTAAGTCCTGACCCACATCAGCCTAACATATTAGCATTCACAGAGTGTACTGCGGCAAGATTCCACACAGACTAAAAGCCTGCAGTGAATGGGATAGGAACGAGGAGAAGAAGTGGGAGACAAAATAACAGGGAGAAGGAAAATAGATTGAACAATGCAGGAAATGAAGTCATAGCATGTGTTAGGCATGATTGTTGTTAAACAGATCACACGGGGGATTCATTTGCATCTTCATTTCCACCTTGTAGAAAAGATATTTTCTTCACCACAGTGACACCGGATAGCTCATACTCTCACAGGAAATTTTATATAAATTCCATTGATTTCTTTTTTTTTTTTTTTTTTTTACACCTTAGGCTATCAGCGATTATATGCTGATGACTTTACAAGCAGTGTGAGGCTTGTTCTAACCAAAGCAAGATCAATAAAGAAATCTGAAAATGCAGAAAAAAAGTTTTACAGTTTTCACAACCAACATGGCACTTGACACCTTTGTCCTATAATACTAATCATGGACCCCTTTGATCTTTAATGCAGTCCCAGATTTTTTTTTTTTTTTTTTTTTTTTTTTTTTAACAGTAGAACGCCTCCAGTTGTCATCTGTGTGATAGAAGGTTTGATAGAACAACATCTTGTAGCAATTACAAAGTTTAGCAAACAGCTTTTTAGTGGGCCTCTGCTTTGGATCTTTCAGTCACATTTGCATTTGTGGTGGGTGTGAGCTAGCAGCAGATGGGTTGTTGGAAATAATGGAACACTGAACCACTGGCCCACTCACTATACCCTCGAGAAAAACTATTAAAGAAAATTGATCTTTTTTTACCGAAGGTTTACAGTTTTCATATCATGATCAATTCTGTTGATCATCGTGTTATAAGAGCCTGCATTTATAAACTTTTGGAATGGGACAAACTTTGCAAAAACTTTACGAAACCCATCATCCATAATCAATGTTGTTGAAATGCAGCATAAAAAATCTGTTTCTATTTCCCACTCCCCTCAGTCTTACACATACCCTCATTCATTCCTATTATTATCGCCACAGCTTTTGTAGTTTTAAGTTCCTTCAATGAACCGAGAGCTCACAAAATGATGTATATTAGCTGCAAATTACAGAAATATACACAGGGTATAGAAGGTTTACTGCAAATCCATTCTATTAATTGCAGTGTGTACCATGTCATTTGTATCCACAGGATTAGTCTATAGGCAAAACTGCAATTTAACATATCTGGGGTATATTCTACAAAATAAAATAAGTAGTAACTATCAATTTAGGTTTAAACTAAGTAATGATTATCTTTCCCAATATTTCAGAGATTAACAGCAAAGCAAAGGAAGCTTCACTGTCTCAGAAGTTTGTCATGGTGTTTTACACCAAATCACAAACTCCTGAACAGATCCAACAGGAACTAGTAAAATCGAATACAGAGAAATACTAAGAAATCAGTTTCATCATCTAACTGACCACTGTTTTTCTACTAATCATATTTCCTCTCATTGATTTTTTTTTTTCTTCGACAACAGCCAGAGGGGGCTTTTTAATACATGCATAAGTGGAAAACTCATACAGTTTTATTATTGATTGTCTTCTAAATTGGACTAATTTATGTTTTATTTGAGATTATTTAACTGTCCACATACAGTACTTTGTAAAAGTCTAGGCATCCTTTAGCTTATTTGTATTTGCAGGGCTGTAATGGTCAGTATGTAGTGTGTAAGTAAGTCTTTAACTCTTTTGTCAACTGTTTGGATGTTTTCCTAAATTATCTTGTGTGTCCAAGAGGCTTCCATTGTCTTGTATCCTTTTCTCTGTCCACAAGATCCCATATAGCTTCCTACAATGGTCATATAATTTTTCTGAAATGACTTTTTTATTTTTAATTATATTTACATATTTGGTACAAATGCATGACTAAATAAATTCACAGGAATCCTTTATCTCTTTGTTGACAGAGTGTGAAATCAAACTGATATCAAAGTAAGATCAGAGTTACTTTCACCCTAAAAAGGAGGACTGTTCACACCCTTATCCAACACCAGAAATTCATTCATTCATTCATTCATTCATTCATTCATTCATTCATTCATTCCTTTTCTGAACTCCTCACTAGGGTCACGGGGGTCGCATGGAGCCTATCC
>JAPTGZ010000015.1:18135621-18151292 GCA_029814645.1 Fowleria isostigma | reverse complement strand
ATTTAGATTAGCCAATTAACTTATCAGTGCATGTCTTTGGATGGTGGGAGGAAACCGGAGTACCCGGAGAAAACCCAGACACGGGGAGAACATGCAAACTCCACACAGAAAGGTCCCACCTTGCCTGGTGCTGGGATCAAACCCAGGACCTTCTTGCTGTGAGGCATGAGTGCAAACCACTGCACCACCAGAAATTTAATTATTCTTAATTTATTGTGCATGCATAAAAACGTTTATTTTCTTATTGTCTTTTTAACTCTTTTTGTTTTCAGTGGGCTTTAATACTAACTAGCGTGTTTGGGAACCGCGGGTTCTAGATGTGGTATAAACACTGGTGTAATAAACTTGATACAGTTCTTTGATACAGTCTTTGATACAGTTCATTCCTTTACTTTTTTAGTAAATTTCACTGGTGTTTTCAGTTGAATAACCTCTCAGCTGGCATGTCTGTTTCTGCACATGAAATTTGACACCATGTCAACATGGGCCTATCATTTATCTGTTGCTAGGTGACTCACTGATTCTGGGACATGATTGTAAGGCTATTATATATTAAAATTACTAATATTGCTCAAAATATTAGTCATATCAACTTGCTGTTTTCACTAGTCTCTTCTGTGATCAAAAATACATAATTGTGCCAAACTGCAGTAGTCAGCTCTTTCCAGATTTTGTGTGATGCCCGAGACACACACACAGAGTCCACTTCTCTTTATATATTATTACATGAAGCTGGAACACAGAATCATGACCAGCTGCACTCTCAGTAATTGAAAAGTTATATGTGTTACACTGTATGTCAAAAAAACAAGTGAAAACAGATGAGTGTCGACAGTTCAGTGTTTATGAGTCAGTTCTGAAAAAGCTATAGAGTCTTCAACAGATTATCCCTGGTAAGTCATTCATCCACCCATGAAGGTCATTTGCAGTTTTCATGACCATTTAGCCCAACCTACTGACGCACATGCACATATTTAGCACTTCACCTTCTTGGATGAATAAAAATATCTAAGAGAATCAGAACTGTATCAACACTGGAATCTGGCTCACAGGAAGACAAAATTGTTAAGAAATCAATTCACTAATTCACCTCAGACATATTTAATTTAATGATGTACATTTTCAGCACATACATAGACACACACACTCGTGGTTACCGACTGTATCTCAGGCCACTTGTCTATGAAATGAATTACCACGCTGACTCACTGGTAATACCTGTCTCTTTATAGAATCAATTAGAGACCACCATAAGGTACAGCTTCTGTTGTTACATAGAAAATAATCACTCACACTTTCTCTGAGCCTAGTGGAGCATGGGCAAAACTGGGGGATTGAGCTCTATATTTTAGTGATTGCCTTTGTGATAAGTAACTGTGTGTGTGTGTTTGCAGTCTAGTCTAAATGCAGATGTTGTTGCAGCTGGTTGGCATGCAGATTATGTGAGATGCTAGGTGTCCTGCTGAGTGTACAGCACATGTTGCATGTTATCTGAGGCATGAGCATCAATGTAGTTGTTTACTGTCATGGGATTAACTCCCCAAAAACATGTTATGTATATACGTATATACATATATACATATATACGTGTGTGTGTGTGTGTGTGTGTGTGTGTGTGTGTGTGTGTGTGTGTGTGTGTGTGTGTGTGTGTATTGAATGTGTAAGCAAACCCAGTTTAAAATTTCTGGAGATAATTGGCACTTTTTGCCTGTGAATAAACTGTGAAGGCAAGATGGACTTTTCTGTTTCTATAGAAACCAAACCCTAGCTGTATTCTTTTATAGTAATGGTCCTCAGGGACTAAAAGAAAAAAGTGAAAATGGGATATGATGTGATGTGTTTTGATGTATTTTTCTGTTAGATTTATGCTGAGGAAGATGTGACATCATGACAATATCAGGGCATTTGAGTGATGGCCAGAGTGACAAACACCAGGAAAAAATGACTGAGGAGACATCATCGTAAAGATTTGTGGATTGCAGTTTATTTAATCAAGGAGGCCCTGACTGATGCTCTTCCCCTGACATGATAGAGCATCCTGTACACACACTCACACACATGCAAATACACACACAAATCAAACATGGCCTTGTTCTCACAGGAAATCATTGCAGTAATTAACGTCCTTGCTCGCTCCCTTGTTGCCACTCTGATTGGCTGAGAGTCATCCTGAGAAGCAGGTCTGCACAGCTCCCACAGGTATTTCACCAGAGTGAAATTATCCCTGTGCTTGGCAAGTACCAGGGGACATCATCAGCCTGTGTTAGTGTGTAAACATTTCTGTTTTCCCCAGCGCCCCTGTCCCAGTGTCTCCAGCTCACTCGGCACAAGTCATTTGTCAGCCTTGATTTAGATTTATCAACACATAGGCCTCCTGCGACTGGAGCTCAATCTGCACTCCATCACAAATGCCCTGAATCCACCGGACATGCACTTAGTGGTCATGGAAAGGAAGTGGGGGGGTTATAGAAAAGTTGCACAGTTGGGGATGGGATGATGAAGTGATTGAGGGGAACAAAAAATAAAAACTGATACTGGCCACAGAAAGAAATAATAAGGAGTGAGAGTACAAGAGAATGACAGCAACCCAAAGGAAGCAGAGGTCAGGAGGTTCATGTGTGTTTCCAGGCCTCAGTTGAAAGTAGGTGAAGTGATGTGTTGAGATCTGAGGGTCAGGTTCCAAAACCAAAGAATGAGAAAGAGGACAGAGTGCTGAGAGAGGAGGGAGATAAGAGGCACCGGTGTGGGAGGTGAAGAGGGGTGGGCATCCCATTGTGTTGTAGAAAGGCAGGGGAAAAAAGAAAAATGTTTGAGAGTGCAACGGCGTTTGTCTGGGAAGCCGTGCTTTAAAGGGAGCGCAGCGAGAAGCCAGGTAATGGAGGGAAAAAATGGAACAAGGAGGGTCGAGGTGATGTTCAGAAGATAAGCCAAGACATTGAATAGAGGAAATAGTAGTGAGACGAGCACTCGGAAAAGATAGCACCAAAAGGTTAGCTCCAAAGCAAAGGGCCAACATATGCAGCAGATAAAGCACAGATGCAGAGCCTTTCCTCAGGAAGTAAAAATGTGTGATCTATTGCATGAAACAAGATGAAAGAGAAATTGTAAATGAATTCCTTAGATGTGCTATTCTCCAGACAGGGTGTGTGCATAAAGCTGGGAGTATGTGCAAAACTCCAGAGGGTGTGCAAAAAAATCTAAATTTGTGCATATAGTTGTTGAGCAGACGGAAGTGATGCCCTGTTAAAATAGAGTTTTGCAAAGACATTCACACGCCCCAGTAGATGAGAAATGGAGATAATGATCCCTTTTCTCTTTCTCTAGAACAGCTAGGATTTTACATCTAGAGCTAGAAAAAGAGATGACTGATCAAAAGGCAAAAACATTGTATTGTCAATAACTGGGTTTCCATTACAGTCTTCAACAAAATAAAAGCAATATTTCCAAAATGTAGACAAAGTAAAATTACTTCTTGTAGGTTTTTTTTTTCCATTGAAGAGTGTTTGGTCCTGATGTGTGAGTCTAGTGAAGTGTTATCTACTCATCTTGCGATATGTCGTAGTTCTCGTGAGGGGCATCCGTAAATACTTCACTCTGCAGGTGTGCCTGATAGTTCCAAGGCAAAATCCTTATTTATCTCAGAATGGATTTCTTGGAAAGAAATCTACGGAGTTCACCAATGAGTTGTGGATCCAGAAATTCCAGATGTCCCAGCTAATATTTAATGAATTGTTAGGTTATTGAATCTCTCATGGCACCATAACTAGTGAAAATGCATAAAATGTGTTTCCATTACATTTTAACAAGTATTTATATGTATTTCTATATTGAAATGTCTCAAAAACCACTTTGTGAGAGCATAAAAATTTTGTACAATCTTTGACAGTTTTTGCAACATTTCAGCATTTCCATCCCCAGTTTTCTACTGCGCAACTTACATTTTGTGCCCATCTGAGGGTAATGGAAACCCAGCTAATGATAAATCATTGCTACACAGAGTACGTAAACCGAAAGACTTGTGACAAGAGAAATGGTTTCAGAACACCGAGAGGTAAATTCTGTAGTAGTGTGAACTGGTCCATCTCTGGTTGATGGCATCACCTGTAACCCAGTTTGTCCATTTGCCAGAGGTTGGTTTTAGAACATGGGGTTGTTTTTCTTCCGTATTTATGAGTTATATCTCACTTGTCCTGGATAAGTGCCTTGTTCTCACCAGCCCTTCCCCTGAGTAAGGTCCTGTGTCGATGGTTGGCCCTATTTAATGGAGGTGATACCAAGTCCTTTTAGAGCTGAAATGGGAATATATCCTTTTTTTAAGTTCTTGCCATTTCATTGATACAAGAAATGCAACAACAGAAAATCACCATTATAAGCACTGTATCCTCATTCATATATTAAGTCACTACAAACAATATCTGTACCTTAAAAGCCAGGAGTTTAAATCAAGGTGCAGAAGTGAGATACCTTTAAGTTGCATTGATGTGAAATGGAGGGTTAGACGGTCTTTAGCCAATCTTGTTGTGTATCGTATGGGTCCAGATTTACTTGCTATACTGTTTTTGTATTCCATACAGAAGAAGTGATAAATGACATAACCTCTGCCTGCCAATTGTTTGAGTTTATATTATTCCTAAACTTCAATGGAACTTACACTAAATCGCCGCAAATTACCCTGTGTGACGCTTTATGGCTTATTGAGGAAACTCTGTCTCTGCGTTGACAGAAGTAAGACAGTGTAATAAGGTGTAGCGTGATAACTGGGTTAGTAGATTGTCTGGGTTAGTGTGACTTCATCTCAGTTGGTGAGCTCTGGTTTTGATAGAATTAGTCTGGCCTGGGTTTGTATCGTGGTCAGTGGGCCAGCGCCTGCAGCCAGGCCAGCGCTGGTTCGTTAAAGTGATGTTTCTCGTCAAGTGTTCAAATCACACCATTCAGTTGGCCTCCAGCCCCCTGGATGGGAGCCAACGACAGCTCCGTCTCTCACTGCTCTGCATGTCTGCACTTCCTCTTTTTAGCTGCATTCTTTCTCCTCTTTTTGCACCTCTTTCTTTATTTAATTTCTTACAGTAGTAGTAGTCATATCATTAATTGTTGATTTCAGACTTTTTCTATATCTTGTCAAAGGCCAAAGTGTCTCGCCTTTCTAGAGGCACTTGGACGCCAGTTTTCAAAAGCATGGCATCCAGTGTCACTGAGGGAAAATTTCATTCTCTTTGGTCTCATTTTGTCCATAAAAGGAGATTTCACATGAATCTACAGTGGTGGGAAAAGCAGTCCCAGAACCCTCTGGCAAAAAATGAAAGAAGCATGAAAGAAAAGGAGAATGTGGAGCCTGCAGCGATGATAAGACAGCAGTGACAAAGACATTTTGTAAGAGAACAAGTTACTGTAGTTTCTTAATGTCTGAATTACATTTTTGCTAGAGCGCAGAGAGGTTAGAAAGGCAATGGTTCACAACCTGTATGAGCTGGAGTGTTTAGAGGAATTGTGTTTCTATTGCTGTAATTTACAGGGTCACACAGAGCGGATGTGGACACACAATGAGCGCATTGGGTTCTGTGCATGATGAAAAGATTGGGGACTGGCACTTGTTGCTGCTGCCATTTTTCAGTCAGTATAAAATTGCTTGCGAAATAAAGAAGTGTTTATTTAGTTCATCATCATAATACCCCACAGTGCCTCTCAAGGTATAATGGGAGTCTGTCTTTGGCTGCGTTGGACAGGGCCTCTATTATGTCATCAAAATGGGCCGATTAGCAGACGGAAAGGGAGATGAAAGCAAAGGCACCGACTACCTGTTCACAAAGGCCATAATTTTTACCGGTAATTAAAGGCTTACATTTCCCTGACGCATCATCAGGAGTCACCGAACAAACGGTGAGAAGGAGCGACAGAGAGGAAAAGAAGTAGGATTCTCCTCTGTTAAAAGCTCTCAGGCTTGTAATGGTAATTAAGGGCTTGTCTCTGGAGAGGGGACGATATTAGAACAGAAGAGACACCGGGATGGGGGAGTGGGCCCCAACTCTTTCATGTTCTCATTACCCTTACTCATTCCTCCTCTTATTCTGCCCAAATCCTCCAATCCTCTTTTTCGCCCCTCCAATTCCCCCACCACACACCGACCTGCACTTCTCCGCAATGCAGGGGAAAAAGTAATCAGTTCAGCCTATCGTCATTGTTCCATACCAGCTCGCCGTTATGCCAAGAAATCACATTCGTACATAATTACAGGTATATATACAGCTATAACTGTTAGAAAAAGAGCTGCAGTATTTTTTTTTTTAAAAAGGCTGTGTATTTTTTTTTTTTTCATTTTATTTGATTTATTTATTTATTTCTATAAATTCCCAGAGCTCCTAATGTGGCACAGTACCTGTCTTTACTTTCTGTCCTGGCGGAGCATGCAGAGCTGCTCCTACCCAGCACAGTAGGTGTTGTCATGGTAACCTACAGGCAGCTGAAGAAAAGGAATGTTGACAAGGAGATTTGGACTTTCCGAGCTGAACTCCCCACTCGTGATGCAACCAGAAAACGGTAAACACACCTGCCTGGTTACAGTTCTCTGGAGATGTCCCCATGTGTTAAGAAGAGATGAAGAAGCAGCAACAAATATCTTTAGTGTTTGCGATCAAATTGAGAAACCTTTAAGGAATATCGTTGATGCTGGCTAATGGTTGATTTTTTTTTTTTTTTTTTTTTTATGAGTGGTCCATTTTCTGCTGCAACCCTACTCATTAACAATATATGTGTATTGTAAAAGAATCCTGCCATAAGTGGTTAAAGGGTGAAACTGAGGCTGCATATAGCTCACATTAGAGAGCATAAAGAAGAAGGCGTATGAATAATCTTTTCGAACATTCATTTGGGACTTAATTCACTCCTGTTTTCTATAATGATTCATCCATTTTTAACCACACAGATGGATCGACCTCCCTTTGCTACATTAAACACTCATCCACACATTTTGTAGTAAGTTTCATTAAAAACATACTCAGATATCACACAAATCAATCCAAAGGTGATTTAAACTAGTCCTATTTTTTTTTTTTTTTGCGTTATTCAGGGGGAAATGTGTGCATTTGTTGCTTGTTTGTTGCTGGCTTTTCTTATCCTTTTTGTGTGGAGAAAACAGATTACACAGTGGCATGTGCACTTTTTCATGCTTGTTTCACACCTTGTGGGGGAAGAATCATGACTGACGGGGCTTGTATCAGATTCTCCTGCAGTGATCTCCACAGGAAATCTTCACAAACACAATTTCGCTCTGCCTCGCTCTCCCTCACATACATAGAGATACAGTGAACACACAAGTACTGCGTGCTAAGCCATATTGCATAACATATCCAAATTCTAAAACTGCCAAAATCTGGACTAATATTGAGAAACCTTACAACCATTTTTCACTTTAGATTGCAGGTTATGCACTCGACAGTGGGTTGAAAATGATGTTTCACACTTCTGAATGCCCTAAACAATATATTTTATAATCTGTGACATCACTGCAGTATATGGTCTGTGCACTGCAGGGGAAACTCTAGTTTTCATGCATAGCAAACCTAGTCCACATGTACAAGTAGAAGCAAAGTGGATCAGAAACTTAAACGGCATGCAGTGTATGCACTAGTGAGAAACTTTCTTCTGAAAAGAACAAATGCTATTTTGGAGTCCAGAATCTATTTCTAATAATACATCCATGGTTTTGAGCCTTCAGAGACTTTGGCCAATAAGAAAGCGGGTGTTTTATTTGCCGTTCTACAAATACATCAGAATACCCGTGCTCATCCGGTTGGTAGGGCTTAGGACAGAGAGGGGCGAGCTGCAGGAAGAGGGTGTATATTTTTACTTTCAGAGTTTCTATTTTCCTGATTTCTACAGCTTTAAAGTCTCCTTGGATAACACCTCTTTTCTTAACTCTTCATATGTTTCTTTTCAAACACTTTAAGCAAGGATACAGTTTTCCAACAAAAATTTTATGTCGAGTTTTTCTTTTTCTAGTTTCAAGATAATGGATTCAATTGCAGCATCCAGCGCAAAGTGGTTCTGACCATTTTAGAGAAATAGGCCTGCCTAATGTAGAGCAGAGTAAATGGGTTCTCCCAGCAGGAGAATAATATAATCTATTAGACGCAGATTGACAAGGGCCAAATACACTGCACAACAACAGAAATATACTGCCAAAGCTGGCTGCTCTATTTGGTGTGGATAGTAAAAGACCTTTCTCTCTGTTTTGTGTCTTTTCTTAGAGATCCAGTTTTATATTGAAGTGTGATGATCTTATAAGAACCATAATGGGCTGTTATTGTGTCTGTTCTCTGACTGTACAATAAAAAAAATTAAAGGAAAAATAACATAAAAATTACAGAGAGCAAAATAAGTGAAGGCTATTTCCAAATTTAAATGATTAACATGTTTTAACCAATTGATGTAAAATGGTTGTGATCATTCTGGAGAGGTTTATACACAACAACACAACTGTTTTCAGCAAATACCAGTAGAGCAATAGTGTTTTAAATGGTAAAATATGTAACAATCACATGTTCATGTGCTTATGCAAAGTTTGTTTTGGCATCTATGTTGTGGTGTTCTCCATTTCTAAGCCAACAGAGAAGTACTGAGGCACTCAACACTGAGCATAATAACCCTTTTAATTTTTGTGGAAAAATATGACCCAAATCTTTTGCATAGAATTCTGTCTACAGGCTGTTGTCATGGATGTAACTGTTGTCATGGATGTAGATGTGTAGCAAGACAGGTGAGTGTGCTCATTTTTGAAGGTAAATCACAATCTATTCTTCTGTCATAGTAAAAAAAAAAAAATCATTATATATTAATATCTTCATATTATATATTGTGGATTTAATAAGTGACAAGATAAGAGACCAGCATTTATCTTTTGAAGAACAACAGCAAACTGCGGAGCAGCATTTTTTCCAGTGGTCTAAAATTAAGCTAAATATTTATGCTTTCACAAACACACAGCACTTTATCTACATTATCTTAAAATTATTTAGTCATTAATTTTTGTACCAGTTATTATTGTTTGAATATGTGAGTTTTATCATGTGGATGTATCTTTATGTGTTAAATGGGATGTTCATGCAATGATGCACCTTACTGGAACAGCGCACCACTGTCATTGTGTTTTTAATGCAATGACAATAAAGACATTCTGTTTCATTGTGAATAATGGAACTCCAGTTGCCTTATCAGGCACTCGATATAAACCTTGGCATGGATGACTGAAGACTCCACAATCACCGCTAATGAGGGTTTTGTTGACATCAGTAACCTGATTATATACTTGTATAATTATATATTGTATAAAGGGAAAATAAGAAATTAAAATTATATTTTGGTTGTTGTTTTTTTAAAAAAAGGGGGTCATTCCACAAAAAAAAAAAAAAAAGGGGGCGGGGGGTGTCTTTCCAATCCTGGATGCCTCCCTGGGGAGGTGTTCCAGGCATGTCCTGACAGGAGGAGACCTCGGGGAAGACCAGTACACGCTGGAGAGACTATGTCTCTCAGCTGGCCTGGGAACACCTCAGGGTCCCTCCTGAAGAGCTGGACAAAGTGTCTGGGGAGAGGGAAGTCTGTGCACCCCTGCTTAGACTGTTGCCTCCACGACCCGGCCCCGGATAAGCGGAGGACGATGAGAGGAGATGGGTCTTTCCAATGGTTCTAATGTTTGGTTTATGTCCTTCACTCTACAGATTGCTGTTCAGTATGGTGCGATATTGTCACTTAAAAGCTGTTTTGACATTCATCTGCTATGCTGTGACTTTTAGACAGGACATATGGGCACATTATAGTGACAACGAACATAGAAATGTGTCATCATGGTAAAAAAAAAAAAAGGAAATTTAAATTTTTGTAAAGAGTATTTTGAGCTGAAACAATAATTATGCTGTGTTTTCATATACTGCAGTTATAAGCCTCCTTTTACACAGCACTTCTGTTACGGGAATATTTCATCTTTATTGCGGAACGCCATCTGCCTAAATGAATCATTTGATCCCATCTCTGTCGCAGCTCTGTAACACCTCTGGAGGTACTAACAGAGCCCTGATAAAGGTGGAGTCATGATTCCAGAATGCTATGTAAAAGGAACACCTCTAGTTTTTGCAACCAAAGTGTGATGTTTTAATGACATATAGCATGTGTGACCCCTGTGCCAGGAGGATTTAAAAAAGAGCGTGGGCTGTGTACAGTAAACAAACATATCAACATGACTGGACAGATGTCGAGCTGGGGAGACGCCAAGATCCGTGAGCTATTGTCACTTCAGGTGGAGGACTCTATCCATGCTAACATTTGTGGAACACTGAAAGACGGGCCTGTCAGCAGACGATGTGAGTCACCAGCCAACATGAGTCGAGCATGTGTAGAGGCTGTTATTTTAGTCGACCATCTTTTGCAACTTGCTACAGCACCCTTGTTAGGACAAACAACTCGCTATGGCGCTGCTATTCCCCTCCACCTCTTTAGTTCTTACTGTTAGCAGTGTGGTGCTAGTGGCTTCAGACTGAGCTTCAGACCACTGGTTTGCTCTTAAACTGTGCAGTTAACATTAGCAGCACAGTGCTAGCGGCTCCAAACGCAGCCTCAGACTATACACGCATAGCCAGCATGTCAATGTGACTCGTCCGCCTAAGTAGACATACAAATTGACTCTCAGAATCACTTCTGATTACTAGAACGATACTCCTCAAGAGTATCAAGTGTGTCAAGTGTCAAGTCAAGTTTCTCTACTGTTACACAGCGACTCACATCGTCTGCTGACAGGGCCAACTCTGAAGAGGTTAGCTAACAAGAACTATACTCGGGGTATTTACAACACGCAAGTTACACATCACACTTTATGCTACGCTGCGTCACCACCCCTTTGATTCCAGATCGCAGGTCCGCTGTGTAAAATTGCAGCCTTTCCTCACTTCACCTCTGTTTCTTTCTGTGGAAATCGGTCAATATTGGAAAAAAATGTGGGATCCCTATCTTACCTTTTTTCTGGGATCTTTGTGTAAAAGTGGCTACAGATACAGATGTAAATTAGTTTTGTTTATCCTTAGGGGGAAATAATAGTAAGGAAAGAAAACCAAGCAAAAATGGAATTAATTAGCAATTGCTTGAGTGATTCAGTTGTATTGTATCAGGGCGATGAGTAACCGTGGGTCATAATGGGCAAAAGTACATGTAGTACTATATAGAGCCAGTGGATACAGTTCTGGTACTCTTTGTTTTTTATTTATTTTATTATATATCTTTAATGATTTATTTAACAGCACAAAAAAGAGAATTTGGGCAGAGAAGGTAATTGTCATGTATCTATCACTAACACAGCGCTGTTGATGAAACTGTGCGAGGTGTGTTTTCATGTGTTGTTGTTCCGACAACAACAAACACACAGTTGCTGCACCCCACCCCCAAAAGCATGTTACATAACCATAGCAATCTACAAAAGTGTCAACCGTGGCCTAGACAGATGACGTAGTGACTTGTAATCGAATGGTCACCAGTTTGATTCCCTGGACCAGCAAAGAAATTATTGGCTGATGTGCCCTTGAGCAAGGATGATGAGTTAAATGCAGAGGTTCAGTGTCTGTGTGTGCGCTGTATGTCCACAAATGCAGTGTAGTGACAAATGGTGATTCTTAAGCGTACAGTGGTAAGATAACAGCGCTGCTTTTATTTGGAGAGATATACTTTTGTTATCGTATGAAAATAAATGGATTGGTATATCAGACCCCAAGGATTTGGCTTCTCATATTTTTTTTTTTTTTTTTTTGATGATCCCAAGTGCACATATAGAAACACAGCATCTTGATTAGAGTGCACATGGCTAAACAAACGGCGTATCATCAGCAATTAAAATGTCTTTAAAAAAAGAAACAGTGCTGCAGCCAGGAAAGAGCCAGAGATTAAATAATGCGCAGTGCAGTTTCTTTTGGAAGCCTCATGTTTTTGGATGAATACACACACACAGGAACAGGCAGACTGGAAAATGTGATGTGATGTAAAGAAGACCCTCTTTAAAGTGTTGTAATACTTTCACTGTCAGCTGCTTAAATGTGTGTATCTACTGTATGTACTGTACCTCTTCTGCAAAGTGGGAGATTACCAAGACCAGGAATCCTGTGGTATCCTGTGACACACTGGTTTTATGTTAATGACTCGCTACAACATTTACTGTGGAGCCTCATAGTGTTTTGATGTGATTTTTTTTTTTTTGCAATTGTAGTTCTAAAGGTAAAATACATCACTTGCATCTATGCGTCTTTTGACAGCTGTGAATAATTTTAATGAAATCATGGTAAACATTTTCCTGGCTGTGGGGTTTATTTACATGAAGCATCAGGACATTATTTCTATGATAAGTTTAATTGGTCATATTTTAATACAAAGCCTCATTTTGATCTGACAGCAGTTCCGTTTTCTCCATTGAAGTTAACGTTTTGCAAATAGAAATAGAAATGGGAAATATGCTGTTTTGACATATTACCATAGTTGCATCATATTATAAGGATTGAGTTGGAATGGCTTCTCAATGTGAAGCAGATGTAAAAACAGGAATCTAAATCAGGACATTTTGAGTTTTCTAAATTAATTTGCTTAACCCATAAGGGCCCAGAGTGTCTTTTTGTTGTCAGCCCCCAAATGAATTTTTCTCTCTATTTAACCTATCCTTTAAATTTTGCATTTTTTCAAGTGGAAATCATCTATTTTTGCTATGTTTAATTGACTGATCATGTAAATGTTCATAAAAGCTCCAAGGTTACTGTATCAAAACAGAAAAAAAAATGAAGAAAAAGTATCTTTTTCAGTAAAATCTGTCATTACCTCAACATAAACCCTGTGTCTCCATACACTGTCATTGATCCAACTCCATTTTACTGGCGAATTAGTGTTGTAGAAAGATGACAGTGTTTCCACAGTAACTACAGAGCCTCTGAACGTCCAAATGGGTCATATCTGATGACCATGAAAAGATGACAAACTGCATTTTACACCAATTATTTACATGGATTGATAGGATTAATGGATCAACAGTTTAGAGCAGTAGATGCTTTTGGTCAATGGCCATTGTCTGGATGTTTATGAGTTAAATGTTTTATCAAAATTACAAATATATTGTTGAATTTAAAGTATATTAACTCAGATATTTATGTCTCCATATCAGTTCATTTGAGTTCTGTCAGAACCATTGATAGTTTACCTATAATCATCTTGAATCTGAGATAATAATAAAGGTTTCAGTGCTTTGTTGTTCTCTGAGATGGTTCAGATCTTTCGTATAACTAATGCTATGCTTTGTAACAGAGATTTCATAAGTCTTTTCTATAATTGTGGCTACAACAACAACATTTTTTCTGATCTTTTCAAGTGACAGCCCCTCTAGTGGTCCAGTGGTTAGAAACTAGTCATTTATTAACAGGGTAGTGAAAGCATTATTGTGCCTTTGTAGTATCAGTGGCTGTTTCTTAAAATGTGTTTTGTCTGTTCTTCTGTTCTCATGAAACTTAACCAGCGTGGCCCAAGTACTGTTCCATTTGAAAGTTTACAGAAACCAGGAATGCATGAAATACCCAGATGTTGTTCTTGTCTGCTAGCTTAAACCAAGGATGCACTGGTTGGTGACTCGTATAGACTTGGCTGGCAAAATATCCCAAGATGCACATTGTGCTACTTTCTACAACCAATGTACAATGCGCTATCATGACTTAGCGTTAATACACACACCACTTTTAATTGCCGTGTTATCTGTATGCATTATAAGCTTTCCACATGTATGTTCATGCTTCATCAAATACTACACACCAAGGGTTAGGATTACAGTTATGTTTCAGGTTAGGGTTAGGGTTAGGGTTAGGGTTAGGTGTTAATTAGGGTTGGGGTTCAGGGGTCCAATTGACTTTATTCGCACTGGCCTGCAGACTTGAGCCCCCTCCCACAGGGGCTTGAGTAGAATAATGTGAGCTAGGGAATATTATGTGGAGATAGAAGGTCTGGAGAAGCTGCTAAGCTCCACCAGCTGGGCTAGCCACTTCAAGCATAGGGCCTGGGTTTAAGACCAGGTCAGGGTAAGCCCCAGCCCTGGGGCCACAGCAGTCATCCAAATAACCCTCCATGCAAAAAAATCTTATTTTATTCTAAAATACAACCTAGGGTAAGACTGTCTAGTGGTGAAATGCCATTTAAAGACTTATTTTAAGGGAAAAAGGTTAGGGTACTATGAACTGGAGATCGTAGCATAAATTGACACACGATCAAATGTGTTGAATAACGTGCAAAAGGTCCAAAATATATAAGTATAGCACACCAAATTTCATAAGAACTATTGTGGCATACAACACATTTTCATGAGATCAGTTTGCTACAGTAGCTTCTGTTATAACTTAATTCAATGAAATGTATTAGTTTTGAAAAATATGTAAAATGTATAAATGATATGTAAGTGCTAGTAGAAATGTACTGAAATCAAAAGGAGTGGCATATTGTGGTGATACGTTAGAGACCTGATGACAGAAATACACCAGAGACAGGGAGGAAAGTTCACAAGTATAAAGACATTCAATTACAGAGAGACTCGCGTTCTTAGGAAGTCTGTTCTCTGTGACCGTTCTTACCAACACAATACTCTTTATTCTTGATATTGAGAAATGGCCATAGACTCAAATAATTTGACTGAGAGATGACCGCATGTAAATTCACAATGAAATCCCATAACAACAAATTATGGAGTTGAAAATTGTATTTGTCTTCATTTAACCTTTATTTAACCAGGTTGGTCCCATTGAGATGTGGGATCTGGTTCACATAATTATAGTTTAATAACAGCATTTACAAATGCACAAAGACAAAAACCCTCACACAATCAGTTGAAACACTGACAGACGAGCAGTCTTTATTCCACAGATTTCATTCTCTCTTTAAAATCAGTCAAAGGAATCACTGTTTGTAGATGGAGCTCAGACTGAAGCTTGTTTTAGGAGCTGAAAACCTAAAAGATTTCTGTCCTAATTCAGTTCTTATCTTTGGAACAAATGGTTACAAAGAAAATAGAAAAGAGTATGTCACTGAATTTATTAAGTAAAAGTGGTGATGCGCTTCTTGACCAACTGTAATAATACAAAAATTGCCAACATTTATTTAAATAGTGTTTCATTCTCCTGGTCCACTACATCTGAGTGGTAATAATCTTCAATTTTTACAGAGAAAGTTTACATGAAGTGGAATATTTTTATGCTGCTAGTATAATTTTTTTTTTTTCTTTTTAATTTTTGCCATATAGATAGGCAACATGATACTTTTTGGAAATGATAACGCCACATGTGACCAGAAGAAAGGAACCCCAGATGTGATCTCATGCGCATGCTCACTGCATTCTTCTGTGATTTTAGTGTATCCTGAAGCTCTGTCTGTGTTTGTGTACAGCATCACATATAGGTGTGGAATATGTATTAAACCGTTTTAACACTGTTTTTTCCCGATTCCACCTGTACACAGATATTTCTTCAGATCAGGGGTCTCAAACTCATTTAGTTCAGGGGCCATATTCAGCTAAATTTGACCTGAAGTGGGCCACACCAAAAAAAATACTACCATAATTATATATAAATAATGACAACTCCAAACTTCCCTCTATGTTTTAGAGCAAAAACAGTAAAATTATACCA
>JAPTGZ010000015.1:18116440-18127966 GCA_029814645.1 Fowleria isostigma | reverse complement strand
ATATAATAAAAACTAACTTTTTTTAATCAAAATCAATTTTAACAATAAAATAATAAATAAATACAAAAATAAAGAAGCAAAGAAAAATAAAGAAAATAAATAAAAATTGAAAAATAAATAAATAAAGAACTCAAAGGAAAAAAATAAAGAATTATTTCTTTAATGAAAAAAGAAATAAAATGTACTATTTAATCCTATTGTTTGGCCTAATAAGGGTTGTGGTCACCTCCACCTGTCACAGCATCTGTTACATTTAAAAAAACAGAACCTGTTCTAATGGTCGTCAATCACGTCTTTAGTGAAATAACAGAGGAGTCAAAACTCATCGTTAAGGGTACGGGGGGTTCGTCAAATGTGGTCTTTACAGAGGAAAGAGTTAAATCCAACTCTAAATTCTGAAGAAAATCTAATGTAAAATGAGACTCCTGTAAAGTTTAATGAGTTTGAGTACAAGGGATTCAGTTACATACATTTTATTAAAAATATTTCAGCCTTCACATACAAGGCGGTGTGGAAATAATAGAAAAATAGCAGAAATTAGCATCGACTGGGTCGGATAGGGAGCCGTGTGCCCGGAGGAGGTGTCATTTAGCTCTGTTTAATTCATTTAGCACATTTTAGGAAAACAAAATAAATCAAACTTGATCAGACCAGATGATGACGGTGGAGAAAAAGTAGCGGAAAGGGATGGAAAAGAGGGATGGAGGAAGAGGAGAGAAATCTGAGCTGGATGAGGGGGGGGTCAAAAATGAAACAAAAAGAGGGAGAAGGAGGGGAAACAGGCTGATGTTACAGAGGTATGGAGAGATGAGGGGAGGTGAAAGAGCTTGGGGGAGAAAAGGGGGCAGAGAGATAGATGCTTAAAAAGGCAGGGGGGAGAGATGGATGGCAGTAGAACAAAGCAGAACACATCAATCGTTCTTTCTTCAAAGGGAATTCATCTTGTGGGAACACAAACAAGCCCTGGCACTTTTCTGAATGAAAAAAAAAAAAAAACAACACAACACAGACTGCATAATGTCCGAAAACATGCTAATATTAACACAGATGGTGTGAAAAACAGCCTTAAAGAGGTAGTCAGTGCTTAAAACGAGTGTGTGATTTATCATTCACTGAGGGTCTCTCAGTAGTTCACCCAAAAATACTTCTTCTTTTCTTAATTTTGTTTAAGAGCTTGTTTGTGTCCCATCAAGCAGCTTCTGACAGCCTTTTTTTTCTTTTTTTTTAGTTTTACCATAATAACATACTCATAAATTATTGATCTCCGCAAGCTATAAAAGGACACACTGCATGAGTGTTGTGTTTGAAGAACTGATTATTATTGAATTAAAGTAGTGTATTTGAACTTTTTGTAAAACGGTTCTGTGATATAAATTTTAATGAGTTTTTGGGCACAGTTTGCTCGGGCTCTTAACCACAGACACAGAGCTAAAAATGACAAATTACAAGAAAATTCCTGTACACTTATGATAAAAACAAGATTATTATTTTCCCAAAGCATTTTAGCCCTTAAAAATTTACCATGTGTTGATTTTTTTTTTTAAGCATTTACAGAATACATTAGCTTGTAATTAACATTAATCCATCACTGCCTGCCAGTTTCCCATTTAATACTAGTAGTGCTTTTGGGTGCCAGATTGGAAAGGTTTAAACATGCAAATCACTAATTTAATATTTACAATTCATGGATTTTAAAGAGTTTGTTTTTTTGGTATCAACAAAAACATGAGTCATAATCTGAACAACATTCATCTGCACAAACTACGACCGTGATAAGCATATAGGATTAGAGCTGCACAATATATCGTTTGAGCATTGACATCGCAATGTATGTGTGCGCAATAGTCACATCGCAGGTCCTGCAATATAGGAAGGAAATGACCGCAAAGTGTTCTCAGCTAATTTCAAGAGTACCTAATACACAGTTGCTGGTCATAATATTAAAAAATGAGCAATGAACAAGAGAAAATCACAAAGAAGAAAATAACAGAAAATGAATGAAACTGAAAACAAAGAAGAAAATCACCAAAAACAAAGAAAAAAATCACTGAAAATGAAGAAAATCTCTGAAAACAAAGAAGAATATCACAGAAAACTAGGAAGAAAATCACAGAAAATGGAGCAAATTACCGAAAACAAAGAAAATCAGAGAAAACTAGAAGAAAATAATCAAAAATGAAGAAGTCAGTGACAAAGACTAAAATCACTGAAAATGAAGAAAATCACTGAAAACAAAGAACAAAATCACCAAAAAAAAAGAGGAAATCATTGAAGAAAATCACCCAAAAATGAAGAAAGTCAGTAAAAAACAAAGACTAAAATCACTGAAAATGAAGAAAATCTCTGAAAACAAAGAATATCACAGAAAACAAGGAAGAAAATCACAGAAAATGGAGCAAATCACTGAAAACAAAGAAAATCTGAGAAAACTCGAAAATAACCAAAAATGAAGGTCAGTGAAAAACAAATACTAAAATCACTAAAAATGAAGAAAATCACTGAAAACAAAGAAGAATATTACAGAAAACAAAGAAAATCACATAAAACAAACACAAAAATCACCAAAAAAAAGAGGAAATCATTGAAAATAAAGAAAATCACCAAAAACAAAGAACAAAATCACCAAAAATGCAGAAAATCACCCAAAATGAAGAAGAAAGTCATTGAAAAACAAGACTAAAATCACTTAAAATGAAGAAAATCACTGAAAACAAAGAAGAAAATCACAGAAAATGAAGAATAAAAGGAAAAGAATATCACCGAAAACAATAAAGATAATCACTGAAAATGAAGAAAATCACTGAAAACAAAGAAGAATATCACAAAAAAACTAGGAAGAAAATCTGAGAAAATGGAGCAAATCACTGAAAACAAGGAAAATCAGAGAAAACTAGAAGAAAATCACCAAAAATGTAGAAGAAAGTCAGAGAAAAACAAAGACTAAAATCACAGAAAATACTGAAAATCAATGAAAACAAAGAAGAAAATCAGAAAATGAAGAACAGGAAAAGAATATTACCAAAAACAATAAAGATAATCACTGAAAATGAAGAAAATCACTCAAAACAAAGATGAAAATTACAGAAAACAAAGAAAATCACAGAAAAAAAACACAAAAATCACCAAAAAAGAGGAAATTATTGAAAATGAAGAAAATCACCAAAAACAAAGAACAAAATCACCAAAAATGAAGAAAATCTTAGAAAACAAAGAAAAAAATCACCAAAAGTGAAGAAAATCTTAGAGAACAATAAAAAAAATTCCCAAAAAACAAAGAAAATCACTAAAAATTAAGAAAATCGTAATATATATCGCAGGGTTACAAAAAAAATCGCAATGTCTAATATCATGCAGCCTTATATAGGATGAATACGCATCCCTAAATGTAGAATAACTCTATATTGCAGCATCCAAAGTCAGTTATTTTTGGCTGGATGACATTTTTTTTTCCAATTTACAACAGCACTCTCTGATTTCTGCCAAACTGGTTGTCTCTCAATAGCAATTAGTTTTTCACTGTTGTAATAATTGGAGCCACAGGTCAATAAACCCCCGGAAAAACAGACTCATTTCAGTAACTAACAATTAGCACTTTGTGGGTGGATGCCCAGAATCACATCATTCATGGACTGAAGATGTTGAAGGCATTTAAGAGTTGATGACCATGAATAGATGACTTATCGCCATATGTTGTAAATGTTATCATTAACATTTTGCATTTTTCACCAAACAACATGTATTTCCTGAGTAAATTCAAAGGTTAGTGACTTTTTCAGCAAAATACACCATTAACTGAACATTAAAACTAGTAGCAGTTGAAGATCATGAACAGGCAAGATGAATAAAAGTAAAAAGTAAGAATAAAACATAAATGCATGGAGAGCATGTGTCCAATGGGGATTTAACACTGAAAAAAATATGAATGAGAAGCAATGGAAGACAAACAAGACTGAAATATGCCTACATTTACACATATTAGAGTTGCACAATATATTGTTTGAGCTTCGTTATCGCAATGTACGTGTACAAAATAGCCACAGCAGATCCTGTAATGTAGGAGGAAAATTAACTCAGTGTGTTCTCATCTAATTTCAAGGGTACCTGACACACAGTTGCTGGTAACAACACTGAAAAATTAACAATGATCAAGAGAAAATCATTAAAACTGAAGAAGAAAATAACAGAAAATGAAGAAAATCACCAAAAACAAGGACAAAAATTAAAGAAAACTAGTAACTGCAAGCAGTTACACCGGGCCCTCACAGACCCACACAACTCAGGGTGGTTTGGGGTTGAGGGGTTTCGCAAATGCGGGAATACAGCAGTCTGGAGCTCTGATGTGACCGAGAATGTTATAACATTAACTTAGATGCGAACTCTACTGTCCACAAATAGTTGGACACAAAATTCAAAATGGTGGACTTCCTGTCCATGACATCATGCAATGTTTAGACATAGTATCATCAACTTGTTAAGGCTTGTCTGACCAAAGTTCAGCTGGATAGGATAAACCTGTTCTGAACAGTACATCAAAAGGTTAAAAGAGGTAATTTTCTGTTACCACTAGGTGGCGCTATGTGTCAGAGTCAATATTATTATGTCATTTTGTTCAGGGCAGGACTATTATCGACCACATCAAGTTTGGTGCTGATTGGATAATGACCAAATTATATCAGTTTCATTTTTCACGGTGGGACATCAAAATGCCCCGCCCCCTCCTGACCACAGCAATAGTCGCCCATTTATGCAACTTTTTATGCAACCTCTTCTGACTAACCTGACCAGGTCTGAAGTCCATTGACTAAAATCTTTAGGAGGAGTTTGATCAGATAGAAGGTCTGCGAATCACCCAAAATGGCTGAACAATCCAAAATGGCGGACTTCCCGTTGGTCTGGTGTCTTTGGCCCCACTGACTTTTTTTTAGATCTCATTGAGATACATATGTGGACCAAATTTTGTTCCGATTGGAGCATGTGACTGGGCATAGTGGTCTTCATGGGGTGCTACAGAGTCAATTTTGAAGGGACATTTACGAAAACTTTAAAATATCAAATTTTTTGTCACCACGCATAATTTTGCCAAAAAAATTTGACTTTTTGTGCAAGTTCAGGCCCACGAAAATGCAACCGTTTTGGTAAAATAATAAACGAACGAAAAACACTTGGACCCTTACAAAGAAGAAAATCACCAAAAACAAGAAAATCACTGAAATCAAAGAAGAAAATCAGAGAAAATATGAATATTTTTCCATACATTTGTTTTCCTTTTCCATACTTTTCCAGACCTGGAAATTCCTGAAATAAAATTCCATACTTTTCCATACAAACATACATGGTGTAGGAACCCTGTGATCACAATCATCAGATCGATCCTGTTAGTAGATTAGCTTCAGCGTGGTTTTGCGTGTGCAGTCAAGTTTGCACACGTTTTTACATGTGCAAACCTTTAGTAAATCAGGCCTCATGTGTCTGACCACAGCTGTCACTCACACGGAGGCAGGAAAACAACGAGCAGAACCTAGATCAGGATCATCACCATATTATTCAGAGGAAATTCTGAAAAAACTGTACCCGGAGATGTCCCACTGTGCATTTGTTCTACAGGCGGCATGAACTCTCAATCAACACCCGTCATATAAAAAGATTCTACATGAATAAAAATATGTTTTAATTGAATCCTCTTCATGCATTTTTATCCTTTAAACATACTTTCCAGGCGTTTTTCAGGAGGAATCACTGAGCCTCTCTAAAACTCGACATCATCCCTTTAAGTAAAGATGATTTCCACCTACTATTGTATGTCACTTCTGTGGCTTCCACACTGTGATTAAGAAAACTTCCGACAGGCAACACATCCGGCTTTGCAAAATGAAACATTTCACGCCTAAAAAAAATGAAATCTTCCAATTATTCAGGGCGATGAAAACGGGAAAATGTGGAAACTTGACAGTTGTCCAATTTGAGATTGGGCCCGGCTGGGGAAATTAAACGGACAGGCGTGACACTGTGCACCGACCCTGCTGAGGCTGACTCATAAAAATAGGATTTTCTTTAAATGAGTTTGAGGAGAAGAGGAATTGTGTGTGTGTGACAGGCTGTGTGAGAGTTTGTGTATATTTACAGGTCAGTTTGAGTGTATTTGTTCAGTCTATGGACTTGTTTAATGAGTAAGGATTATCATTTAAATCTAAAACTCATTTTAGTTCAGGGGCCACATACTACGACAGCGTACAGGGGCCACAGAAGAAAAATAAATCGCTTATCACTGAGAGAATAAAGTCATAATATTATGAGAATAAAGTCGTAGTTTTAAGAAACTTGTAATATGTCGAGAATAAAGTTGTAATATTACAAAAAGAAAGTCATAATGTTACAAGAATAAACTCATAATATTACCACAAGAAAATCATAATATTATGAGTATAAATTCAGAATATTTTGAGAATAAAGTCGTAATATTACGAGAATAAAGTCATAGTTTTAAAAAACATAATATTTTGAGAATAAAGTCATAATATTAATAACAAGGAAGAAAATCAATGAAAATGAAGAAGAAAATTACCAAACACAAGAAAATCACTGAAATATTACAAGAAAAAAGTCATAATATTACAAGAAAAAAGTTGTAATATTATGAAAATGAAGTTGTAGTTTTAAAAAACTTGTAATATTTCGAGAGTAAAGTTGTAATATTACGAGAAGAAAGTCGTAATATTACAAGAATAAAGTCGTAGTCTTAAAAAACTCATAATATTTTCAGAAGTTGTATATTACGAGAATAAAGTCATAATATTAATAGCAAAGAAGGAAAATCAATGAAAATGAAAAAGAAAATCACCAAAAACAAGGAAGAAAATCACTGAAACATTACGAGAAATATTACGAGAAGAAAGTCATAATATCATGAGAATAAAGTTGTAGTTTTAAACTCGAAAATAGTGTTGTACTTTTATGAGTTGTAATATTTTGAAATTAATTTGATGATCAGAGTTTCCTGTTACAGCGAACGCAACAAGTGAAGCAGCAACTTCACTTCTGTTGAACTGGACCAACCTTATTCTGGTAATATTATGACTATATCTTCAGAATATCATGACTTTATTTTTGAAATATTATGAGTTTTTTTTTAAACTACAACTTTATTCTCATAATATTATGACTTTATTCTTGTAATATTATGACTTTATTTTTGTAATATTACAACTTTATTCTCAAACATTATGAGCTTTTTAAAACTATGACTTTATTCTCGTATTGACAAGTCATTTGTGTTTTTTATGTAACCCTTATATGCCGTCATAACATACAGTTCCATCTGATCTAAAGTGGGCCGGACCAGTCAAATGATAGGATTAAAACTTTTAAATAATGTCAAAGTTTTCTGTGTTTTTGAGTGAAAAAAGTAAAATTCTGTAATGAAAACATTTTCATCTACAAACTGTACTTGAACGTATGATGAACAAATATGAATAACCAGAAAATTCTTAAGAAAAAGTGCAATTTTAACAATAATATGCCTTATTTTATCATTTATACATACGGATCACAACTTACACATCACAGTGGATTTACAAACACATAAAACATTTAGTAACAAGCAGAATATTGTGAAAATTCTACTTCTTTTAAGACATTTCAGGTTTTTCATACTTGTTCAGATTATTAACAGTTTTTGTTTAATTCTAGTTTGTAAATGTAAACATTTTTGTGTAATTTTACTTTATTACACTAAAACAAAAAGAAAACTTAGCTTTTCCCATTATTTAGTACAATAGAATTTTGCTGGTCTGGTCCACTTTACATTGAACTGACCTAAAACTATTTTAACATCCTTGATTGTTAATATTTTCAGTGTAATTTTTACATGTCACAAATTCAACCAAGGGGCCGGATTAGACCCTTTGGTGGGCCGGTTTTGGCCCCTGGGCCACATGTTTGACACCTGTGATCTAAATGCATGTCAGTTTTCAGTGTGATCACCCCATAACCTTCCATTTACCTTGTGTAAATGAGCTTATTAAGTCATCTGTGTGTGTGTGTGTGTGTGTGCGTGCGTGCGTGCGTGCGTGCGTGCGTGCGTGCGTGCGTGCGTGCGTGCGTGCGTGTGTGTATCAGGATAATGAGTGAGTGGTCAAGGTCCAGGACACCTGTCAGTGTGTGTGTGTGTGTGTGTGTGTGTGTGTGCGTGTGTCTGTGTGTTTGTAAAATTATACATTGTGGGGACATGGCTTTGAATACACATTCTAATTCTGGGGACACACAAATTTATGGGGAAAAAAAATATGTCCCCATAAATTTTATCTTTAAAACATGTATAAAATGTCCAGAAGAATTTTTTGTTTGTTGCTGAAGACCTGGGACCTGAGGAACATATTTTGTTTCTGTGATTACCGAAATGACAAATAAATTCTGAATCTGAATGTGACTGTGGAATTAATTAAAAAATGTATTTTATGATATAAAAATTCAAACTAATATTATTGTTCAGAAAATTTTTTTAAGACCTACCTACAGGAAAGGGATGTCCCCATATGTCAGCTTTACAAGACTATGTGTGTGTGTGTGTGTGTGTGTGTGTGTGTGTGTGTGTGTGTGTTGCAGGGTGTAAAAAAATGTAATGTCAGTTTTTTAATATATAGCTCAAATAGAAATTATATGTATCCAGAATTTGCAGAAACATACGTTAGCAGCATTTTATCAGGGACGTCTTGTACACTTCAATATAGTGTCTAGACTATTTTGTTAATTTAAAGTGTAACTGGATTAGGACTGAAGGAAGAAGACAGACATCTGTATGCTTGACATTGCTGTATGATCCAGGTGTTCTTCTTTAATCCATAAGGACCCAGTGTGACATTTGTGACACCACCCAAATAAATTTTTCTCCATATTAAGTGGTTTATTACCATTTATTTTACGATAATAGCATCTTCTGTATTTTGTGTTTTTTCAGTGAAAATCATATATTTTCCAATATTTAATTTACTAATCATGCAGATGTTCATAAAAGTTTAGAGTAAGATTGAGATATTAAATTGAAAACAGAGAAAACTGAAGAAAGTGTCTTTCTAAGCTAAATATATCATTAGCTGAACATAAACCAGTGTGTCTATTCACTGTCATTGATCCAACTCCATGACTTTTACTTGTGAATCAATGTTGTAGAAGATGATGGCGTTTCCATGGTAACTACAGTACGTCTGAACGTCCAAATGGGTCATATCTGATGACTATGAAAAGGTGAATAATTGTATTTTTCACCAATTACTGACATGGATTAGTGGATCAACAGGAATTAAACACTCTATATCAATACATAATTTTGGCAGATAGTGAATCTTTGGGTTGTTATGGGTTAAAATAGATTAAATATAGAGAAAATTTTATTTGGAAACTGACACAAAAGTACCTCTGGGTCTTTATGAGTTAACAAAAGAAACACCATGAATATAATAATTATGTTGCAATGGGGACTGAAGTTAAAACTGTGGCTGAGCTTCGAGCCCTGTATTCGGATTAGAGCAAGACTGCATGTGGCCTTCAACAATTTCCTGCGATTCCCAGGGAGCTCAGTGGAGACTTCCTCTCCAGGCAGCAGCAGCCCGGTAGCATGATTCTCCTTGTTTGCAGCTCATGTGTGGGATAAACTAACAGCACAGGGGATATGGTATTAAGGACAAATGAAAATGTTTCATCTGTCATAGAGCTGCACAATATATCGTTTGAGCATCATCATCACAATATACGTGTGCGCAATAGTCAAATCGCAGGTCTTGCAATGTAGGAGGTGAATGAACTCAACATGTTCTCATCTAATTTTAAGGGTACCTGACACACACTGATCACAGACATCCATCAATCAGAATCAGAATCAGTATAGGCTTTATTGTCATTGCACATGTTCCAGAGCAACAAAACTCCTTACAGTACACCGTCCAAGAAAAACATACAAGACATAACATTCCATGGGGGATACAGAGAGAAAGGGTAAACACGAGGTTCAGAAGGAGATGAAAAAAAAAAAAAGGTAACATCACATTGCACAGAAAGGTGCATTGTCTTGTTGGAAAAAAAACACCTCAGTGTTTAAGCACAATAAACAAACATTTAAAGGCAGGACACGAGCAGCGTTGTGAAAGCGTTGGGTTGGAGGGAATTAGGACAAGACTGACATGTCGTTGTCCGAGGAGCAGCACGCAGCCGGCTTGGGCGCACAGTGTACTTCATCTTCACCACTTCGCATCAGATGGAAGTGAAGGTGGAGGGGGGCCTCCATGACGGGAATCGTTCAGTTGTTTGAAGCAGACCACACCCCTGCACATGGAGTGAGTCACTGGTAACAACATTGAAAAATAAGCAATGAACAGGAGAAAATCACTGAAAATTAGAAAGAAAATCAAAGAAAATTCAAAAGAAAATTAAAGAAAATTAGGAAGAAAATCACCAAAAACAAAGAAGACAACCACCAAAAACAAACAACAAAATCACAAAAAAATTAAAAAGAAAATCATCAAAAACAAAGAAGAAATTTTCTGAAAATGAAGGAAAATCACAGAAAACAAACAAAAATATCACTGGAAAAAAAAAAAACACCAAAAACAAAGAAGAAAATCGGAATATATATTGTAGAGTTAAAAAAATTGCAATGTCATTTTTTTCTAATATTGTGCAGCTCTAATCTGTCACAAAGAAACACTAGTAGAGTAAATCATTTGCACAATGTGGGTCCTTTGAATTCTGTTTTTTGCACTCTAACAGTTGCAGTAAAGGCCTACATCTAAAACAGGAGGTGCACCAGTGTGAGTGGAGGTACATGTGCGGAAGGTTTCTACTTTGTAGGTACAATGTGTAGCCTTTGTAGATCTCGGCTGTGGACAAATACCAGGCTGAGAGTGGCTGTTGAACTTTGAAAATGTCAACCACTGCCCCTCACAGACAGTACTATCAGTTCATTCCTGGATGTCCTCCCATCCTCCTTCCCTGCACGTCTGAAAACTTTCATTGTGCCATGAGTGACCTACTGAAATCTTTTTGAAGCTCTGTCGGGTGGTAGGCAGAAGAAGCACAGAGGATACATGTCCTTGGTGCAAACACAACGGGTTTTTCAAAAATAACCAGGCCAGCTTTGCTCAGAAGACTCACTCACATGTTCACCGCTAGTGACAGTAAAAGCACTGGAGAAAAAGCCCTATCAGCGGTGTGACTAACTACTCCAAACATGTGTAAAATGTGATTGAGTAAAGCAGTTCTCAATGAATATGCAAGTATTCTGTTCTTAATGCGCCAGAAAGGATTTTAACCACATGCAGTAGTTTTTGAGTGGATGTTTAGTTTAAGTTCTGCACACTAGAATCATCCTCAGCGCTGTAACATGCAGGGTTTGTACGGCTGCTTGAAAATGTGTCAATTTCAATGTTGTGTTTTTAAGGTCTGACAAGTGCTTGAATTTTAGTTTAACCCTCGTATGACCCCTGGACATTTTTGTCCATTTCCAAAATCCAAAGCTCCCTCACAGACAATCACCTT
>JAPTGZ010000015.1:18086285-18098487 GCA_029814645.1 Fowleria isostigma | reverse complement strand
AGTGCTTTTAGACATTCCATGTTTTCTTTTCTGTCTGTTTTAGTCACATGATACACACAGGAGTTAGTACTTCATTGTATATTGTTTTTGATGACTTTTGGTGGTCTAATAATGTTTTCCGCGATTGTATATCTAATTATATACAATAATAGTACAAGTGAATGTGGAAATTGCAAATATTGTGCATTACTGAAGAACAGGGCAAAGGCTTTATGTACTTTTGTATGTTGTTTCATGTCAGCTGTCAGATTGTGTGGAATCAACAGCACAAGGCAGTGAATACATTTACAATTCATGCTTTTAGCTCTTTGAAGGTATTTTCTTCTTCTTACATATGGTATTGCATTTAGGGTTGCATCAGTATGAGATTTTGAAGTAGATCATGATATGAAAATTAAGCTCCCAATTTGGTTTTTTCACATGTCAGACATATAGTTTTCTTATTTTCTTATTTATAAGGTCTATTTTCAGGCTTCTTAGATGTCCTTTTATTTAAAAAAATAAATAAAAAAAGGCAGATCCTACACCCCTCAGATTGTCCACCATGCTGAATGACACCACTATTTTGTGGATACACTAAAAGACATATGTATACTTTATATATGTTATAAATCACTGACTTTATATTTCTGTCATCAATTCTTAAGATACGGGAGGTAAAGAGATGAAGGGATGTATTTTCAGGGTCAGACAAAGTCTTTATATGAGAGGATGAGGGAACCGTAAAGTCAACCATTAGTTTCCAAACTGTTATTTTCAAACCAGTAGTTTTCTGTTTCTGCTGTTTCTACGTTGAATTTTGGAGACACAACTGACCATATTTGGTGTTTGGGAAGAAGGAAAATAAAAGGGCAGAACTAGAGAAGCAAGAAGTCAGAGGTTGGCTAATGCTAAGCACTAGCTTACTAATTTGGTAAATAAGTAAATTTCATCAAACATAGTGTACTGCAGTCATTTTCCAGTCTTGTCAATGGAACTTATTAGTCACAACTACAGTACAAGTGATTGTCAGGAAATAACAAGTTTTACTGAATAAACAGAAATGTGAAACATTCAACTAGCCTGTCAATCAAAGCCTGACAGGCCAAAGAAAAAAGGAGAACATTTTACCCACACTAGAATCTTGTTAATTGAGTAAATACCAGATCACTTATTAGAGGAGCCAAATAATCTGATCAGATCTGACTGGAATGAGTCTGGAAAAAAAAATATTTATATAGAAAAGTCTAATATAAGTCTGAGAGAGGCGGGGCTTTTTGGATCCACTCCCAGCAGACTGTATTAGCATTAACACTATAAAAAATACTGCCATAATAGTTAAGTTTAGTTTAGTTTATTTCAGTTTATTTTGAGCTTATGCACTCTATGTACAGTGGCAATTACATATACATGTACAATATTCAATACTGTTGATATAGATTTCATACATATGTACACAGACATGGAAGGATTGGCAAAATAAGAAAAAAAGATGAGAAAACCATATGCACAAGTATACACAACAAGCACCATACATGACGAATCCACATATAGTTATACATTCAGAACTATACATGAAGAATGTGTATATGAAAACATATGTACAACAAACAAGCAGACTTGTAGAATGTGCATATTCAATGTGCAAGATGTACCATCTGCTCTGTGTATATGTCTATCAAATATGGCAGATTTAGAAATGATGAAAACAAGCCCTCTGAGCTGGCTCATCTTCTGGATAATTGAGAAACTGATCATGTTCATAGATATTGTCATGCAGCATGTGTGAGATGATTTATTTATTCTCAGGGTAGTACCTGCCTTCATCTTGAGATAATAACAAAAATGTCCAAAAGTGTCTGTAAATCTATGATGAAAGAATCTTTTAAAAAATGTCCTGAATCCAGATTCAGGTTCAGACCTGAACTGTCTTTAACCATAAAGACCCAGTGCTACATTAATAGCAGTTCCCAAAATGCATTTTTCTCTTTATTAAACTTCCTTAAGTCATTTATCACCATTTATTATGATACTATCCTCTGTGTTTTGTGAGTTTTTAGCAAAAATTAAGTATTTTCCTTTATCTAATTTATTGATCATGTAGATGGTCATAAAAGCTTAGATTAAAGTTGAGGGTTATTATATCAGGAACAGAAAAAAACTGAATAAAAAGTGACTTTTTTCAGTAAATCTATCATTAACTGAATATTAACCCAGTGTGTCCATCCACTGTCATTGATCCAACTCCATGGATTTTACTGATAAATCAAGTTTATAGAAGATGATGGTGTTTCCACATTCACTACAGAGCCTCTGAACATCCAAATGGGTCATATCTGATGACCATAAAAAGACACCAATTTTACACCAGTTATTTACATGTATTGATAGGATTAGTAAAGCAACAGGCTCTGTTTTGATCATTTGTGAATGTTTGGGTCTTTATGGATTAAGAGGACAGAGATATGGGGCAGGTTGTGTCAAAGTTTCATGTATAAATGTGCTGATGTGTGACCTGATTATAATTGTAGCTGGTCATAACAACAATAATGGGGGAGCTCCATATACCATAGTACCTTCAAACTGGGATGCTTTCTGATTCAGTTATCACACTGTAGATAATATTGCGACCCAACTTGCAATACTCCAAGTATCACTCTTGGTATAGTGTTAGTATCATATCGTGAGTTACTCTCTGATTCCCACATGAAAGTACTTTATAGTATTTCACACTGGTTGTTCATGCACTATGCACCACCGAAATGGGAATACAGTGCACAGTGTGTAGTGGGATCTGATGTATTGAACAAATGTATCATCCTCCTTAGTTTGTATTAATAAATCCATGAAATTCTGTCTGAACATATTCTCATGCGTGTTAACTTTGCCTAGTAGTCCATCTGTGCCAGTGGTACACAGTGTGCTCTAGTTAGTAGTGATGCTGTGTTTGTACTGTAGGTTTAATGTGGAACAGATAAAACGCAAACACGTCCTAGTTGGTGCAGACAGAATTAAACATCAGTGAGAAATATGTGAAGGCTCTGAGTCCTCGCTGACTGAGTTGCCTCCTTCCCTTTAATCAAAAGAACATTGCCGCCAGCACCAGCGCCAAGCAAAATCATTGTAGATGAATGTCCAATCAGGGAAACATAGTATCTGATTAATCATATGTGAGATAAAAGTTGAGTGAGAGAAGACGCAGCTACTTTGACAACTGTGTTAAGCATGTTTCTGTGTCTGTTCTGTGTTCTTTTTGTGACTTCAATGTGAAAATGTTTATGTTTAGGTCTCACCAATGAGCATTACCAGGATGACACACGACTCTTTGGAGGTACTTGTCCTCAGTCTTTTCCTCTTGTATCAGCTGCTGTCATTTTTCCCGCTCCTAGAAAGTAACAGAGAGATGCTCTGAGTGGCAGTGTTGTGTTATCTGAAGCACCAGGCCTAGTTTAGATACTCAGCACCTCAGCCTTGTCAAACAGACTGTGCAGCTTTATCACTCACTGGCCCCCATCTGCAGTCATTAAATGCAGCGCTAAGCTTTGTCTGTGGATCTTCAACTGAGGTGTTGATTAGATCCCATATATAAGTATGCTTTACACTGTACCACAGCACTGCAGTGAATGTGTATGTATGCATGTACACTAGGGGTTGCACAACCTGCAGTCTTTTGGCACCAATACTGAGTATATGGACATCATCAAGTATAAGTAAAGCGGAGTACATAGGAATTATTAGACTTGAAGGAGTGATATTTTGCCTTTTTTTAAAATGAAATTATGCATCTTAATATAAACTGTAAATGTTATGCTTGGGTCTAAATTTTTCATTAATTCAACACTACAGGTCCATCTTCAGCCCTATTTCTGAGTAATCAGTTCAGTTTAGTCAAGTTTATTGCCGTTTGCAGTAGAAAATCACATTGGAAAAAAAAGATGCAATAGCTCAAGGTGCACAGTCAGCATTTAAATAGACACACAATACACAAAACTTAAATGCACATGAGGCAAAAGCACTGTCATGATAAACAAAAAACCCACAATAAAACAGCAAAAAATAAATAGATATGCAATGAAAGTAGATAAAAATAAAGTGACGTGAGACACAAGAAAGGTTGTTTTGTGCACTTGCCCTTTAAATACAAATGAGCCACTTCACACCCACCCCCCTCCAGGTTGTTGACTGTGTTGCTCTGTCCCGTTCCCCCACTAAGTGTTCATTAATACAACCAACAACTGAATATTCTAGGTAATCGGCTCAAAGTTTGGACATATTTTTATTATGCACTACAACTACTGCAACTGATAAACAATAATGCTATACTTGGAGAAATATGCACGGGAAGTCTTGACCTTATATGTGCAAATGTAGTGATGTAACTAGTTGTAGATGTAACAAATTAAGAAGGAATTAAAACGTGTTGAAGAAATCTACTCAGTTTTTGCAAGAATTAATAGAAAGATAACCCTTTATGAATGTTAGGGTCCAAATAATAAATCTAAGTTTAGCAAAATATGACTCCTTTAAGACTGAAACAAAAGCTAGCTCTGAAAAATAACTAGTTCTTTTCTGTAAAAACAACATAACATCAACTTTATTTTGGGTTTCTTCCAAAGTTAGTGGCTGATGATGTACAACCATAAAAGGCTTTGCACAATAAGGAAGCTTAAAAAAACTCTACTTGTGTTTTTAGTGCAGTTATATTTATATAGCACCAATCATAATACATGAAAACAGTATACAAAGGAAACTATATGGACAGAAAACCCAACAGATCCTCCAGGACTAAGCTCAAGGTGATAGTGAGGAAAAACTACAGAAGGAAAAACCTCCAACAGAACCAGACTCCAGGTAGGCAACCATCTGCCTTGACCAGCTGGGGTTAGTGGACAGAGGAGAGAGAGAAAACAACAACAACAAACAACACAGACACTGGACAGACAAACACTGGGCCGGTCGGAGTCCGGAACCACACTGAACAGAACCACAGACACCTGGAGGAAGAGATGAAAAGGGAACGAAAGACAAGAAGAGAGAGAGAACACAGATGAGAAAAGCACAAAGTACGAGAAATGGAAGATACAAAGTTAGTTACATATAATGGTGACATGGAGGAGGAGAAAGAGGAGGAGGAAGAGGAGGAGGAGGAGGGGCCTTCGGCAGCCTAGGACTACACAGATAAAACTAAGAATTACCAGAGCTAGCCCTAAATATAAACTTTATTAAAAAGAAAGGTTTTTAAGTCTAACCCATAAAGACCCAGGGTTAATTTTGTGTCAGTTTCCAAATTTTTCTCTCTGTTTTACCTTTAGTAAGTGATTATCTACATTTATTATAATATTATCCTCTGAATTTGTGTTTTTTGGTTATCGGTTATTTTTATTAATTTATTTTACTGACTATATAGATGTTCATTAAAACTCATACAATGTTGAAACTTATTATATCAGAAACAGAAAAAAGATTTTATGCATACATACATACATATATAAATACATATATACATATATATATACATACATAATAATCGAGCTTTATGTTTTTATCATTTTATTTTTCAACATTTTGTACAAGAAATATTTTTAAAGAAATTTGACAAAGGAAATAAAGTAAGATAAAATAAAATAAGAATATTTAAAGAGGGGTGTGCACAATCAAATAATATACCCGAACAATGTACAGGGAAATACAGTTTCATAAAGGAAAGAAAGTATATAAATATAAAACAAAGTAATAATAACAATGATAATGAGAAAAAGATTTACACAAATTTTGGTCACTTTAGTAAGATTATATGTCCTCCATGTATCCCATATTTTATCAAATTTATCTTTTGGGAGTCTGTTGTAAAATGTGACTCATGAAAACTGAGTAAATGATTTGATCCCAGTCTTCCAGAGTTGGGGCATTTATATTTAACCATTTTTTCAGCAATAGTATTCTTAACAGCTATACTTAACAAAAATGAGACTTTTTTAGTCAGATTTATCAAAAACTGAACATAAATCAAGTGTGTCCATCCACTGTCACTGATCCAACTCCATTGGTTTTACTGGTGAATCAATGTTGTAGAAGATGACAATGTTTCCACGTTCACTACGGAGCCTCTGAATATCCAAATGGGTCATATCTGATGACCATAAAATGATGACAAACTGCATTTTACACCAATTATTGATTAGTGGATTAACAGATATTCAACATTTTACATCAATAGACGGTTGTAGTCGACAGTGACTGTTTGGGTCTTTATGGGCTAATCTTAAAGGTGGAGACAAAAATAAACTTTTTCCATATTCTATCAATCAAAGCTTATTCCTTTCTACCACTGAACTATCAAACAGCACTGGTCTGTACCTTTTTAGAAGTGATATGCCTCTGAGATTAAATGTGCTAAATGTTACATACTTTAATTAGATGAATTAGAAAACAAATGACAAAAGTGCAGGTGAACTGGCGTTTCCTTTGTGTATGTTTAAGTGTTAATAAACATACATATTGGTTTATGTACAGTTGCACCATTGATTTATAACTCTTCTTCTACAAAGAACCTGTAAAGTGAATGTATTGTAATGTGCAGAAAGTGAATGTGAATGTGAGACAAACATGCCTTTTAATTCACATGTCACATTTTGAAGACTGTATTTTGGAAACTATAGCCAAACATAATTTTTTGCTTAATTTTCTTTATTAGTGACTTCAAATTGGTAAAGTTTCACTACTTTTATTCAGGAAGCCTTTTACTTGTAAACCAGTAATCAAATTTAATAAAAAAAAATAAAAATAACACTTCTTATTTATTTGGAAATCTAACTAAGATTAAAGCAAAACTAAAAAAAAAAAAAAAAAAAGTAGAATTGAACTGCAAACCATAGATATATACAGGGGTGTCCCAAAAAATTTGACATTATTTGAGAAGTCTATATCGGAGTGGCTACATGGTCAGGAGAAATGACACTTGATAAGATTTATTTTGGACGTCAAACATTTTATTCTACAAGTGTCCATGAAAGACTCTGGGGAATGGTAATTTTATAATGTTCCAAAGTTATTACAAATGTTCAATGTGTGCAAACAAATTCACGTTGCTCATTCACATTTGACTGAGTTTGGACATAATTCAATACACGGACCGCCTTTTCTGTTGCAGTAAACGGCATGTCTGTTCCTGAAAGCGGAAAAATAGAAATGATGACACTTTTTTGAGCAAAAAGTGCAAACAAATCTTAAACAAATTATTAGGTGGTGAAATTATGTCAGTTTTTTTGGGACACTCTCTATGATGCCACGGTTTTCAAAAACATACTAATCGAAAAGGTTTATAAATTGATTGACAAAAATTAAAACTAAAGCCATTTCATCTATAATTTCAGAATGTTTTAGTTAGTTTTGTAAACTCACACAACAGTTTCAGTTAGCTACAGTTTTTTTTTTAAATTATTGTTTTTATTTATTTCAGTTAACAAAAACGTTTCATGAATTTTAGTTTTCGTTATTTCATTAGTTTTCATTAATGATTATAACCTTAATCATGACATCGACCTATAAACTGTTGGAGCTTAAACCCTGATGGTTTCCACTGTCTTCCGTCCTCCCACCTACCCTCCACCAACTCAAATATAAACACTGACAATCCTTCAGTGAAAAGTGACATTGAGATCAGATATATAAATACATATAAATCTGTGGTTTACAGACGAGACAGCGACAACATTTTTCCTGGTGACGAGGTTGTTTCAGGTTTATAGGGCATCAGGTCATTGGCATAAATATACTTCTGTGAGTAGCAAGGGAAAAGAGAGATGAATATAGTGAGACAAGAAAGATGTCTGTAGAATGAACAAGAGAACATGAGCACAGTCACAAGAGCTTTGCTTCACACAGACTTCCAGGTGACACGAACACCACAGCACAGACGTGACGGGACCAGATTAGAGCCAGAACGTGACACTTGCACACATTTAATCTACATGTGGTGATATGTTGGAATGAGCTGCCAGACTCTCCACCTGTCTCCTGCTCCGGGTCTGCTGTGTTGGTGGTCATGTGACGGCATTGCCAACGACTAGTGAACGTCAGGCTGTAAAAGTCCACTCTGGGTGGTAGAGTCAACCTGTCAACCGGTCTGTGCAACCCCTAGTGTGCATCCACATGCAGCCCAAGTGTAAACATGTACAGACGGCATAAATAGACCTGCTCCACTGTCATTGTCTTGTGTTGTGTCTGAGGTTCTGTGTCCTTCCATCAGTGTTGAATATCGGTCTTTGTCCTCATTAAGTGAGCAGCTCCATCATGCAGCCGTTTAGCCAGTATTAACTCTATCATTCTAACGCTCTAATATTCCACTAATTTTCTCCTCCTTTTCCTTATTTCTTCGTTACTTCAGCTTATATAGAAGATGTGGCTCGCTGTGTAGACCAGAGCAAGCGCCTTATCATAGTAATGACACCGAACTATGTAGTACGACGAGGCTGGAGCATCTTTGAGCTCGAGACGCGGCTGCGGAACATGCTGGTGACCGGCGAGATCAAGGTCATCCTGATCGAGTGCGCCGAGTTGCGCGGCATCATGAACTACCAGGAAGTGGAGGCTCTCAAGCATACTATCAAAACCCTCACTGTCATCAAATGGCGCGGCCCCAAGAGCAACAAGCTCAGCTCCAAGTTCTGGAAGCAGCTGCAGTACGAGATGCCATTCAGACGCACAGAGCCCATGCTCACCCATGAGCCGGCGCTGGACGTCAGCGAGCAGGGCCCTTTCGGAGAGCTGCAGACCGTCTCCGCCATCTCCATGGCTGCAGCCACCTCCACCGCCATGGCCACCGCCCACCCGGAGCTGCGCTCGTCTTTCCACAACACCTACCACACCACCATGAGGCAGAAACACTACTACCGCAGCTATGAGTTTGACATTCCCCCGGGAGGGACCCTGCCACCTCTGTCCTCTCTGGGGAACCAGCACACCTACTGCAACATCCCACTGACACTGCTGAACGGACAGAGGCCTCCGGGAAAGAGCCGAGAGCACAGCCTGGAGGAGGCACACGCTAACAACGCCATGCTCCCTCTGCTTCCAAGAGAAACCAGCATCTCCAGTGTCATCTGGTAATAATGAAGAATCCACTGTTGGAGAATCAGTCAGGGTCAGACACGGTGAACAGTCAACGCAGCAGACAGTCCAAACTACGGGAGGAAGTGTTCTGGATCCCTTTGGTTCCAACATTTGACAAACAGTGGCAAGGGACGGAGATACAGCTGTTTTAGGACACAGTTTCCCTTGTTTTTTTTTTGTTTTTTTTTTCAAGTGGACAGCGCCTCTGTTCCAGGGGTTGTTTTCTATGTGGAACTACAGGAAATTTAATTCAAACTCACTGTTTCATCAACTGGCAAGAGATGGACTTGTATGAACTCTACAGGAAAATTCAAGAACCAACACAACGGCAATTGTGCACACTAATACGAACACATACACACGTGCAGACATATAAACAAAAGGAAAACAGGGTCTTGTACATATATTTCAATTTCTTTGTAGCATCAGTGTTCTCCTGTTTTGTTCTTTTGTTTGTTTTATTCAATCATGTTTGTTGCCTTCTCTACTGTAGAACTTTGCTTTAACCTGTTATCCAGAGTTGTATATTTTTATTGTTTTCCCTTTTTTTAGTTTGTTCTTTTTCTTATTTCAGTGCGCTTGTTTGAAAAGCCAGTATGTCATGTACCTGCGCTGTTGTGTTTTTATGTTTGTTTTTAATCTTTGTGTAGTTTAAAAGAACTTTTTTTAACACTTTTGGAATTGCCTGGACTTTTCAGGAGCTTCAAGGAGCTGAAACTTCTTTTTGTTTACCTGTAAAAGGTGTATCTAGTTTAAACTGAATCTCTCTTTTAAAAAAAAAAATCATAGAATATGCAAAAAGAAGGAGGAGCTGGCAAAAATAGACCATCTTGTGGGACCCAGAAAGAGGAGCGATTGGGAGGCGGTGCTAGTCCTCTCCAATCACATAGACTGACAGACTGGCAGATCTCTCTCTAAAGCTTCATATTTTCTATTGAAACAAACAGCCTTGCTGTTTTAGAGTGATAGTGAAATGCCTCACCTTAAAAAGAAATCTGTAGATTATTTTAAAAAGAATTCTATTTTTATAACAGAAAAGAGTTTGCTTGAGAAGTCATACTTATTTGCATTTCATCTACCGTAGAAGGGGATTTGTGTATGTGTTATGCTGGTTTTGTACACTTCCAATGTGGTTCCTGGTTTGTTAAGAGACTAAGGTGGTTTTTGAGTCCCACATGAATAAATATGTCCTCTACTGTTTTAGATTCAAAAGTAAAGCATTTCCAATGTTTTGATTTTTCAAACATGTTATTCCCATCCTTATAATTACTTTGGTTCATATGGATAGTTCATGTTTAAGGAAAGAAAAGAATACATTTGTGTTTTGAAAGACTTTTTAAATATATTTGAAGGTGTGACTTTTGAGTATGCATAGCAAATAGATATGTATTCTATATATAATATAGATATTTATATAAATATATAAACACGATTTTCACTTGGAAAGAAATGTCTATCTTTATAGAAACACAATCATTATCAGTTGCCCTTACTTTCTCACTGCACATTAAAAACATTGATTTCCTTTTGATGTTTTCCTTTTGTGTCCACATTTGACCATTTGGTTTCAGTGAAACATCCATAAAGGATAGTGATTACACTTTAATGTAAGATTATATTCAAATATCCATTAGTCTATGTGACTCTTCTAGGGAAGACGCTCAACTGATGGTTAGAAAAGTGAGTTTATCAGTTTCTATTTCTGCTGGAAGATGTGCCTCAGGGATGGTGACAGAAATCATCCAGTCCAACGTGTGCTACTGTTCCACTAAACACTGCAGACCTCCACCAAGCCTTCAATCTCCAACTGCTCCCGTAATAGATAACACATTTGCTTCAGTAATGCCTGGCATCCTGGTGATTTTCCTTCTATCTCGTTCGGGTGATTACAGTCGACTGTAAATAACTGTAGTTTGGACTAATTTCAACACAGGATCCAAACTAAACCCTAAGGGGCAGTGAAATGTGTTTTCCAGCAGTGAAGATCCTGTACTTATATAACAGTGTCAGTACAGCAGTATAAAAATACTCCAAGTCTTCAACAAAAATCAATCCCACAAGTATATATTTACCTGAAACATGAGCCAACCACAACCTGTGTTGGCTGGAAAGACCTGCTTTAATCTGTAATAATGTGTTATATTTCAAAACCCTGTTATACTATTTGTCATGTCAACTCTCTATCTGAAAATTAAGTATTCACTAAAGCTGTCACATAAATGTAGTAGTGTAAAAAGCACAATATTTCATTAGGAAATGCGGTGGAGTAAAATGTAGAGTACAAAGAAGCACTCGAGAAAAGTATAAGTGCCTCAAAACTGTGCTCAAGTACTTTAATGTTGAGTAATAATCAGGAGCATAATACATTCACTCCATGCTCAAACTATTATGGACTCTTAATACAAAAGCAACACACTCCATATAGTTATATAATGCATTATTCTTCACAATAGAGTATAAGCATGGAGAGCAAAGACAGAGTGATAAATAGATGGTGTGGAAAGAGAGATTAACATGAGTTATCCAGCCGTCCAAAATCTACTGTTATGGTCTCATTGGTGTTTTCGTCATAGATGCATAATCGCATTTGCAGGATTTCCAGGTTCCATACTAGAAGGATGTTTGGATCATAGGTTCGGATAAAGATCTTCAATTTCCAACTAAATGTCACTATATCAAAGTTCAAGGTTCAGTTTGTTGTCTCCCGTGGGAGAAATTTGGCCTAGACAAGAGACAAACAAGCTGTCTACAACACATAAATCTACGGTGGCCCAGAAGGGCAATAGCCCAAAAAAGTGTCCACTATAAGGAAAAAAAAAAAGAGATTGTCATTTATTTTAAAGGAAGTATATAAAAAATAAATACATTAGGCAAAGGCCTTAAAAATTTTCACCCCATCCTTTTCTTTTTTGTGGTGGCCTTTATTTTAAAGCAAGACGTCTTTCGGGTAAACAGCGCCCCCTTAATTTAAAAAGTGGATTGTTTTTCATTTTTCTTTCTCTTTTTTTTAGATGAACTTTATTTAAAAAGTGAAGGGGTTTTCTTTTTAGGCATATGTTTTATATTTTCAAACACTATTTTTTTTTGTAGAAGTCAATTTTCATTTAGGAAA
>JAPTGZ010000015.1:18061542-18072320 GCA_029814645.1 Fowleria isostigma | reverse complement strand
CTACACTATTAATTACCATACTAATAATTCAAAACATAGTTTAAAAGTGTTAACTCCATTCCATTTATACATACATAGATTCCATGTACTGCACTGAGGACATTCCCATGTCACTCTTGCAAGACCTCCTGCCACCCCATGTTACATTTTCTAGATCCACCGCTAGCAGAAATGACCAAAAATAGTCACTTGCCTGATAAAGGGTTAAAAACACCTTAGATCAGTATATAGTTTGGAACAATCATGGATGTTTGGCTCTACATGAGTTAATGTATTTTTTAAAAAAGCCCAAACCTTTCCTTTCTGCTCTAAGGGATATATTTACTATTCCTCATTATTGTGCATGACTGAACCATCTTAGTCTCTCACTTTGTCCCCCAAACATCCGTCCTGAGCTGTCCATCTGATGTGTTCATCCTTAATCCTCTCCACCCTTATCACTCCCAAAGGAAAATCTCAACATCCTCAGCTCTGCTTCCTATCTTTTCATCAATGCAACCGTCTCTAAACTGTACAATATCGCTGATCTCACCACTGTCCTGTACAACTTGCAGATAAAGTGTGGCTGCACAGTGTGAAACATTAAAAGTACAGCAGTCTGTAGGTCTATGTGGTAATTAAACAGTTTGTAAGATTAATTATCAGAGAAATACAAAAGCTGCTGAAAAGGCAAACAAGGAATCAGAGCCCAGTTCTATTCTCAGCATTACCTTGACTCTCTGGCAGTACTGTTTATCAGGCAGCAGCCGGTAAAAATATAGGACGCCGACGGATCTGAAGGCTTAATTATTTTAGGGACAATTTATATGATTTTCTATGAGAAAGAAGAAGGAAGAGCTGAGCTGTGAAGGCCAGTCTCCAACCTTGACTCGGACACACTGATATTGATTTAACCGTGAAAACAGGAGCTGGTGAATTATGATGTCATGACTCAATGCTCTCCTTGCCTCTGTCACTGAAGGAGGATGTGGAGAGGAGGAGGAGGAGGAAGAGGAGGAAAGGGAGGAGGAGGCCTGAGCTTCTTTGAAGGAAGGGAGGAGTGGAGGTCAGAGAGTGAGAGACTGAACATGACAGGTCTGGAAGAGGCAAATGAATTAAAGGGTTTCTCTTAATTGTCTGTTAAGTGAAGCACAGGTTATAGGGATGACTGCTGAAGGATTCACTAGGGGTTTCAGGTGATTAGAAAGTAGTTTGCTTTTCGAAAGAAGAGAAAATGTGAGATATGAGGAAAAAACATAAGCACAATGCAAACATCTGAGCTCAAACCCTGACTACTAGAACCGTATGTGGGCCAAAGGTTCAGGCAGCTCTAGAGAGACACCTAATATCCTCACACTGTGTTACAAGTGTGTTCACACAAGGTAGTCTTTGGTGTGAGGACAAGATGACATTGAGTGCATGGCTACATTGGTGAAATAGCAGTAAGCAGGACCTCACTGTCCCCTGCTTCGAAGGACACGGCTATGAATGGAGACAGGATGAAAAACTTTTGCAGGAGTGCTACAACATTGTTCAGAGGCCAAATGTCTTTGTATTGATTTAGCTGAGAGAGAAAACAGAGAGATTTTTCACATGTTTATATCAAGGACACCGCGGGATAAACAGCCTTCACTCAGCCTGTCTCTTCTCCTGCTCAAGGCCCAGCCAGAGCAGGTTATAAAAATCCTTCCGTCTCAAGGAGAGATTACATTATGTCTTGTTGCAAAAGCACAGAGATGAAAAGACAGCTACAGTGCTTTGTCGTCTTTGTCTTGCTCTTGGGTCCTCCTTTTCATCATTTGTTTATTTTAAAAAATGTACATGATGTACTTAAGTATCTCTTCTCCCAACTCATGCAAATAAAATGTCTGTCAATATTTCTGTAACATCTACCGTGCACACCCGGCAGCCAAATATTGCTCAAACCGACAGAGAATTAGTTTAAATTCCAGTGAAAAATGTGGATAAAACATTCACAATAGTTCTAGAATACACTGCAGGAAATATCATACAGGCCTTAAACAAGCTGCAATACTGCGAAATGGCATAAAATAAAGTGACTTGTCATTTAGGAGCTACCTCTAGCAAAAAAAACTTTTGTAGAGCTGGTACATACATAAAGATTTTCTAAATCTGAAGAGACAGACCCCACACATGAGGATAAAAAATCAGGCATTGAACAGCTTTGATCGTACTGCATGTGGTGTGCTCCAATAATCTTAACACAGCACACCACACACATAATGATTCTGTCTCACCACTGATCTAGAATCTAGCCTTACGGGATAGTGTGGGTGCGTTCTGTAAGTGCCATAACAACCATAACTAATGTAAACAAAAGTGAAACTTAATACGCTTTGAACATCCCACTCCCAGCTTCTATGCCTCTGTTGAACACCGGAGCTTGCATGAAACTTTTACAACTTCTAATCTATGTCCACTGGGCCAGGTTGGCCATGCTTGTTTTTATTTACAACTGCTTCATTGTTCCTCTATCAGCTCACTTCCTGACTGCCTACATTCCGTTCCACATCACAATTCATGACTTGGGAGTTGCTGGCTTTCCCCACACACATCAAGATTTTTGATCAAAAAATTTTGAACAAGTTTAATATTTACAATTGTCGGCCCCAACCCATTTCAGAGTCAGTTATCACACATAAAATAATCTGATGTCCTAGGTTGGGAAGGGGCAAAATCGGGACAAAAACAGCCCAATTATCTTCAATTGTGTCTCACTTAGGTTTTACAAGAGTATTTTCTCTTCCTTCATGCAGCCTTTGAAATTACATATACTAATGACAAAACCATACATTATAGCTGTTCCCCCCTATGTCTCTAGCCTTAACTTGCTGTCCTCCATGTGCGTCTAATATGTATGACTATATGTTACTTGATGCTTGTTTGTCTGTTTTGCAACTATGTAAAGCAGATATGAAGAAGATGTACAAGATCTGTGAAGACAAATTTACCTAAGTGGACAATAAATTAACTAACTACTGCTCCTCACATACAGTAGGCATATACTTATATACTATAAGTGATTAGAAACCTTAGACAAAACATTTCATCACTTAGAATGACCTAGACAAGAAATGTGCACATAGTGAATTAAAATCGAAAGGTCATCACTGAATATGATAATACATCCAAATGACACTATCAAGCATTACAATTTAAATCACACACTGGTAAAGAGTATATGTGATTTTCCTCATTTTTTTCATTTCCAGGTGACCTCCATGAAGCATCCTTTCACATACCTTCATACTGATTTAGGAATCAGTCAGAAACATTTCTTTTCACTAAAGCATGACTTTGAGCACAAAAAAATTTGTGGTAAAATGTGAAGTTACGGTCCACATTTGTCTTTGAAAACCATTCTATTTCTTGTACCAGAAAAAAAAATGAAATGGTTTGACCTAAAAGGTCAGTGTTGAATGGAAAAAGGAGAACCGTAACTATGTTATTAAAAAGTGATAATTAAACTAAGGTTCAGTGCAGCAGAAAACATCCCAGTCTCAAGTTTTCGAGATGGGGTACCAACATCGCGGGTCCATTGTTCTTGGTTTTCTGTGATTTGGAGCAGACTTTTTCCCTGGCCGAGCGCCTGCTGGTTCTGGGCCCAGTTGAAAATGGGTCAGCATGGGGAGGCGCTCTCACAGCCCTATCATATACGTGTGGGAATGGGAGAACACTTTTCACAAAAACATCACGCCCTGTGTGTGTTTGCACAATATACACACATGTCAAACCTCAGTCCAAGTCATGGTGACAGAATTTATTTATCTCCTCTGAAGCAGGAGGGCCTGTTTTTAAAATCTGACAAAAACATCTCTTCATTTTCTTATCTCGCTTTGTGTCTTTGTGTCTAGAGTGTTAAAATTTAGAGCAAGGTCAATACCAAGGACGCTACTTACACTGACAAGGGTCATGGGAAAATGACACAGACAGGAAGGAAAGACTGAATTGAGTGCACTTGAAGTTTCAGGTTCTCTGTATGTTTGTGTTTGTGAATATTTAATGTTTATGCCATTGCTTATACATAAAAATCAAACTTCTTTACAAATAATTTATCTATTTAACTTATACTTTGAAACTCTAAACTTTCTCAGTATTGGTGAACGGCTCAAGCAAAGACACGAAATGTGCTCAGTAAATAAGTATTGTTATGTTATTTGCTTTTGCAGCAGTAAGCATTTCCTGAAGGCTGATCACACAAATGAATTTCTGAGGTTGCTGTGACCCAAGGAGACAGCTCTTTGGCACATTCAGCTGAACTGGCCTTGAAAAACAAGTGTGGAGAAAAAACACAAGGTTTTTACCAAACACTTGGGGCTTAGACACCTACAGACACTCCAAGACAGGTCTCAGAAACTTGAGAGGACAACTTTGTATGATTCAAGGCTCAGTATTAAATGGCTCCCATGGAAAAGTCTTGTACTGTATTGTTTGTTGATTTGTTGGGCGCTCTTCTGGCGGTTGCTATAGTGACTGCCTCCATTTTCTCTCTGTGGCTGCTCACATAAAGGACTGTGTCCTTGTCTCTATAATAGTTACAAATTGAATACTGCACTTTCCAAGGACTCATGTCACCAACTTACAGCAGAGTGAAAGTGTGTGTATGTGTGTGTTCGTGTGCTGGAGAGACAGAGGACAAGTTTGCTTCATAAATGTGAGGTGAAATATGCAGGATTTTTACTTTGTCTAAATTTATTTTGCAAATTGAAACTGCATCAACATTAATGAATGCAAAATCAAAGGCTAAATGATATCAAATATATTGAAAAATCTGACAACACCACCAATCCATTTGAGGTTGTTACAATAATTTGGTTAACCACTCAGATCAGAAACAAATTATCAGACACCATCAGTATTGAAGCACTGACCTGATAAATTATGCCTCAGCTGCGTTTCAGTCACAAATGCTCTTCATGTGTGCATAACTAATTACATTTTGTAAACTAGAGTGAGAATGTGAGAATGAATGAATAATGGATCAATAATATAAAGCGCTTTGGATGCCTCAAAAAACATTATAGAAATCCAATTCATCATTATTATTATTATTATTATTATTACTATTATTATTGCTTATGGCCCCATTTGGTATCATTTACCATTGTTTAGTTAGTTTTATTTATCTAACAGAGAGCATGAACAATCTCATAGCCACGTTTACCTAGTTAGTATATCTGTGTGATCAGATATTCCCATATAGCCACGACAGTAAATATTTAACAAGTACATATTCAAGGTAAAAGTATAATGGATAAGGTCAAATATACCTTCATAGTATGGCGACATCGTGCTTTCATACTCATCCCACCTCATATTCAGAACATAAAGCATCCACATACTGCAGAAACATACTCTTTCAGTCTCATCAGCACAATCATAAAGGGAAAAAAAACAGGGTGTTATAGTGACACACTTCTTTGTCCATGTTGACAGTTACTTAAAATTCTTTTCTAACATCACAAGAAAGAATATGAAAATCTATCCTTTTTCAGATTATGTAGGAGCTGATTCCATTCATTAATCTATTTAAATGAAGAGGTAGATTGTGCGAAGGCAGAGCTTCTTTTCGGGGCTCTACAGACTCTCTCAGTTGTTGACCTTGAAGCTCTGGTCATGTGCTCTGAGCAAAGGTACAGATTTTTACAACAAGAAGAGGTGCTGTGGTATGAACTACTTTAAATGTAAACCAAACATTTGAGTGCAAAACTTAGCATTTTATTTTTAAGTGTATATATATATATTTGATTAGATGAATATTTGCACATTCAATTGTGCTTTCCAACCCAAGGCTTTAAATACCTGATTGAAAAAATAAGATAATTATCCCACACCCTGAAGGGAGGCAAAGGGTTTTTTTTTTGGTTTTGTTTGTTAACACTTTAGCGGCAAAACTATTGGTTAAATTCATACCAAATTGGATTTATAGATTGCCAGTAACCCAGAATAGATGTTGTTACATTTGGGAACGATGGGTCGAAGTCCACATTTTTCATGATTTTCTAAAATTCTTCCCATTTACTTATAATGGGTGAAATATGTGCGAGGGGCGGGGTTTGTTGGGCCTGGAATCATTTGTTGGTTTAAAGCAGCGTACGATGTTTGTCACCAATTTTTTTATCAAATTTGTAAAACCCAAGTCTGTCCGTGATTACCTGAATCAATCCCCTCATGGTGACTTCAAAGTGTACTCCATCACAAGCAGGTTATTTGTTTACATACCAAACCAAGACCAAACCGTCACTTGGGCCTTTTTGAATTCCACACAGGTACAGTATGGCTACAGCAGCAACAAACAGGGAAACAGTTTCATGCTGCTTGCTGCTGTGGTTGCGTGGAATTCCAAAAAGACCTGAGTGACAGTTTGGTTTGGGTTAGGTATGTAAAGAAACAGACTGCTTGTGATGGAGTCAACTTCAAAGTTGTTCACCGTAAGGGAAGGGATTCAGGTGTGTAATCACACAAAAAACCAATGCTGCTTTAAAGGTTGCCTCTTGCCTATGCTATATGTCAGCCTCTATATAATGTACACTTTTTAAAGTAAATAAATATTTGAGAAGTCAGTAAAATACACTACAGCAGTATTCTTGAAATTCAGCATAAGACATGATAGCTTGAGTCAATTGAAAACTTTATACATTTAGCATTTTGTAATCATTCCACCTTTTTGCTTTGTATATAACTGCATCATCTGCAAACATCAGGATCTCCATGTTGAGACACCCTAGTAGACTGTTGATATACAAGCTGAGCAGTAAAGGCCCCAGTATAGATCCCTGCAGCACTCCCATGTCTCAAGATTTTATTAATGACAACTCATTATTGAATTGATTGACTTGACTCCAATATAATACACTGACAAGTAAAGCATTGTATTATTAAATGGTTTACTGCAGAGGTTTTCAATAGATGAGGTGTGCCTCCTCTAGGGGGGGTGCCAGCAAGCTCCAGGACAGGCGCAATGTGATGAGACACGGTAACACAACTGACGTGAGATGACAAAGGAACGCAACTGCTAGCTGGTTGCTACCGTTAAATGAATATGTATTGCCTGTAAAAATGCATTGGTTTTTAGTTTCCACTCAACGGAAATCAGCAGCAAGGAATGGAGCAAATACAATAGTGATTATTTAAAGTTAGGCTTTACCTGGTCCAGGTCCAAGGATGCACCTCTGCCATAGTGTGTAGTTTGCAAGGAGGTGCCAGCAAATGACAGCATGCAACCCTGCAAACTTTGTCAACATATTGAGACGAAGCACTCAAATTTAGTGACCAAGCCAGTAGAGTTTTGAGTTTTGAGAGAAAGCTCACTGAACTGCAGTCTCAAAAAAACATCATCCAGCCATTTTTACACCGTGAACATTAAAGCACCCAAAGCCTCATACCATCTAGCACTGCAAATAGCTTGGGAAGGCAAATGATGTTCGTAAAAGCCCCTTTCAGGCCATTTAGCTGGATGAGTCCACTGATGTTGCTCACTGTGCTCAGTTGTTGGTGTATGTTCGGAACAGCAAAGACCTCAGTGTGCACATAGATTTTTTGTTCTGCACTGCTCTGCCTGTCTGCATTATAGCTGACGAGCTGTTCAAGGTCTTGAATAATTTTTATCAGGTTTACTGCATTGAATGGGGACGCTGTTATGGTATATGCACCGATGGGGCAATGACTGACCGGCACAGCGGTCTGGTAAAACGGGTGCAGACAGTTGCACCTGCCACTGTCTGGAAACACTGCATTTTCCATCGTCAGGCTTTGGCAACTAAGAGAATGCCCTGAGAATTACGTACAGTTCTTGATGATGCCATCAAAATTGTAAACACGGTTAAATTGCGTGTCTTAAATTCCTGTCTTTTCTCTGTCCTCTGCAGTGAGCTGGGTGCTCACTTCCAACAGCTGCTCCTGCACTCTGAGGTCAGGCAGGTCAGGGCAAAGTCCTCACCAGGCTGTGTGATTTGTGTGAAGAAGTCCTCCTCTTCCTCACCAAGAATGACTCCTCACTTTGCTTTGCAGACATGAACTGGCTCGATCTGTTGGCCTATCTCTGCGACATCTTCGAAAGGAGCAGCTCCCTCAATACCTCTATGCAGGAAAAAGAGTGCCATGTCTTTTTGGTGCACAATCATGTGTCTGGGTTCAAGAAAAAGCTTGACTTGTGGTGTGCTCATGTTGAACAAGGTTCCATGGAAAGGATGCTAGCTCTGAATGCAAATGCACAGGGTGAAGTAGATCAGTTATTTTTTTAGTGATGTAGGACACAACAGGGAACATACTGATGGGTTCATAATTACAGGACTTGCCCACAGGTTTTTAAGGACACAGATAAAACACCTCTCCTCCCCTGACCTATTTTTTAAACTCTTTATTTTATTTTTTTATAAAAAAAAATTTTAACAGGTACAAAAACAAAAAAAACATAACAAATTGGTCATGAGGTCACAACATTACAAAGATCACATTGTTAAGAAAAACATAATAATAATCTACAAAGTTTTCTCATGGTTTTTGTAAACGCACCATTTTTCCCAAAGTTTTTCACCCAATCCTTTCCACATTCAAATTGTGTAGGTCATCTGCTCTAACAAATGGAGATGTTCCACAACATTGATAAAAACAGCCGTCGGTGGACATTCCCTCTTAAGCCAACATTTTGTGATGGTCTTTTTGCTTGCCACCAGCAATATTTTGAAGAGATAGGCATTGTTCTTACTTAGACCATCAGGTTTGTGGCAGAGAAAGAGGGAAGTGAACGATGTGCTGATTTCAAAGCCTAAAACTTTTGAGATGACTCTTGACATCTCCGTCCAGTAAGTCTGAATAGAGGGGCCGGTCCAGAAAATATGGGCATGATTCACCACAGTTCCTCCACATTTACTTCAACAGCACTGCTCCATTGACCCATTTATGATGTAGGTTGTATTTATGTTTTTGAGAAAGGCACTTGTTTTCAGTTGTCTTGTTTTTATATGCATTTTAAACTGCTTCTCTGGTATTTGACCTAAAATCTTGTAATCCTTCTAAACACACAGAAAAATTCACAATTATGAGGCTAAAGAGAGGAAAAAAGGGTTTGATTCTTTTACAAAAGCTATTAATAGCCACTATTGTCACTAGAGCCTAGTAAATCACACCTGGTGTTTTCCAGTTTCAGACATTGCATCATGCCACAAATCCATCACTTTTAATAGCTGGATTGATGAGCACTTCTAGTTACATGTAGCCCCAATAACAGTGACAGTGAAAAGAGAAGACAGAGTTTACAACTATGCTCCTCTCTTCCCCTCTTTCTCTCTCTCTCTCTTTCTTTTTGTGGTTTAATTACAGATCCTTGTCCTGCAAAAGGAGCTGTGGGCTTCACGCAGGTGGTACTCAAATGTTAACAGTGATTCTGTTCCATTGATGATAAGGAGCCCAATCCAGCAAACAAACAAACACGAAAGGGATTCACTTCAGTGGATGCTTACACCTGAGTGTCTGAACACAACAGTCATTTGTAAAACATTACTTTTAAATGGGCATTTTTGTAGCCTTATTTGACTACTTTATTTTATTTTATTTTATTCATTTATTTTCCAATCTGCTTCCTTCTCAAGGTCACAATAGTGCTGGAGCCTATCCCAACAAAGGTGGGCAAACCTTACAATTTAGTTTTATTTTGTATCATTTAATTTTTATTGTATTTCATTTATAGTCTAAACTCAGATGTATAATGTTCTTGATTCTATATTGTATAGTCTTCACATACTATTTAATAAGGTTTGTATAATTATTCCAAATTATCTTGTTTGTGTGTTTTATGATTTTTTAACAGATATTTTATTGTATTTGTTTGCATGTGTTTCATTAATCTACCCCCTTTTAATAGATTATCCATAATAATTAATTTGTTTGTTTTTTAGTTCTAATTCTTTGTTTTATTTATTATATTGTTTTAAAACATTGCTTCATATTCTTATTATTTTATGAGTTTTTTTTTAAATTCATTTTAATGGTGAGTTGTTGGCTTTGTTTCAGCTGTAGTTAATACTTTACATTGTTTCCATCCAGGATGACATATGGCCCACAGTTTGTCAGGTTCCAGACTATTTGAGGAGGGAACAGCAGAGCAACTTTGGTCCCAGAAATCAAGTGAGTCAAAGTCATGTACTATTTTAACTTTATTTGACATGTCTTTACTCATTATGTGGACGATTTCAGCTGGAGATTGGTAAGAGATGCAATTCCACTATCACTTAATCAAACAAATGTTGATTATGGACACTGAGCATCAAGGTTATAATCACTGATGAAAAATAACAAAAAATAAAACTCAAAAAACATTTTTGTTGACTGAAATAAATGAAAACGATACTTAACTGAAACTGTTGTGTGTGTTTACAAAACTAACTAAAATGTACTGAAATTTTAGGTGAAATGCCCTTTGTTTATGTCTCTGTCAACCAATTTCTAACCCTTTTGGATTGGTATGAAATCGATTTATTTTGCTCTAACAGTAACTGAATACACTTTTCTAAAAATGGTATCTTTTGAGTTTTATTACTTATTACTTACTCTGATCTTTTTAAATCCTGAACCTGACAAATAACCCAAAATATGACAAAAAATAAAACTAATAATAAAACTAATAAAGACTAAATTATAACTAAGCATTTTTGGAAAAAAAGAAAACTAACAAAAACTAGCAAACCCACTTTAAAAACTAATTACAACAAAACTGAATTTGAGGAAAAAAAAAAAAGTCAAAACAAAATAAAACTAAACTATAATTAAAAATGCAAAAC
>JAPTGZ010000015.1:18014880-18026606 GCA_029814645.1 Fowleria isostigma | reverse complement strand
GGTCTGAGGCAGTTCTAAATTTGTTCGCCAAGAACAAATTCGGGGAAGAAAATATTAATGAATCCCAGATTTGTGTGTCAAACGATCATACATGGAGTTTACGCACAGATTTGTGAACGAGGCCCATGGAGTACATATCAAAAGATTCAATGCAAACTGGAAAAGAATGAGCTCTAAGTTCCCACAAGGTACCACCACCACCACCACCACCCCCTGACTCATATAAAGTCTTCAAACAACGCTTCGACAACCGGCCAAACTGTGAGGGCAACAGGAGCAATGAGTCTTCAAACAATGACACATAAAAGAAAAAGTTTTCTCATAAAATCCAAACAAATGATGGTCAGAGTCCAGTGGGGTTTATCCAGGCAGACTGATCTGTATACACTCACTTTCCGCGCAAAGTCTGCACTGTTGAATTTGGTGTAGTCCTCGCCGGCCTCCACCGGTTTGTCTGATAGTTTCCGCTTCTGTCAAACGAGGAAGCAAGAAATGCTTTTCACAATAAGGAGAAACAAAGGATAGCAGCTCTGGTGGCCTTACACTGCAAAATGAAAAAACTACCAAGTCATAAGCAACGTTCAAACCACGCTGTGACTGAAGATGGTGGAATTACTGCAGCTCGTGTGAATGCAACAGTCGATGTGGACGACGACAGAAAATGTGCAGTGGTTTCAACAGCATGCAGAAAGGAGACGATGTCAAAGATACCGAGAGCATGCACAGCCTCCCCACTTTACACACATGTACCACACACACCAACGTACCTTTAAAGGTGGCTCTGCCTCCTTTGGGCTGGTGAGCTCTGGTAACCTGTGACAAACAATGACGGTCAGCATGGATCGGCATCGTTACCAAACTTGGCGATAAAATGTCTGTGTGTGAACTTACTCTAGGTGTTGGAGAAGAGCTTTACTGAGATCTTCACTGATGTACTCAGATATGAGGCCATGGGCATAGCGCAGGTAGTCCTCTACATCACAGGGGGACAGAACACATTCTAAAACACATCCTACATGACTTGAGGATCAGTGTTTTAAAACCTTTACCAGTGAAAAGTAGAGAAATGTTTGCCCAAATATTCTGGGATTATGGCTAAAAAAAACAAACTGTGCTCTATTACTGCCATCTACTGCCTCACACTGCACCTGCTGCAAACACTGAACAGAAACAGGGCTCAGATCAATGAAATCATCCTCTAAACTAGACTCTTATCCAGATGGGACCTGTCACACCTGGTTCCTTTAGGTCTGACTGACATGAACCATACAGTTTTTTCCCGTTAAACACAGTAATCACAGTCAACTATTACAAAATCATATTATCACAACTACTTCAGCCAACTGCTATTATTTTGCATAGTTATAATTATCTAAATTCATCTGTATCAAAAATCTGAAAAAAAAAATACAAATGTCATATTTCATCTTTTTTCCACCTGTTTAAAATTTGACTGGTGTTTCGTTGAATGCGACCACAGTTCAACTCAAACTACTGCACTAACTCCTGTTGGACTATTGAAAAATAAATAAAATCTACATTTACTTAATAGCCTATGCTTTCTTTGCAAATTTTATTTATTTGTCTCCTCCATGTTTTGTTTGCAAAGCCAAAAAGGCAAGTGGAGATGTGTTTTATATATACTGTACTATAGTAGAGTAGGCATGTCCAAAACCCGGCCCATGGGCAAATCTCATACAACTCACAGCCCCTGTCATAAAATGCATCACTTATGGCCCACCAGCATTTATGACCACAGTCATATTATACACACTTAAGTGCAGACAAGTTGTTTTAGTAATCTGAAATTAATAAATTGTAAAATCTCAGTCAAATTAATTTGATTTGTGTTAGTCAAAATTAGTTATAAATATATTTGGACACATGGAATTATGTCACTTTATGTTTTGTGTTTTTAATAAGATGTTATACTCCTGTTCATATGAATTGTACTTAAAAGTTTACAAACACCATTAATTACCACTAAATTAATGGTAATGTTTAAAATGAACCTCAGATATATTTCAGCTTCCTGATTTTTCTTTTCTCAGACAGACATTATGTCATCTAATATGGCCTTCACATATTAAAAGCAGACATGTATGAAATGAAAAGTCTGTTGTTTGCAATAAACTTTCCATAAAATAGATAATTAGCATTTTAATGATTTAAATTTAATTTTAATGATTCAAAGAATGTCACACAGAATGGCTGGCCCTCACACATGTTCACTCATTAAATCTGGCCCTCTTTGGAAGAAGTTTGGACACCCCTGTACTAGAGGGAGAAAATGAAACTGAAAAATTCTGTCATTAATCAGAATCCTTTGCCTGTCAATAAATTGTTTCTGGCAATAATTGCTTGTCAGACAAATAATTGTCAGTGCAAGGCCAAAACATCTGCAAAAAAATGTCTGTTTTCAGATCCAAACAAAGAGGTTTGTTTGTGCTGGGAACATGATCCAGCCTTGACTGGGCAGTCTGTTGTACTCCTTAAGTCTGGACTAAATGGATCTTGTAGCCAGCTGTGCTTTGAATTATGGGATGTAGCAGAATACAGACTATAGCAGTCATGACAACTGTTGGTCTATGTTAACATACCTAGTTATACTTCACAGACAAACAGCATGTCTGATTCCATGAATACTGTTTAAAGTCAAACCAGTGGGACAACTTTTGTAATGAGTGAACTTTGTATCACATTACATCAAAATAATGAGTGACTGTATTATTAGCAAAGTATTTAAAAAAATACGGAATCTGAACACTACAACTGAGGTAGGCTAAACATGAATGACAATTAACCTCCTGTCCAGAGATTACAGAGGACAGCAAACAGTTTTTTTTTATCTTAAAAAAAAAAAAGGTCAGTGTTCTGTCATGCGTTGTTCTATTACTTTGTGATAACGTTTCAAGTATCAGTAATTGAGACATTTAAAGGTGTGTGTGCAACGGACGGGGGGGGGGGGGGTATTTTAGAATCAGAATTACAGTATCATGACAAGACTAGTTTTCAGTGACAAATCTGGGTTCACTAAGACTTTTCTCTAAGTGAAAGATGAAAAGTTACATAAACCAGGGGAATACATCACAAGTTATGAACATACTGACTGATTTGGACTAGAACAAACTGTCATGGTGAAAAACATGACCACTGGAAACACTGGGACCATACCATCAATTTACCTTCATGATGGTCAGACTCGGGCTTTACTCTGACATATGTGGCAGATTTCACTCCTTCTCCAACAGAGATATTCCTCTTCTTCAGTACAATCACCATCCTCTCCACCTACAGACACAATTTTCCCATAGAATCAGTTTTTAAATGTAATAGCACTTTCATATTGTCTGACAATGTCCTATATTCACAAAGGAATACCTTTTTCTTTAACCAGTTCAGTGTCCTCTCCTGGCTGTATCGATGAAACTTCAGGCTCCCCACCTCTGGAAATATGAAGCCCAGCATTAAGGGAGTGAATTTTTTTTTTTATGGAATTATTATGCATTTTAAAATATTTCCCTCTGGTCTACATAAACTGTAAATGTTATACTTGGGTCTGAATTCTTCATTAATTCAACTCCACAGATCCATCTTCAACCCTTTTTCTGAGTAATGACACCTGAAAGGTCATTTTGAGCGCTGGCCCTTTAAATGCCAATGAGCCACTTCACACCCCACCCCCTCCAGGCTGTTCATCATGCTGCTGACTCATGTTCTTTAATACAACAAAAAACTGAACATTTTAGGTAATCAGCTTGAAGGTTGGACATATTTTCAGAAATATGTGTCCGAAGTCTTGACCTTATATGTGCGAATGTTGTGGCGTAACTAGTTATATGCCGCTTTTCCACTAAAATTAGCGGATCGACCCGCGTTTTTAAAACCCCCGTCAACCCGCGAACAATTGGCATTTGGCCTTTCTCCATTGACCAAAACAAGCCGAGTCTGTGACCCTCGCTGGCAAGTTGCATGGTTTCCGCTTCCCCCGCTGTGCGTCTGGTGACGTCACCACGCTGGGATCGCGTTGATGATGATATCACAAATGCAACAGAATTCCAGGAAGTAAACAATCGGAGTAACACGGAAGCGAGTCCGACGCTGGTGAGTGTCCTTTCTTTTTTTGTCCGTCCTCAAAATGGTTGTTCACGAATCTCGTTATCTTGCCAATGCATTGATTTGTTTCTCAATCCAGTCTTGATTCGAATGCAAGCAGAGCTTTGTTGTGGCGTGTGATATAAGACGTGACTAGCGCCATGTTATGACGCATCACGCAACGCTCTACGTCGTTACGTAAACTAGTGGGGTTGACCCGCGTCTGGCATTCCCATTGCATGCCGATTGGAGCCGAGCCGATTAAAGGCGATTTTAACCCACATCGCTAGCCGAGTCGTTTGATGCAGGTCGACGCGGGTCGGTCCGCCTTTCCCACTGTCACCAAAAGCCGATTGTTAGCGGGTTTAAACAGGTTTTTTGGCCAGTGGGAAAGGGCCGATAGACACGACAACTTAAAGTGGAACTTGGCAACATTTTACAGTTTTTCTCCTTCTTTACTGTTTTCCGTTCTTCTTCGTTGGTGTTGTATCATTTCTCTGGGCGGACCTCCCCTGGAGGACATTCACTGTCGTAAATCCAGTAAACCCTCTCCTACGACCATGTGAAGTTGTTTTCAATGAAGCCAGCGACAAGGCAAAAAATAGTGATTTAATACGATACTGGAGCGGAATGGAAAACTTTAGCTGGACACTAAAGTTTCAGACATTTGTTTTTACTCAGAATCAGAATCAGAACAGCCTTTATTGTCATTGCACATATTTCATAGCAACAAAATAGCAGCAGCATGTCACCAGAAAGACAAATATGCACAAACACAGGGAGAAGACGAGATGACATTCCCCGTTATCAAGATCAAGATAGAGATAGTAGAGGTAAGACACATTGGGATAGATGCCCAAAAAAAAAAAAGACAAGTAGAAATCTGCATGTTAGAATACACTAGTGAAAGAAAAAAAAAAAACACACATAATTTGCATGGAGCAGATATGACAGCCTAAGAGAAAAAACATGACAAACGAGACACATGACAGTTCAATTTTGGGGCTAGGGCCAGTATGGGGAGACAAGGTACCGCAACAGAATCCAGCAAGGTGGATGTCACAGACATCCACCATCCAGCTGCTCAAGCAACATGGTGCTAACAGCTGCAGACAGCCAGTTAGCTGTGCGGCTAACGGAATCCTAGATCAGCTATATGCTGTCGTTTTCCGACCATCTCAGTGACCAGGTCCCCCCCTGGGGAGATCCGTTTCCCCCTGGATTACACACTGGCTATCTGGGACTCATATCACACAGCTAACCGATCAGCTGAGACTCAGTCTGTAGCTGTTAGCATCGCACTAACAGGCCAGCATTAGCCGCAGAGCTGAACAGCAGCTCCGCTAAGTTTATTTATTTCATGCCTGATGGTGATGCCCCGGGGTTCAACTGTATGTCTGAGGAACTGGTTTGTTCCTTTTGTTTATTTTTATAATGTGAAATTTATTTGAAATTGCTACTGGGCTGTCGTTGTTGTTCAAAGGGTCTGTATCAGAGTCCAGAATGACGTTGTGTTTTATGTATCTGTTATGAGTCCATGGTATTTTAATTTATCCATTTGGGAATGAATAAAGTTATCTATCTACCCATCTAAGCCGTACAGTTTAAGAGCTAACCAGCTAACAAACAACAGCCCCCACCTGTCACTGCCTCAGACCCATTAGCATTAGCACGCTATCATTCCAGAGTTAACGTTTACTGTACATGAATCACAAATGTCATCCAACCTCAGGTACAACTAGATTCAACTGATAAAAGTCTACGGGACAAACAGCTGTGATTACTGTAATGATATGCATGTATTTGATATTACAATATGTAATGGGTATGCTAACGTCTCTGCTAGTCAACAAGCATCCAGGCATCGATGATAAAATGTCCATGAACGAGTAAACACTGTTACAGCCAATAGCATCATCAAAAACACAAATCCACTCCACGCTCTCATTTACATAAAGTTGGGCTCTGCTCAACTTTATGCTAAGAAGAGCGCCGAGCGAGTATCCACCAGCAGAGTAACGCCTGGGCGGTCCAACATGACGTGGGACGACCGCACACCGATAAGAGTCGTACAGGGAATACGTAACGAGGCATGGAAAAACGTGTTCGAAGTTGTTGCTGGCGATAAGTAATAACACAAATACATTCACAGAAATAAAGTTTTTAAGTGGTTACAAGGGAAAAAAGACAGAGCCCAGTCACACCCATCCACAAACGGGACACTCCCACCATGCGCTCTTCCGGGGGGCTCCGACGCTCCAGAACGGAGCCTCCTTGCCAGTGGATCTGCACCGTTAGCATCCAAAATACACAAATAAATGATCCAAAGACTAACAAAAGTGGATTTAGAAAAACATAACCCCTTTAAAATAAAACTGATCTGTATTAAAAGATAGCTTCAAAAATAAACCTCACCTTTTTCCTCAGCGATGTGGTGCAGGGAGGCCAGGGATCGTGTGCAGTTTAGCAGCCTTGAACAGACTGGAAATTCCTCATCGATAAAAACCTGGTCCACAGGCTGGAACTTCCCCTGAGCAGAACACAGCATCAAAACCATAAGAAGCCAACTCTTATTGTCTGATGTGGACACTAGGAAAATATGAAGCTCATACCAAATTACATACCTACAGGCTGATTTAACACATATCACATAATGAAGTAATATTGCACACATAATAGCTGGAATTTTACAGAGAAAGTTGCATATCACTCACATTAGAATCCATTCAATTACATGATATAACATTAGTGCAGATTAACAGCAAGTAAGATTATTACCAGTAATGATACTACTACTGAGAAAACAAAGCTGCAGAAATTAAAAGTAACATGATAATTAATTTGTGATGCGGAAAACTAATAACAAGCTCCCTCATTAATATTAAGGTTTAACTTATAATTAGCTTAACTACATATTTAACAAGACCACAATCCGGCTGTGATTCAGGCAGAGCTGCACCATGCCTGCATTACACCACAATGATCCTCAGCCATCAAAACACAGGACTGACTATCTTACCTCGTTTCCAGATTTAATCAAGTAAGGCAAAATAAGATACAGAGGATCCATTGGAGTTACAAAGAGAAGTCTCCCATCTATTAAAAAACAAAGATACAACTGTCAAATCATGACACTTGGTAAACAAATGACAATATTATAACAAGTTATAATATTTAATATCCTAATACATCTTAATATCTGATCCTAATAATATATCTCAATTTTGAAATAACTACTTTCATACTTCAAATTCTATTTCATAGCATGGTCATATTTACATTATTTTAAACCCTCTCTACTACTGTATGCATCAATTATAACCTTTGGTCTAAATTTGTAGGGTGTGGTTCTTTTTCATTAAGAATATCTCTGTGTGCTTAGTTTTCATGTTTATCTTAAATGCTTATATTGTGCAGATAGTTTGGAGTTGTTTTAAAGCCCACATAACATAGCACTGATTACTACAACTGCTTTAAAGGATAGAAATTGAGGGTAAAATTAACAGATTATACTGCTCTACAGTTAACACAGTAATAGTACACCAACCTCGCTGTACTGTTTGCCCAAGAAACCAGCTGTGAAAGTCCTCTTCAAATGCTTTGACCTCATAAAGTTGATCATCACCGCTACCAAACATATACAGAGATGCTGCATCTGCAGGTTAACAGGAAAAGCAGTTATTTTCACAACCACATCTAGGAATTTATTTTGTTACGCTCAGCACTACACAGCTGTGAACCACAAAAGTAACACATGCAGGCATTAGGAATTACATCAAATTTGCTGTCCTACTGAATAATAATTCACTTATGATACACAGCCTGACAAAACAAAGTCCACACAAAAAATTTATCTAAGCAAATAGGTGAGATACATTCCATCACTAGTTAAATGATTAATATGTTTAAGCTGCAACAACTTATTTAATCCCAACTGAAGCAGTGAGCAGTGTCTAACTTACGAAAAAAACAGCCATTTGCAAAGACGCATAAAGATTGAACAATGCCAGAATTACTGACTCAACTATAAGAGTGGTTCGGGGAACATAGGATTTTTTTTGGTTTGTTTGTTTTGTTTTGTAGCCAGACTACGCATACTGGTGCAAAGCTGATCATTTTTTATTTACAGATTCTCGATGGTCAATACTGGTCATTTTTTACAAGTGTAAATCCGGCATAGAAACGCTAAACTATATTTGTACTGGACCTGTAGAGGGATTCCTTAGCTTCACAAAAGCCGGATCACTGCTTTTCTTCTGTGGGTCAATAACTGAGTCTGTGGACACAAAAAGACAATTACAGTCTAGTTCAAGGCATGGATGATTAGCCTATAGTAAAGTCCCAAAGTCAAAACCTTCTCTGAGATGCCTTTAAATGGACTTACAGTTGCTCTGAAGGTGTTTCCATGATAAGACACTTGAGGTCTTCAGTCTAAGGCACTAATTGATTTTATGTTCCAATATATTTTGTTTCCAAAATGTGCTATTTGAGGTAAATCAAAGGTGACAGTGGCAAAGTTATTTACAAATTGAGTTAAAAATCTTCGTCTTACACCAAACTTTATTTACCAAATGAACAGAAAAGCCTGTTGGGTTTCAGGAAATATCTTAAAAACCACTGTTAAGTCCTTTAAAATTACTCTGGGTTTTGTAATCAGTCCAAATGAAAGTATGCATGCACTTAACACTAGTTACATTTATATAGGTGGGAGGTTAGTAAGCAAAAAAAAAAGAAGCACACTAATGTGTAAGAAATAACATCACAACATACACTGTAAGGATTCGGTTAATACGGGTTATGTAGCTGTACTAGTTGGTAATAACTAAAACGTCAATGAGGATGCAATGCTAGCAGAGTTAGCTAACCTACCTGCAGCAACGACAACCCAGCTGTCACTTTGTGCTTTAGGAGTTCGCTTCTTTTTAGTCGCCATAATTGTAGTTAAACGTAAAGGAGGGAGGTCGTATTAATGTACTTTGCTGTTGATATACTGGCAGATGCAAGAGGGCTAACAACACTGACAACTTTGACGAAGTAATGGCTACTTTCTCCTGACATCACACGAGATCAGAAAAGGCGCCTCTCTCTGAATACTTCCTGTTTGTCTCGCATGGGGGCTGCCGGGATTTGTAGTCTTCATATGAGCTCGTTTCCGTTTGATTTTCTTTAGTACCTGCAGGAGGTGGCGAAAGTACTCACATTCTACTTCAGTAAAAGTACAGCTGCTTGTGTGGAAAAAAATACTCTCGTAAAAGTAGAAGTACTGGTTCAACTCCTTTGCTTAAGTAAAAGTAAAAGAGTACAACTTCTTAAGTGTAATAAAGTACAAATGTAAAAGGTAAAACTGTATGAATGAAACAATACTTATTTATGACAAAATCATAAAAGTTCCTGTTTTCTAATTCCACAGTAAATGAAGTGACTTATTTTACGTACTGTCACATACATTTAGTTTGATAAAAGTAACAAATCTATTCTGAGAATGTAATGAGCATAAAGTACAGATATTAATGCAAAAATGTAGGGAGTAAAAGTAAAAAGTTGCCAGAAAAATAAATACTCAAGTAAACTGCAGATACCAAAAAAAAAAAAATAATTTACTTAAGTATTGTAATAAGATAATTATTCTTTGTTACTTCCCACCTCTGGTACCTACTAACATGACTGTAAATGCTGCCGAAAAGACGCAGTTATTACTTTTATTTTACCGTGTTCGCACTGTTTATACCGCAGTGGAATGTTCTGCTTTACCCTGTAGTTTTCCTATGTGGCCACTAGAGGTCGCCCGAGAACTATGGTAAGAATCACACGTGTGCGTTGAGTTTACCTCTCAGACACTTCCACTCACTACTAGTAATTCAGAGCTGGTTTAGGCCCGTATAGAGAGCCAAAAGGTTTGTGCTCTCAGGTGCAGGATGTTTGGTGCCCAGCTGTCCTTTGGCACACAGTTCAGAACAGATTGGGGGATCCATCTGTCCTTTAGTAAGTGGAGGGCATCTCTTCTCTCTCTCTCAGGATATGACACTGTGTGTCCCAGTTGGTTTTCAGTGAGTCACTTGTGTTTTTTTTTTTCCTCTTGCAGTGTTGGTGTCTGTGCTGAAGTGGATCTGTGGAAGATCAATTTGTGTAGGTTTTCATCCCTACTAACCGACTGTAGCTGCATCATCAGGTTATTTAACCATTCAGGGGTTTCTCTGATATTTTTATACGCAGTTATTTGTGCTTCTTTTGTGATTTCCCCTCACTTCTAAAGACACCCCCAGCACAGTCCATTAACAGGTTTTTAATTAGCTTGTTTGGGTAATGAGGAAGGAAGGGATTTGCGTGCTGGGTGGCTGATCTGTTAAACATCACCATACAGTGTCCCTGAGGGCAGAGTCTGATGTGGAGGAAAACTAGAGCTCACACAAGGTGACTTTAGTTTTTTGCTCATTTTGATATTATTTTCTTATGATATCTGTGACACTTTATGTGTTCTGCATCACGTCATTTGCTTTATTCTATTTAAAACCTTTGTTGGATACTGTCTGATTTGAGCTACACATGCTCTGAACACTTTAATCGTTGTCTCAAGTCCGCCTTGAAATCAGTTAGATTTATGTTGGTGTAGTCTGTGGCAAAGAGAGCGTGGGTGAGATGTCTGTGAATTACTTGTTTTACGGGTCTCGGGAGTATCATACACAACAGTATGTGCAGCTAAACAGAATATTCCATGAAAGCACTCTTTCTTTTTGGGTTGCTTGAGGGAACGTCTGTGTTTCTGACTGCCAGGGAGAACAACAGCGGCCTTTCTGATACGCTGGGCCACAGACAACCCCAGAGAGCCGAGTCCTCTGTCACCAGCATGCAGACGAGAACAAAGTGGGTCTAAATTTAGGCCCCCCGATATGTCTTCGAAGACCCAGAGTTCGAGACCCCACTATCCACTCACAAACTACCACAATCCTCATCAGTCATAGAGCAACAAAGAGAATCGCAACACAACCCAAGCTATATCTGTTCGTGTTTCTTTCCCTTCAAGCGCCGTCTTCCTAATGTGATTATGAAGTAAATTGGCTCCAAAGTGAATTTGAGTTTGCTATTTCAAGTTAAAAATAAGATGATTCCAATAAAACTCACTATGGAGGTATAGGAGTTCATTACAGCCAGCAGGCAGTAGACGGTTGGTCACACTCTGCTGAGCACATTGAACAGCCCATGGTCCTATCCATCTCTGTGGCCTCATTTGTGGTGGTCCAGTGCAGGGTGACTGGTTACAGCTTACATATCGACTCTGCCCCAAGCTGTCATGTCGCCAACATGTGCTCTGAAAGGGTGCATTTTCCCCACTCGTCTACCTTTAGGATATGTAGGGGAAGAGGGATGCGCTGAGGTGTAAAGAGGCAATTTGAAGATCGTCCATACATATTCACCACAGTGTGTTTTAACTGTCATGGCTGCCAAGGAAAGCAGGTTATAAATAGAAAGGCAACGTCACTTGGGGTGCCACTTTTTCAGTAAGGCTGTTACTTTACACAGCTGTTAAAGCCACGTTTCCATTTTGAACACCCTACAGATGGAAACTCCATCTTTATCTTAAGGAGGTAATGTACACATCGATGAATTCATAACACACACACACACACACACAC
>JAPTGZ010000015.1:17951539-17996572 GCA_029814645.1 Fowleria isostigma | reverse complement strand
GACCCCCGTGACCCTAATGAGAATAAAGCGGGTTAAGAAAATGAATGAATGTTTAGGCATTTTTGTGTACACACAATGAAATTTATATAATATGTAGATGTTAAGTTATTATTGTTATTTTATTAAACAACATTGTACATAGAGTGCACAAGCTCAAAATAAACCTATCAATCAATTATTTCCTGGAAAACAATTTTAAAAAAACAAATCCGCCTTCAGGGACAGGGTTAATTTTGCACAAATAAAACTTTTCCCTGATTTTTGTGCTCCCTGCAGAGGATCTATGAGCTCTACTTCCTCCATGGGTGAAGCCAACCAATTCGAGCAGACAGGGCTGTTTTTGGAGGGATCGGCCTCACCAGAGTTCTGTTTTTACAGGAAATATGCAAAAGAAAATTGCACTCTGCTAGGCACTTCATGGGAACTTTAACCTAATGATTATGTAAACACATTGCAATACTTTTCCATATAAAGCAGTTATTTTTATTCATTCTTTTAATCATTTTCTGAATCTCTGGAGGGTCACTGTAGGACCCAGCTACCACTGGGCAAAGGCGGGGTTCACCCTGATGGGACGCCAGATCATTGCAAGGCTGATATATAAAGATGAACAACCATTCACTCTTATATTCACACCCAAGGGGGCTTTAGATCGTCCAATTAATCTATGAAGGTGCTTCTCTCTATTCTTTGGACAGTGGGAGGAAGCTGGAGGGAATCCACATGCAGAGAACATATAAATTTCACACAAAAACGCCCCAGCTGGTGGGAGGTGGGTTCAACCTCAGGACCTGCTCACTGTGGGGGCGACACCGCTGCTAACCACTGTACTACCATGTCACCCTTATTTGCATCACAACACAATTTCATTTGTATATTTGTACATTTAACTGTTTTTTACTAGTACTTTTTAGCTTTTATCTGTTATTTTTAGCAGTGGATGTGAAACACAAAACGTTACATTTAGCATTTACACAATAATTCCAGCTTCTCTACTTGCTGGTTAGATTTTATGAGCTCTGAAAAGAAACATGTAGTGGACAATCAGCTCACTGCACATTTCCTAAGCATCAGCATGTGATCAGTCTTTTTTTTCAACTTCATACAAAGTGATATGAGTTTATCCCCTGGAAACAGCAGAAATACCTGCAGCCTTCCCTTAACCCATAAAGAGCCAAACACTCACCAGTGACCATATCTATTTACTTGATCTAAACTGTTCAATACATGCTGATCTGCTAATCCTATCAATACTTGTAAATAACTGGTGTAAAACACTGTTTGTCCTCTTTTCATGGTCATCAGATTCGACTGATTTCGATATTCAGAGGGTCCAAACTGATTGCGGAAAAACTGTCATCTTCTAAAGCACTGATTCACCAGTAAAACCATGGAGTTGGATCAATGACAGTGGATGGACACACTGCATTTATGTTTAATTACTAATATATTTGCTGAAAATGTCACTTTTTCTTCAGTTTTGTCTGTTTCTGATTCAATAAACTTTGATTTTAATCTGAGCTTTAATGAACATCTACAAAATCAACAGATTAAATATAGGAAAATACCTAATTTATGCTAAAAAATGCTAAATAATATTATGATAAATGGTGATGAATTACTTGAGAAAAGTTAAATAGAGGGAAAAAAATAATTTAGGAATTGACACAAAAGTAGCACTGGGTCTTTAAGGGTTAAGGAATACATTACTTAATGCATCATAACAGCTCAGTCTATGTCGGTATCTCCAGTGTCTTGCATTAAAAATGTAAATGATATATAGTATGTTGTGTTTGTTTTTTGGTATGTTTGACACAATTGTTCAACACAGTAAAATCAAAACGCTTTAACTCTAAAAGATTTTGAAGGTTTGACATTAGAGCTTGATTGCTTTGCAGGGCAGTAGCTTTTACATTTTTTTTCAGTGCAAAGAAAGATGTTCATTAATATCACAATGACAGATAGTACGATTGTTATTAAATCTACTACCATGGTTTAGACACTACCAAGTATTTGTAGTAATAAAATGGTGTGGTCAGAATTGATCATTGCAAGGAGAGGTGAATTGTTTGCTTCCTCTCTCTACACTTGGCACAAAGACAAGGACCCTGGTTTTCCAACAATCTGGAGGATCTCTATCCCGCTTCGTGTCCACAGACAAGCTTCCTCGTTGGTCTAAATTTAGCCCCAGTCCCCTCTGGAGGCTGGAGCAGGTGGAGGTGACGGGAGCTCTGGCCTATGCTCACGGGACAGACGGGTGAACTCCATGACCAAAGCCTCGGACCTCACAATCTAGTTATAGACCTGATAATGACATTCCTACTTCAGCACAAACACACCTCTAAAAATGAATCAGTTACTGCCTCAAACTGCTGGGTATAATCTGCGTCCTACTATGTTACAATCCCAAGCTGGAAACAACCTATTTCACTGGCAGACTCTAAAACCACTTATCAAAACTCTTCAGCACCACCACATGAAAACCTCCAACCATGCCTCAATATTTTGAGATTCAAAACATGTAATTTGAGACCAGCTTCTGCGGGCATACAGTCTCCAAAGAGCGCCATTGTCCCCTCTTTAAAAAAAGCACAACAACATGCTACTACTTTACCTTTTCTCTGTAATGACTGCAATATCCCTTACTACACATGATGTCTATCCCTGCCGTTTCTCATTTCAGAAACTTGCTGATCCCCATACTGCTGGCCCATTCACCAGGATGACATCATTGGCTCAGACCATGCCAACTGTGCTCAATAAAGCCCAGGCGTGTTTCAGTGTGGGAGTGCCTCTGCTGCACTGAGACTTGTATGAAAGACGTGAGTGAGAAGATCTTTGTACTCAATTAGTCATGGCAAAAATTTGAGAGTATTGCTTGTCACCAGTGCTCACCGAGTAATTACACAGAAATTGAATCACTTCAACAACATCCTTTCCTACCTCCAGTGTGCGAAGCTGTGCTTGGTGAAGTGTGTGTCTTTTTTTAATGTTTTAGAGCTGGGGTGGGAATCACAGAGCAACACACGATACCACACTGCCACAATATGTTACACACAATAACAATGGTGTCATGATACAGCGTTTCTGCTACACCGGATTCATTAAAAGACATTCATGTAAGAAGCATCACAACAGCAATGGTTACATAAAATTGGCAAGTAGAGAGAAAAAAATATTTCCATTAAGTGGTTTTGAGGAGATAAACTAGGCTGCCAAGTGCCATCAAAAGGCGGCAGTGTAGGCTACATTTCGCATGACATAATAAACAAAGTAGAAAAGTAGAGTATTCTGTTGCACTTTTCCATTCATCTACACTATTTGTTGCTTCTACCAGCCATGTTTTAAGCATTATGGGAAGACATAGAGTATACAGGCGATCAGTCATGACTTAAGTGTTCCTTCCACGCCACATTATGTGCATTGACTCTTCCTAGAAAAAACCCACCTCAAAGGTTTTCTAATGTGAAAATACATTATGGAAACACAGCTAATGTCTGCATAACTGAAGAGTGAAAAGGGGAAAAAAGCATGAATTATGTATTTATTTGCTGCACTGTGGTGTCAGTTTCACTGACTTTGTTAACTGACATGAAACAATGTAGCCTACAAAAAAACTGCAAAAGCATCTTAGCTTGGTGCCTCTTTAACACATGCACTCACTAAAGGCGACTGTGGCCAGTCAGAATCCATTTAAGGCGCCTGCATGTTTAAATAAAAATATCAATCAATCGCAGGCTATTATGATATGATATATGATATGGATCAAGCAAACATGCACATAAGCACATCACAGCTTAATTCCCGTATTGATATTTAATCCCACCCCTATTGAAGAACATTCTATTGAAACTCATTTATTTAACTAAATTTTTCCTCCAAGCTGTGAAATCCTAAATACAAAAGTGTTAACAGCAGACAATAGAGCTAAACAGAATTGAGACAGTCTGTGGCGCCCCGCCATGTACTGGTTTTAATCTTAATGACAGTGTGTGCCTGAGCTTTGTGGTGTTATGGTAGCAGCAATGTTGGGCAATTAAACCAACTTGCCCCTTTGAGCCCATCCCCTCCCTTGTTCTTTGCCACACCTCCACTTCTCACATCACACCACTACTGCTCTAAAGACCAGCTTGCCTCTCTCTTTTGTGTGTATGTTTCTGCTTCTCTGGCAGTCCGTGTCTGTCTTCCTCATTCTCCTCGCCCTGCTCTCTCCAAGTACTTGTGCTAACACGGCAGTTTGGCTGATGGTCTGGGTATCGCGGGTGTGTGTCAAACAGCACCTTCCCTCTGAGGAAAGAAGCAGAGGGAAGGCTGCAGGAGGAGGAAGAGGGAAGGAGAAGAAGTGAGGGGGGGTGTACACACACTCACACATAGCACAAACACACATACACTGCATGGTGATGTCATTTAAAATGACATCATCCCATGGAGGGGAGCCAAGGGACCTGATGGGTTAGCATCCTCCAGTGAGTTAAAGAGAGAGAGCAAGAAGGAGACTGAGGAAGAGAGGGAGAGTTGTAAATAAAGGAAAAACAAAAATGAGGACTGGACCTATTAAAACGACGATGACTTTGATGTGAATTTCCATTCTTTGTTGTTCTACATGACGACTCTTTGCTCTCATTATCCTCCCTTTCAGGAATACTTGCTTCATTTCCATTTGCAGGTGTTGTTGTCCTGAGGGAAGTATGCATGAGTGCAGCTAAAGTGCAGCTAGAGAGCAAGAGAATCAATACCAACGAGCTAATACAACCACACAAACACATCAAGCACACAAGTATAATAATATCTTCCTTCACACGCAGCCATGCTTCTTAAGTAGCATATGCGAACAATACATACACAACCATATATTTAAACACAGACACAAGGACAAGTGCACAAATAAACACAGTGTCACACACATTGAGCTCCTAGTAGGGACACCTGTGTCTCTGCGTGCTTCCATTGTTGTCCACTTGGCTGTGCTGTGCTCCACACTGTGCTCCCAGCATGCCTGCCATCTGAAACCAGACACCTATGGATGAACATCCTGCTGGAGTGATACACCTCGCATTCTCTGGTGCTGCTGCCGATGCTCAAGGCTTTCCACCTGGCACACACTTATGTGTTATTTACAAAAAGATTCCTGTATCATGTTTATGCATTTCTGCGATAGTAACATGGTAATTATGCCCATTATTCTTGATAGGTAGTCATATTTGTTTACGTACTTTGATGAACTGCCAGTAACACTGAATCTTTCCTTTCAGCCCAGTGCACTGACAGATGAAAGCTGGTGTTTCTAATACATGATGATTCAATCTTCCTTATCACATACTGCTGTTAGTGGCAAACTGACTCAACAGTATAAATAGAGAGGCATGCAGTGTGGGACAGAGAGGAGCAGGGATGAGAGATAGGAAGGGAATGATGGAGGGCTCATCGTGATGTGAGGGTGTGTGTCCACACAATGGAGGAAAAATGTGGTCAGGAGAAAAATAAACCAAATAACCAGCGTCTATTATTAGATGTGTTATTAGTCACAACCGTATGTCAATAGACAACATGATGCAGGCGTGACTTATACACATTTGATGGTCTTTTTCTCATTCCAATGCCCCTTGCAAGTCAAAAGTCTGCTTCATTTCAATAACATGTTCAACTTACATAACATGAGAGATATAATTGGAACAGAAAAGAGGAAGCAGACAGTTTTAGTGATTGCTTCCCCTTTATGTCCCTTCTGTTGGCCCAGTGTTTTATTGGAATGAATGCTTTCCCACCCCATCTCAAAAATAACATGTGATGCTATTTGATATATTAAAAAATATATACTTTGATTTATCTTATGGGACCATGATAATGTAAATGTTTACTCTGATGTGAATTGCACACTTTATTAGTTCTAGTCCTGTTTGGCGTATCTGCACCCCTGTCCGCCCTTACCTACCTTCTATCTTTTCTCTACAGTATTGGTTTGGCAACATTGGCACAGGAACACTCCTACTTCTTCCGATCTTAGTCATAGGCCTCACTCATGAGGCACCAGCTGAAGCTCTCCAACAATTGATATGTTTGGTCACTTCCGTGTGCTTTCTCTCTCTGCCTTTATCACTCTTGCGCACACATACTGGAGACATGCAAATGGCACAAAGAATAAAGCGGAAACAGGATTTAGTTTAAAACACAATCTCCCTGTGTCATCCGGTTCTTCAGGTAGGTTAAGTTTGCATGCATCAGAGCAGCATTAAGCCTTTGTGGATTAAGAGAAAGGGAACATATACTATTGTGGTTATCCATTGTATTCAGGTTTTCTTCGGGAAATGTGTTTGGCTCAGGTCGCTAAGTTACCTGTCGATTCCTATTGTGCTAAGAGACTGAGTAGGACAGGACAGAGAAGTTATCAGGAACACTTGCCGTCCCTGTGGACACCAGCCCATAAGCACTCTGTGAATATGGGACACCTTTTGTGTACAATAGCATGCTACAGTGAAGGTCTATGTGTGTGACATCCTGTCAGCATGTGTCAGCTTGTACTATCTGCCTTACATAAGCATATAGATATGAGATAACAAGCTCCTATTGACACTTTGTCTTACTTCTGCCTTTTTTTAAAATATACATTAACACAAAAATAGACTCATTTACTTGGATTTTGTAAGCAACTATTTCTACAATGTCCCATATTTTCTCTTTATATTACAAATACATGCAGGTAAAAAAAATTTAACATACAGTTGCAAAAAAAAATTATTGACCACCATCTGTGTTCTTCAATTTCTTGTTCATTTTAAAGACTACAAATGCACCTTTAGTTGTACATTTTTTTGGACAAATATAATGATAAAAACAAAAATAACTCATAGGAGTTTAATTTAAGAGCTGATATCTTTCCATTTTCCATGGTTTTCTTGATAATAACCAAAATCACATACATTCTTACATCAAAATGAATGACATTGTACTGACAGAAACAGTGCTTACAGGATTTCATGTTTTCTTTTCTGTCTGTTTTAGTCACATGATACACACAGGAGTTAGTATTTGATTCCATAATCATTGTTTTTGATTACTTTTGATGGTCTAATATTTTTTTCTGTGACTGTACATGTACACACAGTTTGTCTCTTGAGATTTTACTGCTGGCTTTTAAGACTCTTTTTAACCTGAGGAGCTCCACCACAACTTCTGGTTCCGAGGGAACATGAGTGAGTGTAGCATTACAACTATAATTTGCTGTGCATGAGAAACAGAAAATGGGAAGATATTTAACAGCAGCTATTAACAATGTCTTTACTATGAGAGTCTGTGAGAAAATAGGTTTTAAAAAGCTGTAGTTGTTTTTTTTTTTATTATTATTCAAATGCATTGTCATTTTTTCAACTGGTTTTGCAATTTTTATATACTGTTTGTTGACTAAAGCACTTTGGAAAATGCTGAGTAAATCCAGTTTATTGTCTGAAACCCATTTATGTTAACACACATACAGCATTACTGACTTTTTTTATGCTGAACTTTTCTGATTGTAAGTTGTGGTGGAGACAAAGATGTGAAAAGAATAGGAGACCTTTGAACTTGTTCAGGCAATTTGCCATTAAAAAGCATAATTGGAGGGGTCCAGTGAAGGGTTCAACGTGTTCTCAACCCACTCCCAACTAAATGGCCAACAGTTTATTTAAGGGGACAAATAGGTCAAACAGTCTCTAATTATCCCTCAATCAAAGGCAAGGATTTTCTTTTCTTGCTTCTTTTTCTCCTTTTCTTTCTTGTGTTGTGTGACAGAGCAGCATCGTTCCAACTCACCAACCAGCGGTCTCTGTTGACCTAGTTCTACTCTGGACACAGGGTGCTTTAGGACAGGCCTCACCCACGGTCTCCTCTCTGGGCCTGTATAGACACACAGCACAAGACATAAACATATTCACTGAGACAACAGCTACAATCTGTTATGATCAGCTATGATCTTGGATAACAGTGTGACTGTGATTATGTTTGCAGCACATTTAGTTTCTGTAACATGACTAAAAAGCAGAATTGTTAAATGAGCTGTCAATATCTTTAAGATCTACTGTAGACGTTAACCCATAAGGACCCAGTGTGACTTTAGTGTCAGTTTCTAAATGAATTGTTTCTCTATTTAACCTTTCCTAAGTGATTTATCAGCATTTATTATAATAGTATCCTCTGAATTTTGTTTTATTTCCAGTGAAAGTAATTGATTTTTCTATATTTAATTCTCCGATCATGTAGATGTTCATAAAAACTCAGAGTAAAGTCAAAGGTTGTTGTATCAAAACAGAAAAAAACTGGAGAAAAAGTTTTACTTTTTCAGTAAAAATATCATTAACTGCACATAAACCAAGTGTTTCCCTCCACTGTCATTTATCAAACTCCATGGGTTTTACTGGTGAATCAGTTTTGTAGAAGATGTTTCCATGTTCACTCCAGAGACTCTGATGAAGACCATGAACTGCATTTTACACTAATTATTGACATGTATTGATAGGATTAGTAGATGAGCAGTTTATATTCATAGATGCTTTTGGTCAAAAGTGGATATTTGGGTCTTTATGACTTAATTTGTAAGCAAATATTTACTATAAAGTCATCAGCAGAGGGTTGAGAGGTTTGCTTCTTTTATTATTATTAAACAAAACTAGTGTTTTATGAGTATATCTAAAATAATCCTACTCTCTATTGTATATATTTTTTTGCTCATTAACAATAAACTAAATAACTACATTATGAAAAGCTGCCTCATTCTCAGATGATTTCGTATCAGTGTGTCATGAGCGCGATTACACAAACACACAGGCTACTGAGTTTCTCGTTTTGAGTCATATACAGTCCTCCCACACAATATGACCTTTCAGCAGCAACTCATATTCTAAATATCTAAACTAAATTAAACAAAGGCTGTTGTGTTCTTAACTCTCCTCATCTTGTGCAAGTAAATACGGAGCATTTGTTGTTGCATGTTGAAAATGCTTCATATATAGATAATCAGCTGCAAAGTTGAAACAACAGTTCGTAAACAGATGCGTCAAAGCGCAGTGGAGGAGAGCTTTGGATGCTGTGCCTTTATCAGTGCGTGCCTTTCCTGTTGCTTTTATCAGTCTCTCCAAGCTGTGTACTTCTCGTCCCAGTGCAGGATAATTCTTGCCTCTAAACAGATATCAAAAATGACAAATATTTCTGTCAATAATTCACTTCCCAAACCAAAATACGCATGATTGTGAGTGCGCATTTATGACCCAAACGTGCGCTTTGTTCCTGTTTCATGATCAACTTTCAGAGAGGAAAGGTCAGACCTAGTGCAACTTGGAGTTAATCACAGCCCATAAAAATGCATTTTATGTCCATCTGTCTTACATTTTAAAGCAATCATTTGTCAGATGTTACACAAGAGCCTGCATCAACCTACATGAGGTGGCGCACAGATGTAAAAAAAAAAAAAAGAAAGAAGAAGAAGAAGAATTAGAAGAAGTAGAAATTAAAGAAAAGCGTTTTCAAACCAAAGCGAATTATTTGGCGCTCTCATGGAGTCTCGTTCTTTATCGATGACCTTTAAGGGGAACCGCAGCCCATCAGATTATTGTGCCTGATTACTGTGTCTTCTTTGCATTCTGACTGTGCATCAGCCCACACATCGGGCAAATATTCAAATACTCCTGCATAACTGTAAGCGTGACACTCCCAACAACACACACGCAGTTTTCTTAGTTTTTTCTTCACTTGTGTCAGCTCGTGTAATCTCTGCACAGAAAACCTGCAATATAAAGGTAGGTGCGTTATGCAGGAACAGAACGCGCAAATAATATTTAACAAAACTATTCTGCAAAATGTGGTATTTTCGATGTAAATGGGCTCAAAAAGTTTCTGTTTTTCGAGGCTTTTTTTCCCCTCTGTTTTAAAAATACATTGCTAAAGATATTGAAAATAAATACACTTGCGTCTATTTTTAGTAGTTTTGTGTCTCAATTTTGCAGCGGCATCTCGGATTGTTTAAGTGTTGCTTCCGAAAATCAGCTCAAATATTAAAGTAACCAACAAAATAAGGCAGCTTTCTAACTTCAGTTTTGTGTGATGTTGTTGTATAGTTGAGGTGTACTTCTATTTATGATAAACTTTAAACCTATGACGTCAACACATCAATTGTGCACCTGCTGTGTGAATAGAAAACCAAACATAAACGACAGGTTTGGCATAAATTTATGAAGTAGTGTTAATTTGGAGTTAATTTGGGAGATATTATTCAAGATGTGTGACTTATTTTTCTACTTTTCAACAACCTGCACTCTCTGGTACATCCGTTCACATACACTATAGACGGATTACCTGCATTTGATCATATTTGTGCAAACTACACCAGCAACTGGAGCTCTGTTATGTTCAATTCCAATTTTATTATGTCAAACATGTGCTACAGTAAACTGGTTTAAAGTTTGCACATTCTTCCAGATCATGAGTAAATACTTTTTTTTTCCCCTTCAAGTCACACATTCTGTTCCGTATTGTAGAAATGCTTCAACAAAACCTCCCAAAACTATCCTCTCGTATAGGCCCTTAGCTTTTCCATTTCCTTCCTTTCATTTTCAAAGTCATGGGATCCGTCATGAAAGTGCAGGCCTGTAGTCTGGGCCTATACGTGCAGGTTACACACAACACCTGTGACGTCGTTTTTTCATCTACTCTTATCTGACATTTTTCTCACAAATGTCCTTTCCACGTTAATCCACGATCTTTAAAATACACCTCCTCCTCGTCAGATCTCTTTTATTACTATCTCACTAAACTTTTTACCACAGCCCCTGACGCTGTAAGGTCACAAAAAAAAATGTGTTTTCAGCTGCATTTTTCAACCTGATCAAAACGTTTTACTGATTCTCATTTGGGCTAGGACTGATCTGAAGCCTCTGTGTCAAAGTGTTGTGCCAGGCGTCAATCTGGATGGAGAGAAAAGGGCGTCTTGATGGTGACTTCACTGACACCAACAGCTTCCTGACGCAATGCTACTGTAACAGCGTCGGAGAAACAGGGAGCTCACCTTTTTATCCGATGAACCAACATGATCCTATTTCTGCATAGTAAGCCGTCTCAGCGCTCCCTCCCTTCGGCTCCACCAACAGTAAGGGACCTGGCGCATCAAAGAGTAGTCCTTTTGTGCTTCAGTTTTTTAACAACATGACAGCAAAACCTTAATTCATTACACGACTTGTTGCGTTGCTTTACGGTCATGTCTCGTCCGTCACAAACCAAGAAATCCAATTACACCACCTATGTGTGATAAACATCCACTCTTTGCATTTTTTTTTTTTTTTTGCATTTATATTAGATGGCATATGCTTCCATGAGCAGAAACTTGAACTTTTTTTTGTCATATTAAAGGACCCCCCCCCCACAAAAAAAAAAAAAAAAAAAAGCATGGGATGATTTTTCAATAAAAGTGAACTCTGATGTTGTCAAATAGTTTCTCTCCTCTGTGCTCCAACTCGATGGATGGGGAAGCGGTGGTAACGCGTTACTGAGCATCGTTACCGCCCTGCACTGTCCGGAAACTAGAATGTGAAATCGAGTGTAGGCTGTATATGAAGACTCTAGATCACAAAGCAAGCGACAACAAGAAAGAAACATCGTATACGACTAATAGGAAGCAGTGGTTGTGTAGGAAAAAATAACACCATCCAAGTTGTACCCAGTTGGGCTATGCAAATGTTTGTGCTCCATACGCGCGCACGGAGCGGAGCGGAGCGCACCGACCTGGTCTAGTTGGAGAACCCGTCGAACCCCGGTGCTGGAGCTGTTCTATTTGACTTTAAAGAGGATGCGAGTCGTCCTGACACGTGAGCTGAGCTGATGAGACGACTTTATCGCGGATTTGGATGAGGGGTTTTCTGTGCGTTAATGGTCAGGCGTGCGAACTAGGCTATGGTGCGCTCAGATGTTGTTTTTTTTTTTTTTTTTTTTTTCCTCTCTCGGTCGCTCTTGTATCCACCGCTCCGCCTCCCCCCCCCCCTCCTTTTCGCAACATTGACGCAACCAAAAATACTGGAACAAAAGAAACAACTTCCTTGAAGCTTTGCTGAAACTGCACTTAGTCGGAGAATGGAAGCTTGTTGTCAACTTGCCTGGGTGGAAATGTCGAGGTGAGGGTTGTCACCAGTGAGCCCCGGCTGGCAAGCGACGCAGATGCATTCGATCAGTCCGAAAACGCATCCGATGGATCCAGTAAGTGCCATTAAACAATCAGTGGAGTAATTTCAACTTTCGGTGTGTGACCTCTCGACTAGTTGAGCTTGCTGTGTAGTGTCAGTCGGTGCGATTATAAAGTCGATTTGGGAGACAGTGAGCACAAAGTACTGCCCTATAAAGTCCTTTTAATGTAATGCTGTCGAGCTGACGAGGGAGAATATAACTTATAGGCCGACCATTTTTTTTTTTTATTGTGTTGTCGTCGATGTGCATGCTGTTTTCAAAATGACAAGTTGGGACTCTTTTTTTTTTTATTTTTTACATTTTGACATTTATGAGACATTGGCACCGTGGTAGTATCTGGACACTGCTGTCAGCTTAAAACACTGTAGTTGAGGATTTTGGACAATTAATGTGTGCGTAAATTCAGTGTATAGTAGTAAACAAAAACGTGCGGTGCATTGACAAGTCTTCAACACGGACAGTTTATTATTGTTATTCATGCAGCAGCTTTGAGCAGTCGCCGGTTGCATGTAGATCCCGGTGATCAACAAACAAGCTACAACACGGCTGTGGGATAATTTCATGAAACGGACACGGTGTGGTTCTTTTGGGTGGTGTGCGTAACTTTCTGTGGAGGTTTAATCCGCAGTTTTGGGCGGACGATCACTCTGCTTTGTCGCGTCGGTGTTTTCACTGCATGAACAAAGGACTGGATGGAGTAGTCGGCTCGGCACAGAGCGTCGGTGGAGAGGCAGGCGGGCTGTTTACAATAATAACACGATCGTGGTGACGTCACGTGACTGACAGCGGCCTCGGCCAATAGGAAAGCCGCCCAGCGATCAGCAACACGCTATATTTGGAAAGTGGTTACATCATCGAGGTACAACAGAGGACTGAGAAGGGAGGGACTTCCGCAGGAATTCTCAGTTTGTAGTCCAGAAACAGGACAATAAAGAGATGAGCTTTGTCTCTGGAGCTTGAAGTTCGACTTTATACCATCCTGACAGTTTTGATTGTGAGATTTGTGTATTTATAGGTTGGAAATAGTCAGTAATCCTGCACATTTTGCTGCTCGTTTCTGATTATGCAACTATAATTAGGCTGTATGCACCAAATTCTCATCCTCTGAGTAGCATCATTTCAGCAGTTTTTGTATCTGCTAATAAAACTGTAGATCTCTGTTAAACAAGACACAATATCACAAAGGTTTTCAAATAACTGGGTGTAAACCTTTGAAAACCACCTCTAGAGCTTTAGTAAAAGTGAGTGTTTATCTTTTGGGATTTTCTCTGGGTCAGAAAATTTTGCATTTTTATAGATAAATCTTGTTACAGACTTTGATTTACCAATCGGAAGGCATTTCATACAATTTATGACATACGTTTGTTAGCAAAATAACAGGATGTGTCATGATATTATTAGGCTGTATGCACCAATCTCTCATCGTCTGAGTAGCATCATTTCAGCAGGGTTTTTTTTTTTTTAAACTGCTAATAAAAATGTAGATCTCTGTTAAATGTGAAAGTACGCCTGAGATACAATATCACAAAGATCTTCAAATAACTGGGTGTAAACATGAGAAAGTAACCTCCAGAGCTTCAGTAAAAGTGAACGTTTCCCTTCGAGTTCAGAAAGTCTTGCATTTTCATAGAGAAATTTTCATAGAGAACATATTGTTACAGACTTTGAATCATGAGGCATTTCATACAATTTATAACATATGTTTGTTGACAAAACAATAGTATGTGTCATGATATTTCTTGTACTGTCAAATAAGAATGTAGTTACTTGACAACATCAAATTATTGACTACAAGCAGAACGCTTAATAGCTCAGTCGTGCTTGTGTAACAACAGTGTTGTGTCATTGGCCTAATGACCCATCAGTGTTACACTTTAGTTCAAAAACCACACATTTAGGAAGGAAAAGGTCTAATCTCCATCTTTTTCCTACACAAAATACTGTCAATTGCAGACTTGACTCGACTCAACCACAGTGAGATATTTCTAATAAAATGTAAATCCAGTCCAAAGCCTTACAGAAATGTCAGCATGTAAGAAATGATTGGTGTTATAATATCCGAGTACATAAATCATGCAGTGAAACTTGATTTTTAAAGTAAAGGGTAACTGTTTTAACCGAACAATAGGAGTGGTCTGCTTCGTCCCGGTTGTGGAAACAGAGCCATGGATTGGCCAATATAATAAGTTGATCTCAGTATTATGTGCTAAATGGAAAAAAAATAACACTGAATACATTTAGTATGTTTTATTGTATTTCTGAGTTATTAATCCACAGTTGTCCAGTTTTCTGAATGCAATAGGTTTAAGCTCAGTTGCACTGTAAATACCTATTTGACCGACACTTACATGTAAGCGTGTGTGATATCGGTAAACTCTCCTGTCAGAATATAACCCTATGGATATATTTAAATTTTCTATACAGAAATTTTCTCTTTATATTTGTCTTGTTCTGTGTCACATTCTTTCTCTCTCCTCCATTTTTAATGCAAATTCCCTGCTTGCATTTGTATCATGTGGACAAAGCAATCCACTCAAATAATTCAGAAAGAGTATGATTTGTGCTATGATATATAAACAATAGCACTCAATATTAATTAATTTATGTTTTTCAATTGACACATGATATATTATTATGTTGAACGGTTCTCCTTACATAGTTTCAAAATTATATTAGTAATGTATTATATTTATCACTTGAAGAAGAAAGACCTTTTGAAAATTTGCACATACAGTCACAGAAAAAATTATTAGACCATCATAAGTCATCAAAAACAATGTTGGTGCAATCAAGTACTAACTCCTGTGTGTGTCATGCAACTTAAACAGATAGAAAAGAAAACATGGAATGTCGAAAAGCACTTTTGTTGTCAGTACAATGTCATAGCTACTCATGTAAGAAATTATGCGATTTTGGTTATTATCAAGAAAACTATGGAAACCGAATAGATATCAGCTCTTAAATTAAACTCCTATGAGATATTTTTGTTGTTATCATTATATTAGTCCAAACAAATGTGCCTTTAGTTGTACCGGGCATTAAAATGAACAAGAAATTGAAAAAAGCATAGGGTTATCTTGATCATTTTTTCCGTGACTTTAAAACCTAAGTACAAAAGAAAAACGTACAGCTTCTCTTAACATTATCTGAATGTCATCTAAAGCCGGTTATTTATACACTAAGAGCGCAATACACAATAAAGAATGCAGATCATGAAATCTTTTCAAAGCTTCAGTAAATTTAAGGATCTATCTGAACAGGAATTATTCTTGCCGGGTGTTGTGTAAACATAACATAGGTCAAGACTGTACTATATGTAATGGATAAAAGAAGCAATAAACTCATATTATCATGTTAATATAGTTGTCCATTAGCAGTGTCTCACAATCCAGCATCCTATTATTATTTGAGTACTGCTGATTTTTGTGTTGTAATTTGTACACAGATCGACACATTAGAACTATGAGGGTTTTTTTTTTACTTTTTATTTAAGCAGGTAACTTAGTTGAAAACTGATTCTCATTTTCAATAACAACCTGAACATATAGAGACGAACAACCAATCCCTCACACACTCTCACCTATTTTGATTCAAATGTAAATACCGTATGTGTATATAATATTGTCAGTGTATGTTTATGTTATTCTTAGATTAATTTTAAAGTTTTAGTGTGGTTTTGTTATTAAATGCTGTTCAGGATGTCAAAATCATATATATGAAACACTTGAAACAGATCTTGTATTTCTTTATGTGGTGATCTGTGTTTGGAGTGGAGGTATAAAATAATCTGAATCACAACTTTTAAAAACAAAATATCGCCTTTAGCTTTGTATTCTTTGGGGCCTTCTGGTAACTCCGCTGGCCCAGGATTAGATCTTGCTTGTGTTTAGCCTTCTCTGTAATCCTTCTCAGGAGTCTGACTCAATAAAGAAAAAAAAAAAATACTGTGGGTTGTGGACCATTCAGTCAAGACTTTAAAAAAATACTACACCAGGAAACAATGTGAATAATCTTACTCTGGGTGATTTAACCGTTTGGCAAAAATAGTAAAACCTTTTCTATAGAATATAAATGCAAGTATGATATTAAAGCAAACAGAACACCTTTGACATGTCAGTGTCATTCATTGTCTCTGAGGTCAAATGTTGTCTCGGTGTTCCTCAGATTTTTACACATAACAAATAAGGACAAGCCATTACAAATATGTTTAAAAACACATGCACTGATTCAGCAAAAGGACGATTCAGTCTGATTACAGATTGCATTCCTTTGACAGTGATTTTAGGGTTACTTAACCTTCGCTATTTAAAGTTAATTGTATTATTGCATGTACAGGCCTCAGTGTTTAACACTTCTTTGAAACATGCATCTCTTTTCTTTAAAGTAAACAAGTTTGAATTTTATCCCTTAATAGTTCCCTTGTAATTCTACTCTATGAATTATACCCAATTTATTTGATTGCGTGTGAGAATGTCTACACAGAGACTAAATAAAAAGGGCTTCTTGTGGTGTAATATCTCAGCCTCTTGGCCAAGCATGTGATAGTGTTTAACAGCAACCAATCTGTAAAAGTCACTTTCTTACTCTGATTTCAGCTCAACAATAAACAGTAGCATTAGGTATGTTTTGGTCGAAAGCAAAATATATATATTTTTTTTACCATGTTCATGTCGACACATTTAAATACATTAAATTAGATGTGTTTGTGTGAATGTGTGTGCGCTTTTTTATAGCACCGGCGTGACCACCTTGTGCTAAAAAGAGGTCAGAGGTCGCTGTTGTGTTTTCAGGGTGACCTGCTAGTGACTATTAGCCATTGATAAATGTGATGTCCCACAAGTGTGCGGGTTGGACCCCTCCAAAGGGGGAGGTGTTATAACACGCCCCACACTAACCTCCCAGCCAACCCCACCTCAACTTGTGCATACACACACGCAAACACACACTCTGCCCTGCTGACAGGAGCACAAGGGGGCAGCTGCTACAGATGTCTCATAGAGAGAGGGGGAGGGGAACCGAGGAGACATCAATGGAGAGGCTCTCTCTAGTATGGAGTTCTCACTGGGCCTCATTGTGTTCTCTAAAGACCAAGACGAAGGAAAAGGCCATGTTAATATACTGAGCGTATAGTCTCTTACACTTTCTTTTTTGTTTCAGGGTGTCTGTGTCAGTGTTTGTGTAGCTCTGGATACGTTCCTAAATTTCAGTGTCCTGAAAAACTTTGATATTTACTTATACTTACTAAATAATGCCAAAATTTTGTCAATGTGGTGTTTTCACATAGTTAAAAAAAAATGCATCTAAATCATATATACGGTGAGAAGCGTTAGGAGGATTTTTCCACTTGATTAATTTGTATTGCTCATTGTAATTTAGGGACAGGCTATAAAGTTTGCTCATGTATGCAAATATTTCCCTCTTCCAACAGCTAAAGGTGATTTCACATTTAGCACGTCTTGAACATCAACAAAGTGAAACTGTGGCTGGTGCCTTTGGTTTGTGCGAACGCTGCAGACTGTGAGTCCTGTGATACACAGACTGTCCTTGGTACTTTCACCTCTGACCCTGAAGCTTGAGTATTTTCTTCTGACATCAAGGTGTCATTCAGTCTTTTATTTCTCTTCTCTTAACTCTGGGTTCTGTTGATCTGCCCTTATCGTTATCAGTTGACGTGATGCAGTCCAACATCTGCTGGCGTGAAGGGTCATCCTTTGAGTCACATGAGGGAAAAGAAAGAGGACAAATCCGTAAAAACTCTTCCTTGAACAAGAAGCAGCTGAGTGTAACAGCCAACCATGCACGCAAGTCATCTAACATGAAATCAAATTACATTGAACCAAAACTGCCCCAGTGTGGCAACTTTGCAGCCGAGTCGACCCGCTGTGGCCAAACCCTATAGATGACAGTGGTGCTCTTGTTCAGGCCGTCCAGCAGACAAGGGAGAGCCCCACTCTGTCTCAAACCTCCTAATGAAGAGATGCATTATGATGTGATTTCATTTGGGCCTGCAAAAACGTACTGTGGATAACAGAGCAGTCTGAGTAGCATGGTTCATTTGTGTAGTGACATGTGACTTGTGTTTTCGTGAGTCATAAGGATCTCCTGCCTAATGGAAGGCAGTGTGTGCTCATGTGACGGTGACACAATGCAGGATGAACTGTATAGTATTCACCAGGGCTCAGCTTGGCTACTGTTTGGCATTGCTAATAGAGACCCATGAGCATCTTTTTATCTTGTTAATTTTTTGTTGTGGTGAAACAAAGTAACCCACAATTATCGGTCGTGTCACATATGAACTGGTTACACTGGTTACCGTGTAGGTTTTAGGATGTCACTAATACGGAGAGTTGTCAGTACTGGATTTGTGTATTTCTACATATAAAAGCGTGTATGTGTGTACGTGCGTGCACATGTCAGTACCGCATCATGGTCTTCCCTATGGTCATGGTGGTGTTTTTGCTGGCTCATCCCTGCCTCTCCACATGCCTGTTTAACAACACAGAGCTCCTCCTTACTGGCTTCCTGTCCAAACCAGTTTATCTGTAAACAAGTGTGTTTTTTTCCTCTCCGCCCCATTGTCCACACTACACCAGAATGCATACACAATGGGTGCCCTCTCTCTCTCCCAGTATGTTTTTGTACTCCTCCAAAGGAAAAAAAAAAAGATGTTATATACACAAAAAAAAACTGCAAGCTTCATATGGACTAAAGAATAAGTTGATATTGTCAGTAGTCGAAATAAATGCATAAAATACCATGCAGTTTGTGGTTGTGTTAACATCTTTAAATACAAAATTTGACTTATTTACTTATTTAAAATACAAAATAATAGCTACTGGTCACTTAAGTATATTAAAAGCAGGTTGTAGCTAATTCGTTTTTCCGCCGTGCCCTGTTAGAGCCATGTACAGACATAGCAGGTGAATGTTATGTATTGTTATTATGTGTGCATTGGGATGAAATGGCTGTCTCTGTTTATTTTGCCCGAGGTACACTATGCTACAGTAGATATGATAACAGCAGGGTTATTGTAGCAGGGCAACCCGTCCCTACTTTGGCCGTTGCATGCACACCACAGCAGGAGGTGTTTTCATGTGGTGTTGCCACCTCAGCTTAGAATAAGTGGTAGTGTCACATAATTCAGTTACAAAGCTGTTTCGTTTCAACTACACATGGAAGTTCATTCGAAAAGTGTGGGAAACATTAATAAAAAAAAAAAAAAAAAAAAAGGAACATCTGAAAAGGGAACTTAATCAAAATTATAGGTTGTAACATACAGCAATTAAAGATAAAGCCTGTCCTTGTGTGAAATGTGAAATGCAAACTAAGATAGTGTCTTGTCATGTTATGATAAAGAGCATAGACAGAGAATATTTGCTGACTTAGAGTCCACGGTTTAGCAGCGCACCTCGAGTCAGTAAAAGCTCTTCTGTTTTTGTTTCCTGAAATCTTGGCGTAATATTAGTGATCCATTATATTTACTCAACTACAAATAGAAACAGCATGGTAAACACCAGGCATCTACAGTCATGGAAAAAATTATTAGACCATCAAAAGTCATCAAAAACAATGGTTATTCAATCAAGTACTAACTCGTGTGTGTATCATGTGACTAAGACAGACAGAAAAAAAAAACATGGAATGTCTAAAAGCACTGTTTTTGTCAGTACAATGCCATGGATATTCATGTCAGAACTTATGTGACTTTGGTTTTAATCAAGAAAACAATGGAAAATAGATAGATATCAGCACTTCAGTTAATCTCCTAAAAGTCATTTTTCTTATTATTATTTTTGTACAAACAAATAGCTGTACCGAGCATTAAAATTAACAAGAAACTGAAGAAAATGTAGTATCTTGCATCTTGACAACACAAACTAGTGTAGATAATACTGACAACTACATATATTTTGAATTATATGTGTGAAACGAGAGCATATTTACCATTAATTCACATTATACAATAAGATGTGCTGTAGACTTTATCTAAACAACCCCGTATAATCAAGCTAATGCGTGACTTTATGTATATGAGAAATACTTTGTTTATCGGGCATGTCTGGACTTCAAACAGTGATCATATGTGCACTCCAGAAATAATAATAATGCAAAAGGCCCGCAATTTAATGAGAAAGATAATGAGTAGTAATAGCATGCCAGTGACACCATTTCAGTGTGTTTTAAGTACAAGACGAACTGCAATTTTTACAGTTGTTGCTGTAATACTGTGGAGCGAGCGTTTACTTACTTTACTGGAGCATTTTTTAAAAACATTATATACAGCGTTGTGGAGTAACTGAATACATGTGACAGGATCACGTATTTAGAATAAAAATTAAGAGTAACTGTATTCCATTCCAGTTATCAATTTAATACATGGTAATCAGAATACTGTTACACATTTAAAAACCCAATGGATTACTTTGTTATTTTCTATCATTTCGCAAATCTGGTTTCCCACACATTTCCCATAATCCCTTGATACAATATGCGACACAAATATTCTGATGACTGGTGTTGAGTGTATGTTGAGGGAATGAGTCAGTCCATCAAGTCCAGTTTAGGGATGTTCCAATCACATATTTGTGCCGGGGTTTGGCCTCTTTTTTTAATATCCAGACAAAACACTGATAAGTTACTTTGGGTTGTATGAGTACATCACATGTTCATGTGTGTTTATGAGGCTTCATCCAGCTCTAAAATAGAACACACAACAATCACTGTCTTTACAATGGAGTAAACATGGGGTGATTTATTACTTTCATATGGTATTAAAATTCAAGGAAATGTGAAAGTATGTCAAGTATTCGGATTATGATACTCCAATTAAGTAATGTAACACATTACAGTACAGATTACTTTTTTGGGCATGTACTCTGTAATCTATAACAGAATACATTTGAAAAGTAACCCTCCCTACCCTGATCCGTCTAAGAAAGTGTTCTGTGGTTACAGTCTCCAGAATGTTCATGTAACAAAACATCAGAAAGTCTGATTTAAGGATGAATATTCCTTAAATCAGTGTAACGTTAAGTTTGGTTTCTCAGTAGGCTATTTAGTATTACTCTTTTTTCACTAGATTTTTTTCACTCCCCTGTGGGTGCAGTTTTATGTGTTTCTTTTTTCATTCACAAAAGTTGCACATTAATACAGGTGTTACTAAAATGCTAGGAGTAACAGAGTAAACATGGTGTGATTTACTACATTCATATGGTATTACAATTCAATAAAATGTGTAATCAAAGTATTAGGACTACAATACTCACACTGAGTAATGTAATGGATTACAATGCAGATTACTTTTTTGGGCATGTATTTTGTAATCTGTAAGGGAATACATACTCTTTTTTTCACCTTAGATACTGTCACTCTCCTGTAGGTGCAGTTTTAGGTGTTATTAAAATCCTCGGAGTAACAGAGTAAACATGGTGTGATTTACTAAACAGAACACCCAAGAATCCATACAATGGAGTAAGAGTGGTGGGATTTATTACTTTCATACGGTATTAAAATTCAAGAAAATGTGAAAAGTAATTAAAGTTTTAGGATTATAATACTTACATTGAGTAATGTAATAGATTACAGTACAGATTACTTGTATGGGCTTGTATTCTGTAATCTGTAACAGAATACATACATGCTATTTGTTTTCCCACTCTTCTGTGAGTGCAGTTTTACATGTTTCTTTTTTATTTACAAAAGCTGCACAATTAATACATTAACTAGTGTAATAGATTACAGTATAGTATACTTTTTTGGGCTTGTGTTCTGTAACTGTAACAAAATACATATTCTTTTTTTTAACTTAAGATCTTCCCACTTCTCCTGTGGGTGCAGTTTTAGGTATTTCTTTTTTATTTACTAAAGCTGCACAAAAATACATGAAGTAGTGTAATAGATTACTTATTTGGGCTTGTATTCTGTAACTGTAACTGAATACATACTCGTTTTTCACTTATAATTTTTGTCACTCTCCTGTGGGTGCAGTTTTACGTGTTTCTTTTTTATTTACAAAAGCTGCACAATTAATACATTAAGTAGTGTAATAGATTACAGTATAGATTACCTTTTTGGGCTTGTATGCTGTAACTAAGTGGGCTTGTATGCTGTAAGTAACGAAATACATATTCTTTTATTCACTTAAGATCTTCCCACTTCTCCTGTGGGTGCAGTTTAAGGTGTTTCTTTTTTATTTTGCTAAAGCAGCACAAAAATACATGAAGTAGTGGAATAGATTACTTTATTGGGCTTGTATTCTGTAACTGTAACTGAATACATACTCGTTTTTCACTTATGATTTTTTTCACTCTCCTGTGGGTGCAGTTTTACGTGTTTCTTTTTTATTCACAAAAGCTGCACAAATAATACATTAAGTAGTGTAATAGATTACAGTATAGATTACTTTTTTGGGCTTGTGTTCTGTAACTGTAACAAAATACATATTCTTTTTTTCACTTATGATCTTCCCACTTCTCCTGTGGGTGCAGTTTAAGGTGTTTTTTTATTTTGCTAAAGCTGCATTAAAATAAATGAAGTAGTGTAATAGATTACTTTATTGGGCTTGTATTCTGTAACTGTAACTGAATGCATACTCGTTTTTCACTTATGATTTTTGTCACTCTCCTGTGGGTGCAGTTTTACGAGTTTCTTTTTTTTTTTTTACAAAAGCTGCACAATTAATACATTAACTAGTGTAATAGATTACAGTATAGATTACCTTTTTGGGCTTGTATTCTGTAACTGTAACAAAATACATATTCTTTTTTTTACTTAAAATCTACCCACTTCTCCTGTGGGTGCAGTTTTAGGTGTTTCTTTTTTATTTACTAAAGCTGCACAAAAATACATGAAGTAGTGTAATAGATTACTTTATTGGGCTTGTATTCTGTAACTGTAACTGAATACATACTCGTTTTTCACATGATTTTTTTCACTCTCCTGTGGGTGCAGTTTTAGGAGTTTCTTTTTTATTCGCAAAAGCTGCACAAATAATACATTAAGTAGTGTAATAGATTACAGTATAGATTACTTTTTTGGGGCTTGTATTCTGTAACTGTAACAACATACATATTCTTTTTTTCACTTATGATCTTCCCACTTCTCCTGTGGATGCAGTTTTAAGTGTTTCTTTTTTGTTTTACTAAAGCTGCACATTAATACATTAAGTAGTGTAGTAGATTACAGTAAAGATTACTTTTTTAGGCTTGTATTCTGTAACTGTAACGGAATACATACTCTTTTTTCACTTTAGATTTTTTCCACTCTCCTGTGGGTGCAGTTTCATTTGTTTTGTTTTTTTATATATAAATAAAAGCAGCACATTAATTCAGGTGTCATTAAAGTGCTTTCTTATACTCGTGGAAGTCGACTCAAGTGTAAAACATGTAACGTGGACATATTTGAAGGCATAGATTTCCGCGGTGGTGCTAAATGTAAACGTTGCTGGGGGACGTGTGTCGTCTAAAGAGTTAATTCCTTCTCACTGTTGAGCGCTGCGTGGGCTGCGAGATCATTCGAGAGTGCATTTTCCTCGACCAATCAGCGGCGCGGAGTCCACTTCGCATCCAGCCAATGGGGAGGATGGGAGGCTCTATCGAATTTGAATGAGGAGTGTATCTTTTCGGCGCCATTTTCGAGTGAGCAGCGATTGCCTCAGCAGCTGCGGGGAGAGGATGCTGCGATCATAGAAAGCTGTCGCTGAGACGAGGGACAAACCGAGCGCTCAAAAATTAAACTGCGCTCTTTTTTTTTTTATTTATTTTTTTTTTTTACGAAGAGAAACCGTGTAAATTTCAACGGAAAAAAAAACACAGGTAATTTTCCTCAACAAATTCTTTCGGCTGGTTTTAAGCGGGCGTTGTGTTCGGAACGGAACGACAGTAATACCTGAAAAAAGACAGACCGACCGTGGCGGGGGGAGACGTTAGCCATTTGGCCAGCTTTGCCAGCTTGTACTACTCGGAGCTGCTAGCATGTTAGCTTAGCATGCTAGCGCATAGAAATGGATTTCTGACTTTGCTGCGCTGTAACGGCAAGGGAAAAAAAAATGCGCTCAATCAGCGGTCTGTTTTATCCAGGTTAGCAAACATAAAATTAAAAAAAAAATCCCAAATCACTTGGACATTAATTTTACAAAGAAAAGGCTTATAACTTGGAGCTTATTAATTAAAGTTGGACTATAATGGAGTATTTTTTTCGCATTTTTGAGCGGGAGGTGCAAGAACAGCCAGGCTTCAGCTACGGAGAGACAGTCGGCAGTGTCAACAAATGCACACGGCACCGACACTGTGTTGGGAGGGAAAAAAGGAAAACCAACGACCGGTACAGGCATGGTGCTTTTGTATTAAATCAAGTTTATCAAGCTTTTCACCCATGGCACACTTTTTGTCGTTGCTGTTAAACCGTGTTCCAGTTTGGGTTAACATCACACACTTATCACTCATTATGTCATTGTCAGTTATACGATGATAATAATAATAATAATGGGTCATTTTTTATTTCCGTGGTTCTTATTGATTTTTGTTGGGGTTTTTTTTTTCCCTCAATCTGATTACACAGTTGTTTTAATGTTCCTCATAATTGACTTTAAGTTGTTTATGTGTGGATCCGTTTATGGATGTAAAAAGTTGGATGATCAGTGTGGCTCTGAGCCAAGTGACAGCAGTTATAGGTTCCAAGCAACTTGTGATGGTTCAACTTTAATAGCGGTGTTAAACGTCAGACATATGGCTGTAATAACCGCTAACGACGGAATAATATTGAATTAGCGTTAGTTATTAAAACAAGGGGGGGCTGTATGGTAAAGCTGTGTCAGTGTTCACGCCTCGTTAGGTTTGGAGGTTCATCGTGGAGGGATGCAAAGGGCTTTACAGTCATTTCCTTCTTTTTTCCTTTTGGATTTTTTTTTTTCTCTCTCTTACTAAGCCTTAGTCCACTCTGCGTCTTCATTAAATCCAAGGAAACTGAAGAAATAAATCTGTCCATGTCGGTGGAAAGTGTAGAAATGAACTAAACCTTAAATTCTTGAAGAGGTTGGATGTTTTTTTTCTTCTGTCTTGTATTCACACAGACTCGATTAATAGAGGAAAAGAGAGGCTCCTTATAATTGTGCGTCTAAACCCGCCCCTTGTACTTCCTTCTAAGTAGAGATCGGTTTAATGTGTTACATAATGTGAAGCCCTCCTATCTTTTAGTGTGTTGCATTTATTTTATACAAGTGTTTGTTTTGTCTAGGACTATTTGACTTTCTGACTGGAAAATCTTGAATCAAAATGAACCGCCTTCAAAACATGAGACGTTTTTTCACCACCTTTTTGCCAGTTTTCTGCAGCCTTTTCCTGCACCCATCACATCTGAAAGTGTGCCCATCACTATCAGTTCCTTCTTGGTTTTTGTCTTTCTCTTGTAAATTAATTAATTTATTTTTTTTACCCATCATATTCAGAAGCTGTGTGATATGCATGGCATGAAATTGCAAATATTCATCCATACTTGCAGTGGGAGAGGTGGAGCATTTTGTTGAGATGATGGCATATATTTGGACAAAATTTGGAAACGTGAGACAAGAAAAATATCTTCACAGCCACATAGTAGTGCAAATAAGTGGAGGAGGAGGAAATCCCTATACTATGAGATCTGATGTGTCTGACCGAAAATATGTGGGTGTATGAAACACAAGGAGCACTGTGATAACTTAAAAATATGACTCTTGTAATGACCTATTTTAGATGATTTTTTTTTTTAATTGTTAAAAAAAAAGTCTTCTTGGTTTATTTGGAAAAACATGGATGACATATTTAATCAAAGTTCACATTTTACGCAATTTTAAAAAATTCCCAACTGATAATATCAAAGATTACATGTGATGACGTGATAGACAGTGTAAAAATCTATTTAGGTCGTGTGTGTAGATTGCTTTTAAAAGTATTATTTTTCACATTAGCAGCTTGAATTTGTTAGAAGGAAGCACAGGTAAAATGTAATTGTTCAAAGTTCATCATCTGTTTGCTTTTACAGTAAGCATTAACAACATTTAGCTCCCATGTGTACACCTATTGTCACATTGACACACTAAGTACTCAGGCGTTGTGTGGTGCTCACATCTGAAGTGGCCTCAGTTTGTCAGTGTGTGATTTCACTCACATTGCTAGGACATGAAATTTTTGTGATACTTTACTAAGGAGGGGAAAAAATATATATATATAATTAAACCTCTGCTGTTAAAAAACTCAGTGGAAATCCTGTGGTTGATTTTGTCAGTATATTTGCTTGAAGTTTAATTATCTAAAAAATATTACGTATGGAACTTAATATTTCAGAGAAAGCATTAGTGGTCAAAACAAATTTAGTTTGTCCACCTCTGTATTGTAATTAGTGTAATAAGCCTCAGAGTATAACCGGTCTGCGTGGTCTGTCTGATATTTAGTTTAGTTTTGCTTAATTCAAAGCTATAGATTTGATTTGGAAACCTTTTGATCTCTGGAATTGAGTTGGTAGCGCTTTGTCAAAGTGAAATTTTATAATCACAATGCAATATTTATTCTTACACTGCCGGTTCACAAGGTTGTGTGGGGAAATAATTTTCTCATACATGTAATAACTGTTTTCAAGAAGTTTGAAACTGGCTATGTTCTCTACCAAATTGGCAATAGTGTATTTTACCGTTTTTTTTAATTTTAACATTTTTTTCTAAACTTTGTAGCCTTACAGTTAATCTCCTTTACATGCTACAGGTCTATATGTCCCCTCCATTCTCCGGTGTTTGCCTTTTCATTCTCCGTTGAGGGCCGTTGTGCTGTTTCAGACTGTTAGCATGACATTCTGTGACTCATCATTCTGTCTTCTCAGACCCCTCCGGCAAAATGGGCTCCCACCCCCATTTCCTGGTGAAACTGTGCCTCTTCTCTTGTACTTGCTCACATGTGTTGTAGCCTGGCTGCAGAGAACCCCCACCCTTCTCTTCCTCTTTTCTGCACCACTCAGCACAAACTTTATAGTATTCAAATTTGCTGTGATGAGACAGGTTTTCACGGGTCTTGCTAGTTATTTTCCAGAAATTAGTCTTGGTTTCAGTTCCGTGTGTCAGCAGTATTGTGTAGAAGTTGTCATGGTTTCACATACAGCAGTCAATTCTCTATTCAACATAATCAAAGTTCTGTAAATTTTAAAAAGTGGTTATTTTAGGTAATGCTTGCATGTAGTTGCATGACTTGTGTTGAACTAGGGTGTGATTGCATTTTGCCTCGTGCCTTTTAGCTGTAATGTTGAGGCTGACACTGAGGCTCCTGACATGCCAAGTCCTTGCATGGTTCTTACAAGCATATGCTTTGCATTGGCTTTGATTTTTGCATACAGCAGGCAGGTATTGCCTAGATCTGTACACCTGTTTCACAAAACTATAATGTTTAAAAGTAACATTTTTAAACTGTCACTGATAATGTACTAAAACTCTGTGCAGTGTGTATTTTTAACCACATTTTTGTAGATCTAGAAAGTTTTAACAAAAAAAAAAAGTCCTAAAAATTATGGGTGCAGTAAAGTTAAAATGTGACGTGATCATCCATGTATTTAGGGCAATTCATTCTGCATAATTATTCAAATCATAATCAAAATATCAGCCCATGTAATTATATAAGTGTAAAAACCTGCAGTTCAGAAATCTAGATTTAGGTAGATTTAGTGATTTAAATGTAGAATTGTGTTTAAAAAAAAATAAAGAATTCACATTTATAACAGAGATATTCTGGGGAAAAAAATGGAAAATGCAAGTCACAATACTGTTTATTTTTATTGTTTATGCTCATTTAACGTTGTATGTTTGAGTTGGAAAATGATATACAGACTCCGGAATGAACACTGTGTCTTTTCCTAGATAACTGAGCAAGCAGTGTGACAGTCATGAAGTTGTAATATTGTCCACCACAATCATTCAGACACTTTAAAGTAGTTTAAAAAAATTTTAAAGGTCGGACATTTGTTGTAAAATCATGTCTTATGAGTCTATTCCCTTTTTATGTGTTGATGATACTTGGAGAGTTTTGTTTTTTTGGGGAACATATGTGGTACAGTGCCTGTTAATTTTACCCTCAGTAGTTATGTAGAAATTTGATAACATAAAACCACTGGTATTGAGATCCGAGATAACAAGGTGCATGCCTCCAACATGAATCTAGTCTCTTTTTTTTTTTTTGTTGTTTTTTTTTTGTGTGTGTTACAGAGTTTTAACCTGGGGTAGTTTATGAGGCCTACTACTAAGGGAAGAAATGTAACTCAAATATTGGTGGCTTTCTGCATATTTAAATGTAATAACCCTAACATGGTAAACGGGTCAGCACCTACCCACTGCCCCCTATCAGGCAGGGTGACGTGTGCAGAAGGAGGTGATATGGAACACACAGTAAGAGCAACACATTTTCATAGCTCACTTTTGAGAGTTTCCTTCAAATGTTCCATAAATTTTCCCTTGTTTCCATTGTCTTCAAATGTTCCAAAATTTTCCATTTTACTTTTGTCATGTCTTAATGCACTTAAGTAACTAAATTAAATAAGTAGTTAGGCCATGGCTAAGAAACATTTTGTACGTAGTGTTTTACATTTGAGCAAGAAAAAGTGAACTTTTAATTTTATTTTAATCCTCTTTTTTACCAAACCCTCAGTGTAACACCAAAATTCAACATCCTTGGATAGCCTCATTGTTTTTAAGGAAATATTCTGGTTGTTTGGTGTGTCTGTTAAGCAAACATTTTCAACACTGTCAACCACAGTGACACAGGCATTAGAGCTGGCATGTGTTCAGAGAATACATGTAGTCTATGTGTAATTGTACCAGTCCATGGGTGTGTCATTCAGCTCCTACACTTTAGCTCTGCTTCTTCTTTTGCCCCCCTTGTGTCTGCACACTTACCATATTCATATCAGTTTGGGTTCCAATTCCACCTTTACTGCTGGTTCTGGGCTGTTATTAAAATGTAGTAATCATGTGAAAATTTGTGCTAGTTGTCAGTAGTTAATTATGGATGAAATTTCCAGCCGTGGCTTTGTGTAGTTAGATCCTGTTGGTCAAGTGTAAATGAAGTGCTCAGGTTGTACTTCTGAAATTGTGTCAGAGTGTACTGCTTTGTCTGCATCCTGTTTATTGCTGCTGTGTCTGTTGTGGCAATAGAAGGAAACCTGAGAGTTCAGATGTAGTATTAAATAACTGGACGCATCAAAGATATACATTAAAAAGGCATCATTTGCTTGGAATGTATTTGTAAAATAAATAAATAAATAGGTGAATTTTTTTGTCCAAGATAAATACTTTTCCCAGTTACACCCGTGTGTTTGGATGATAGGCTCTGCCCGTGGTTATAGTATCACTTCAACTGTGGAAGTGGTACAAGTGTCTTTAGAATACTTGGATGAAACCTAAATATAACTCAATAGCTCTAATACTGCGTAATTACGGATGCTTTAAAATGCATTGACATACTACACTTAAAGTGTGGTTGAGTCTGTCCAAATCTGTTTCCAGTTGTGTGTTATTCATTATTGTCTGATTGTATAAATGTGAGGTGCCACTCACCCATACAGTAAATGGAGGGGTGGTGTATACCTATATATTGCGGGTGGTGTGTATTTGTAAATAGAGGGGTGGTGTGTATTTGTAAATTGAGGGGTGGTGTATACCTGTAAATAGAGGGGTGGTGTGTACCTGTATATGGAGGGGTGGTATGTATTTGTAAATTGAGGGGTGGTATATACCTGTAAATAGAGGGGTGGTGTGTACCTGTAAATAGAGGAGTGGTGTGTACCTGTATGTGGAGGGGTGGTGTATACCTATATGTGGAGGGGTGGTGTGTACCTGTACAGTATGAGAATGACTCACAGGTCACTCCTGTAGATGTGCTCATGCTGTCCTGTGAAATGGGGTTTGTCTGTTGTCAGATCCAGGTATGTGTTTCCACATGTCTGGGGAGTTTTTTGTAATTCATTTAGCAACATATGCCCTAGCTGACACTTTCAGGAAATCCCAGTGTTTTGCTTGGTGTGCAAATATAGTAGTGTTTTGTATTTGTTGTTGTTTGACATGCACTCTGCCAGTCCTGATGTTTAAATGACACACACTCTAGTTCTTTGAAGGACTCATCCTTGGTGTGCTATAAACTTAACGCTGTTCGGCACCTATGGGGCACCTAAGGCTTATACTTTTTTTTTTTTTTCTAACGCACTTTGGTAAATGTGTAGCTTTGTTATTGTGTCCGAATTGGTCTTGTGTTTGCTTTTGCTACTGCACAGATCTCATGCTGTGTACATGCTGGCCCAGTAGCAGTTAAAACATTTTATCACTTCTAATGTTGTGGCTATTAAAAAAAGTAGACCTACTGTAATACACGACACAGGCTTAAATTGTTCAAGTGCCTGTTTATAATTGTCTGTGGACATGTGTGTGTAAACGTGTGATTACTCACTGTAATATTTATATACATATTTAGGACAATCTTTCTTCTAATTCTCAGTGCTTTGAAACCGGGCCGTTTTGTAACTACAAATCTTGTGATTGCTTAAGATGGAAAGCCTTCTGCTTATCATAGGGAGGAACTCAGAATTCGCATGGGTCTCTTCATGTGGATAAAAGTGATTGCCATTCAGGTTTTTCCCCCACTGCTTAGAATATCATTTTCGATGGTCCTTTAGTTTGTGCTTACACTGGCAGACACATGTGGAGCACAGAGCGGAGGAGGCCAGCCAAACCACTTGATCTGGGGAGGTGGCCGCTTGTCATGTCCACATCTCTGTAGCTTATAGGGTGTAGGAGGTTACTTGACCTTCAACCTTGGGGTCAGGTGACTCTTACAGGCCTTTGTATGTGGAGCAAATGTCATAGGAATGGGTTAAAAAGGCTGAGCAGTGAAGGTGACATGCCTGGGCATGCTTCCCTAAAGGAGAGGGAGAAAAAAAATGGGGATAGGTTAGAGTCACTGATGTGAACACTCTCACGAAGACATGCAAAAAAAATGTTAAGTTCAAAAGGGTGATCACAACTTACCCACATGGTGTTTTAATTGATTAATTCATTTATTTACATTATTAATTTTTGTGCATATGCAAAATGGACTTACACAGATATATCTATGTGCTCTTTACCACAAGAAATGGACCGGCAGTATAGAGTCTTTCTGTAACCCACAATCATTTAATCAATAAGTCAATTGACAGGTTTTTTTTTTTTGTTTTTTTTTAACTATTTAGTTTTTAAAATGTCAGTGACCAGCTCAGCCACCTTTAAAAGATGGAGGCAGTTCAATATAGGTAAAAAAAAAATAAATCTGAAAGTAATGAAACGGTTGGTATTTTTATACATGAGTAATTGAGTATTAATTGTTAAGCTCCTCTTCATCACAGCCGTCGAATTATAGAACCTTATTTACCAAGAAAAAGAATTTCAACACACCTGACATTTACTTGTCCCTGATATATAGGTATGGTTTTATCACAAGTTGTCTTCTGTTAATTAGTGCATCAGGTGCAATAAGTAGAAAATTTCGAGGTTTTGTCCAATCCTTGGCTTTGTTTTTTTTTAAATGTATTTTTTTTTTTTTTTTTTTTTTTTAAGGCACCTACATTTCTAAATCAAGTGTATGTAAACATTTTTCTTAAGGAGCTCTTTGCCACTGAGCGAGCTGACGGTGGTATTCTTTTCCATGCATTTAAAATATGTGTTTTTATGTAGTAGCATCAGCGTCATAGTACATGATTTATTCTGACTTAACACTGCACTTACTGTCTTTCCAGCCTCTTTCCACTGTCAGGTGTGTGTTACTGTTGACAGCATTATTGTACCTGCCCTTTCCTCACCAAATGCATTTCAGCTGCTGGCTCACTGCACAGGGATAAGTATTACATGCATTATATCTTGTCTTTCGTCCCAGTAAGACTAAAACAACTTCATATTTCATTTTATTCAAAATAAAAACAATATTAGTTGGCATTAAGAAGCAAATCATATTTTTAAAGCAGAGAATGAGTGTTGGAGAATTAAATAAATCCAAGGCACCTTTAAAAAGTATAGCAGCATTATTATATTTTATCAAAAACACGGAGTTATATTGTGGTTAATGGAATTTTGTGATTAAAAGCAGGTGCTGTTTTATGACGACCTTAAACCTTACAGGACACAGGCAACAAAACTCAAGATACCAAAAAGCAGCTGTAAAAATCCAATCAACCACCAAATATGTATCATGTAAAAATTGATGAAAACATTGACAGCTCCTCGTGAAATATTAATTGCATCATCAGCTGCAGGGAGAAAGACCTAAAAATTAAAATAAATAATAATAATAATCCTCCCTTGCAGTTTCATTACCACATGACTAGAAACTCTGGCAGAAGAATGAAAGCAAAACATTTGTAATTGTTGCTTGCTGAATCAAAATAAATCAAGTGGCCTTTTTGGAAGAAAAACGATGTGAAAGATGTCCATTTCAAACCAAGGTCATAATTACAGGTCCATTGAGACCTCTAGTGGCAACACAATCACTGGGCCCAATCTTCGGCAGGATGGGATCTGTGTGTCCAGATAGAGGCAACGGTGCACACATGGTCATTTGTACATGGTGTAGAACACAGTCACTATTTCATGTTTAAGTTTGCTCTTTGTTCATGGATAAGCTGTTTACTTGTAGAGCTGCTGTGAAGTTTGAGACCTAAAAGGAAGGGACGATGAATGTGAAAAGCAATACTGACGGAAATATGAGGTTAAATCACAATCACATAAAGCTTATCCTCTTTACAGGAATCCAACAAGTACATGCAGTTGCAAAAAAAAAATTATTAGACCATCAAAAGTCATTAAAAACAGTGGTTATGCAACTATTGTGTGTATCATGTGACTAAAACAGGAAAGAAAACATGGAATGTCTAAAAGCACTGTTTTTGTCAGTACAATGCTATAGTTATTGATGAAAGAACTGATGTGATTTTGGTTATTATCAAGAAAATCGTGGAAAGTGGATAGATATCAGCTCTGAAATTAAACTCTTATGAGCTATGTTTGTTATTATAATTATATTTGTCCAAACAAATGTACCTTTAGTTGTACCAGGCATTAAAATGAACAAGAAATTGAAGAAAACATAGGGTGGTCTAATAATTTTTTTTCTGCAACTGTAGTTGAAATGATAGATGTTTTAGACAATGTTTAATCAAAAGAACTTGTTTTGGGGTTTTTTGTTTGTTTTTGTTTTTTTACACGCCTGTCCTTGTGAGTATAATTTTGAGGAATAAACACTGTAGTTTGGTGTTTATTAGTTGATCTAAAATATCTCCCTTCAGAATTGGGACTGTTTTTCTTTCTTGTTTAACTAGAAAAGTAACTTTTTCATGACGCTTTCTTGGGCGCCTCCTGCAGACGTATGTTGTCACTTGTGTTGAACATTTGTGGTCTTTTCACGGACTCCACTTCCGGGTGTCATTAAAGTGGGATATAATGCTTTGTTTATAACCAGATGCTTATTGCTCAGTGGTAACAGTGTGTGTGTGTTTTTTTTTTCCTGTTTGGACAGACATATCTGAGCTCAGTGGAGTGGTACTTGTCTCGGTACCTACCAGGGCTTAGCCACTGACTGAGATATCACACTTTACCTCTTTCAAGCAACCCGTTTTGTTGCTTAGATTAAAAAGTCAAATATTCACTTCACACTTGTCTGCGGAGGGCCTGTCTATGGCTGTGATAAATGTTACCGGACAGAAAAGTATTTTGTGTGATTCAGCTACATGAAAAAAAAAAAAATGTCTGAAAGGACAGACTGCATTTTGTTGAAACAGAGGATGACAGAAATCTTCAACAGTTAAATGACCGTTACTTGACTGTAGTCTAGTCAGGGTCGTGAAAAGTGTTGAATTTACAAATCTACATTTAATACCTTTTTAATTAACAGTCTTTAACTTTGACATGGTAGGTTTAACTTATGCATTTGTTTGCTGGATTGTGTTTAAATGTGTCTGGGAGATGTCAAACTACAAAGAAAATGTTAGTCTACCCCACAATTTCTATTTATCACTAAATTTGCATTCCCCGGTGAGAAATGACTTGGAACGGTGAGATTCAAGGCATTAGGGATGTAACGATTACTGGTATAATGATAAACCGCGATAAAATTCTCAACGGTTAGTATTACCGTTTCAATTCTAATTATCATGAAAACCGTGATTGATTACCGCACTTTGAAAACTCACAGAAATACTGGCACTACGGATTTGTTCACGTGTTTGTGTTGTTCTTACATCCATATTACTTTGTTCAATGTTGGTGTAGACACATTTGATTTACACCCAAGTAAATATACTGATATTTTTACATTTTAATCTCAGGTAAACAATGCCTCTGCTAACAAAGTATATTGTACGTGTTATTTGTTTTTTTTTCTTCTAAATAAAACTTGGTTAATTTATTTCTGTGTGTATAGGTACTTTTTGAACTTTTTGAGCACATTTCAGCAATACCGTGATTATAATGATAACATGATATAAACTTTTCATATCGTTACATACATCGTCATATCCTTGTACATCCTACAAGGCATTGGAGTAAATAAATACATTTTCCTAAACTCTAGGAGTCAGTTTTTGCCAGGATGACCATGAAATACACATTAAATTCTCTTCCAATTAGTCTTAAATTTAACTCGTAGAACCCTGTTATTAAAAATAGTCTTTTTGTTTTCCACACTTCCATACTGTGTGCTGTTTTTCCACAGATTTGGCCAGACTCTCCCGTACCAGGTGGCACTACGGCACACACTGATATTAAAGACAGCATTTGTGCAACAGCGTCCAACACCGTGGCAACCGCCTGGCTCTTTTCTGCTCCAAAGCTTAAGCTATAATGCCATCACGTGTATAAACTAAAGAAATGGCCGTCGGTTCGACACTAAAGAATCAACCCAAAGCTCCAACTGTCCTGCACCTCTGAAATAAAGAGCACTTGATAAGCTGGGACTTTTCACATCACCACTGTCAAACCTCACATTTGGGTGAAACGGGCGATATTTTTTGTAGCAGGATACAAAATTGCGTGGACAGCTGTTCCATAAGAGTGGAGGTTGTCACAGTCGGTCATAATAAACGCTCCAGCTCTACTGTAACGTCTGCGTCCATATACTTTTGGTGCTTTGATCCCTCCATTCTGTGAGTTGACCTTCCTGGGATTGCAGTCTACTGAACACGTTCTTCTCTGTGTGTTTCAGATGGAGAGCATCCTCGTATCGCAGCTAAACACCGGAGCAACAGGCACCGACCGTGTGAACATCTACGGGTCCATTAATGACAGTCAAAAGAGTGAATCCCTGTGAGCACACGTTTCAGACACCGAGCCCGGAGGATGAAGCGGGCGGAAGTGACAAAATAACAGCGACAGGAAGAGCGGGAGAACACGGATATCTGCAGTTCTCGCGATGCTGTAGCAGCACGGAATGGTTTGTGGGTTATACTGAGATGCAGGCCATACTGTGCTGCAGCAGTAAAGCCTGAATACAACCACACCATCCAACCTGTCGCCCAACTAAAACCCAACTCCTGTCTTCACAAACCGGATCATCATCTTCAACACAAAGCTGTTCCCTCCACATATTCTGGTCGCCTTACTGTAGCAGCACGTAAATATTGGAGTTAAGACTGTTTGTGAAACCTCCAGTATTGATCGTGCTGCTGAAGCAAAGCTGACCACTCGCTAAACCGTCGCTATCGCCACCACTAAAACCACCAAATGTACGCCGACAACAAACCTGCTTTAGACGTTCCCAGGTACATTCACTTTGAGATCTTGTGTCGAATATCAAACCCCCTCCCATGTTTTTATACTTTCACATTTCACTGTCATTTCTATATTCACTCTTGGAAAACAAAAATAAAAATTCAAATTGGCTTTTGTCTGCAATGTGTTTTGACCATGTTATGTTCTGTTTTCTGTTTAACATTTTTCATGTTAAATCTGCACACCTGAAGAAGACAAATGAAAACAATGACCGATTATTTAAGTACCCTCATGATGCTGTCCCTGTCCTACATGACACTTTTCACCTTCATTTTCCAGATGCTGAATATCACATCCTCCATAGTGGCACATCCAAGCCTATCAAACTTTAACACTATATTACATAAGATCTGTCTATCAACATGGAAAGTGAAAATCCCTTAGATTTTCTGGAGCGCAGATTATTTTATTTATTTATTTATTTAGTCTGCCCAGATTCTGTAAATCTGACCTCTTGGGATCATAATGATCTATTTTCTGATCATATTAAAGTCGTTTTAGATGACGTATTGTTTACATTATTCCTCTAAACCTCAGATATGTGTTGGTGATGTTCATTGAAACTATCCCACAGCTCCGTCACGCTCCAACAAATAAAATGGTGTCCCGTAATGCGCCTTGAAAACCTCCATTTTAAGAGACTTTACCCGCAAACGTCACGGACGCGCCTCTGTTTTACCAGGACGTCCGATCTCTATAATCTAAATCAGACTTCACCTAATATAAATATAAATACGTGTTTTATAAAGTGGTAAACCTGTTTTTGGATGACTGTTAAAGCAGGGTTTCTAACCGCGGACGGAGAACAATTTAAGATCATCACCTTAATTTTTTAACTTATTTTTTGGAAATTAACAACAAAGCACTAACGTCATTTATTAAATCACTTCTTTTGTTATATTTAATTATTTTCATATTTCTTGCGTGACACACTCCTCCGGCCTGTAATCCTGAGCCTCTGCTGCTGATTTTCCCTCAGTTTGGCCTCACAGGCCTTTAATAATTCTCAAGCCTGCTTGTTTGCGCAGATATAATTCGCAATGTGTGCTTATGGAAAAGATTGAATTATTTTTTAACAATATCCAAAAAAAATTAATAGAATTACATATTCTACAATATGAAAGATTGTCACTTTGTAAATTACATTTAAAAAATAATAGTAATAAGCGGTCCTGATAAGCCTGGACGACCGAAGACGCAACATGTTCTACCTCAATGGAAGCATTTATGTAAAATAAAAATATACAGCATCGACAAAACTTAATTATTGATGATTTACAAATAAGTTTGGGATTTTAGTCTGCATGTTATAATTTACATCTTGGTGCAAAATGGAAACAACCTATTTCTGTGAAGAATTTAAACTGAATGCGCACACAGCGCAACAAAATGAAGGAAGCTTCTCTGTTGCATGTGCGGCCTGAAATTATCATTTTAATCCTCTTGCTGCATTGACTTTTATTTCGTAAATATATAAACATCTGCTTTTGTCTGTTCATATCCAAGTCCAGTTGGAGAGTCATGTCTTTACGCACGATCACCACCAGCATTTGATCTTTATTTTCAAGACAACTGAACATTGACCTATTTTTTTTATTATTATAAAATTAAAAAAAAAACATTCAAGGTAATTTTTAATATAAAGGGAATTTGGGGAAAAAATATAGACTAAGGCCACAGTGAACTGCGTAAACAGGGTGTAAAACTCAAGTGGAAGCATCTGAGTGATGTGATGATACACTGGGTGTGTAAATAGGCCATGGTGTATTATTTGTTATTTAGATATCTTGGCCAGTTGAGAAGATCAAAATTTATTTTTCTTACACTCACCAAAATGAGTAAAAGTAATCGGTTACCTTCTCTTTTCCTCTGTGGTGATGGAGTTCCCTGTCATATCATATTTACATCCACACTCCTAACCTACAGGAAAACCATCGTTTGTCATAACTTTACCTTTCCCTGACAATTCCATGCCATGTTTAAATTTGCGTGCTGATCCCTATCAAATATTAATGCAGAGTGTTATTTTTATTTCCACCCTATATTTTTTGCCTGGTAACAGTAGTCTATATATACATGTACATGCGGGCCGTGACGCAAATCCTGAATTATGGTTTAGTGCTGACATCATGAGTTCATCCTGTGGTCTGATCTTAACGCTTATTTATTTTCTTTCAACAAAAAATAAAATAAAATTCCAATTTCTAGTCAGTGCGGTAAATAAATCGATATGATCTGCGCAACAAACACAATTTATGCTTTTACTTTGACCTATTTTGAGATGAAGTTTGACCACAATCCAGAATTGATTCCCTAAATTTAAATCAATTAACACCACGTGTGCATGTTGAATCTAAAAGACTAGTCAGGTTCTAGATAGAAAGGGGGGAAAAATGATTGTATTTTAATAGAAGAGGCTGCAGATGCTTGGATTAATAGGCCGGATAAATCATTGTAACGAATGAGTCACATGAATCTCCGCAAATAAATCTTGCGCAGACATTAAAAATTTGCACCTCTGAACCTTCTTTTCACATCATCATTCTTATTATTCTAAGTGATGGAGGGAATACATCAAACCTAATATCAAAGCAGTGCTGAACACAGGCCCTGTTATGCAACGTGTGTAACCTTGAAGAGGCTGCAGCATCACTGTGGTGCCGACGCGCTCTGATCGGAAGAGGCCAAGGGATTACACGGCTGTACTGTCCAAGTCCACGACTATACAGCTGCTTATTTCACCCTCTGTGTGTCTGAGCAGTGGTCTGTTTGGGTCTAACGCAGTAAATAAGAACAAGCATTGTGGTAGTGACTTAGATTTCGAAGTTTTATTTAGTATGTCAATCTTGGACAAGTATAAAACGGTCATGCCATGTTATAAAATAAGAGAAAATTGATTGTACATTCGTGGAAAAATAGTGTCAAGTAAATGTAGAGTACAACATATATGGATGAGGTTTTCAATGCAGCTGCCCCCCCCCCTCCAAAAAAAACAAACAAATAAAAAAAACCCTAAAAACAAAACAAATAAAACACGCATTTAGTGTCATAATTAAAAACATGTTTCATATTTCCTTGTATGTGCCTGCCTGGTTGATTTGTTGATTGATTGACTGATTGATTGATTGATGACGACACCAGCTCCTAATTAAAACAGCTGACAATAACATTAACAGTGGCTTCTACTGAGTTCTGGATACACTCCCGACATACATGGATTAAACTCGTGGACATTTCAGCTACTTCCTGCAGGTACAGATCAGTGTTTGCAAGGTGCGTGGACACTGTAGTGATGAGCGGTCGGATGTGGAGGTGCGCGGACGCAGGGCTGTGCGTCGGCAGCAGGAGGACTGCTACCAGAACCAGGACGATCATAAATAAAACCATCCATCTGTGCACCGCCACCCGTGAGCCCCCCACCCGGTAGGAGACACTTTCATGAGGGACGGAGATCTTGTCGACTTCTTTCAACCTCAGCGAGTCCCACTTGGAAACGTCGAAATTACGCACAAGCGGACCGACATCCAGGTCTTTCCGACAAGGTAGCGGAGTCTCCCGGAGGAACTTGAGCTTCTCCCGAAATTCCTGCATCTGCTGTAGGAAACACAGGGGGTCGGTGATGCTCCGGACGGACTGCGCCATGCCCAGAGCGCGTCTCTGCTCCTCCAACGCCGCGCTCAGCTTGGTGATCTCCGGGTCGTACGCCTGCATCACCACCAGCTTCAGCGTCTCCAAATCGGACAGAATCTCATTCTTTTTGCAATCGATGCTGCTGATGAGTTTGTCAAAGTAATCGGTTACCTTCTCTGCGTCCTTGGATACCGACTGGAGCGCTTTTTTCTTACTGGCTTGTAGTGTTTCCAGGCAGGACATGATATCTGCGCTCTGCCAGGTCTCTACCCCGTGCAGCAGCTCCTCAAACGCATCCTTCTCCCGCTCGTACGCATCCTCCAAGGAGCAGAACCGGTGCCCTCTGTGCTCATCCGTCGTTGCGCAAAACCCGCAAATGAGTTTCAAGTCCGTGGCGCAGAATATGTTGAGAGGCTGAGCGCTGTGTTGTTTACAAACACTCATTTTGGGTGACACCCGGATCTTGCTGTACTTCTCCACTATTCCACGTAGGGAGTAGTTGATTTGGAGACTGTTTGCGCCGTTGTGAGGGGTCTCTTTGCGGCATGTGGGGCATTTGAAAGGTGTTCTGAAAGCCGGACCTCGGTTTCCCTCCAACAGTCCCTCCAGGCATTTCTTGCAGAAGCTGTGTGAGCACAGTAACACCCGTGGGTCCTCGAAGAGACAGCAGCAGATCGGGCACGTAAGTTCCTCTTCCAGCTGCTCCATGGTGTCCTGTGAACACATTATCCAAGGCGTCATATCGGTGCGTAATTTACAGCAAAGCAACCCCCAAACTAAATGGTCACTGAATCAAAACTAAATAAATAAATAAATAAAAAAAACAGGCTACAATACGCACCCACATGCAGAGAGAAGCTGCTCCATAAGGCAGCGAAGGAAACTAATTCAAACACCAAAAATGAAGCATCGCAAAGGATACAGGTTCCTGCTGCGTCTCAAGTATTCCCATCCTGAAAGTGAAACCCACGTAAAAGGCAGAGTGGCAAAAGGTTGGCACGGACATCTGAGTGCGCCCTGGAGAGTAACATTGTGCGTTTTAAGGTTTCTGCCCCAGTGGGGGGGTGGGGGTGCAGATTGCAATTAATTCAAAACCTCGATGCAAAAGCAGATCGTTACAAATCAATACCGTTACTAACTTTACAGACGCAAAACGATTTTGTCCCTTTTTTTTTCTGCAGGAATGGCGTGACGGTGCTTAGCCGAGTTCACCCCCAAAATTCCCAGCGTCTAATGAGTCCAAAGAGACAAATTACAGACCATCGGACTTCGCGTTAGTGATCCTCCTGTTGGCAAGGTACTGATAGAGGGATGTGACAGATTTTGCAAGCGCATAGTAACATGCAACTACTGGACCAAAAGATTCACTCACCAGCTGCTGAGACGCACAGTGCAACGCAATCATGGCGCTTGTTGCTGTGCAGACTTCGCCCTTTCCGGGTAAAAATTAACCCTTTCCTTGGCGGGCAGAACATTTCCAAACACTGATCCGTGACTATCCGTGCAAACACAAATGGATGCATGCGATGGCGTGTCATCACTTATGGATGTGCTTGTATCCCGAGTGTTTCTGACAGCCTCGCGTGGAGCTTTGGTGATGTTTACGTTTTTTATGCGTGGCGTAAACTTGCAGAGGATCCCTTCCAGCTGGATGGGGGAGGGGCTGTTGCTATGCAAAACATTACAGCGTGAAAAACTGTCAACTAGGTTTTAGTCCCAGTTTGGCATCATAGGTTTATACTGTCCCACTTAAGTGTGTTGTTTTCTTACTTGGTTATATATTCAAATGTGTGGCGTAAACGTAATACAAGGTGCAAATGGAGGCTTGAGCTGGTGCTGGTGTAAAAACACCAACTTCAGTGCTGTTTTGCACTTATCTGAGCCTATAAAAGGAATAACCCATTACGTATATCACATTGGATTAGCTCTATGCTTCAGCCTACCAATACCTGTTATGGATTTTGTATAACTAAATCATTTTCTTCATGCCAAATTGTGTGTTTCCCCTCAAAATCCACTTCTTATTCATTTGTAGTTATGTAACACCGATATCCAATAGTTACTTAGTCACGTGTAAAATTTTTGACCTTGATTTTCTTCCCTTGTTTCCATGCCATCAGGAGCAACTGCCTATCTTAGCCACTGTGATTGGATACAGTGGGGAAGCAGGGGCTTATGCAGCGCCGACCTGGGCCGCTGGGTGTCGCTGTTGCGCCTGCGCGGATCTGCCTCTTTGACGTCTGCTCTCTTTGGGTTGACACCACGCGCTCGTTTCCGGATGTTTAGTGTCGTGCTAGAATGGCTGCGATGTTTACGTGTTGTCTAGGCTGCTGCGGAGATGGCGGATCGGGGCATATTCCCCTCAAAGAAATGCCCACTGTTCAGTTAGATACTCATCACATGGGTGAGTTAGTTTGTTTTTGTAGACATATAACTCGTCTTCGTGCGTTTGTTGTCTATATTTCCAATGTTTACTGTTCGTGAAAAGGTCGAGATGCTACTTCCGCAGTAGCTAACTGCTAACTGCCCGTTTGGTTGAAAGCTACATAAAGTCTTTTCTTTATGTCTTAGCCTAACATGTCTACCTCCCGCACACGTTTTTCTTAATTTCCTGCGGGTTGATATTGCTAAATATGTTTAATCTTGATTTCAGGTCAACAATAACAGTTCAATGTTCAACCAATCCTCAATTGACTGTGTCAAAACAAATATTCCCCACATTTCTTCACTCTAGCGTGGAATCTGATAGGATAATCTGATTAACAGGAGTGGAGAAGCAAAAACCACAAATGACATTCGGTTCAAAGAAATAAACATTCACTTGTCAGAAAAATAACCACGAATCAACAATCTTGAAATTCAGTAATTGCTCTAGTCATTTAATAAATAAAATCTGCGTACATTCTCTTGTCCAAAATAAGCAGGATTTGCTTTGTTAAAATCGGATATAGCTTGTAAATTGACACACTGGAATATGTTTTTGAACACAGACTCAGTATCAGGAAAGTATAATGTATGCTTTCTTTCTCTATTTGCAGTTTTAATGTGTTGAACGACTAGAGGAGAACTTGGTAGAGCACAGACCTCTGCTACTTGGAAATTCAGTCATGCATCATATTGTGCAAAATCACAACCCACATATCTTTGCAGAGATGTAGTGTGATTGGGAGGTGAACCATATATCCGAGCTGGCAGTTAGTAAATATCCATCTTTTTTATGGTTCTGTTCCAAAATTTAAGGGGTCCTATGACCAAAAAATTTTCTTAAAAATAGGTACTAGGTAATAGATCCAATTTAAAGGCACATCACAAGACATATTTGATTACGACATTACCTTAGAGTAACAATAACAATAGCTAATAGTTGGAAGTTTCCATTTTGAGTGTCTTTTTTATATTTGTACTGCTAAATGTACCATCCTTTCACTTTATGGCTAATACACTCCACTTCCTTTGCAGGCACAGATGTTGTAATTGTAAAGAGCGGCCGGAGGATATGTGGCACTGGAGGCTGCCTTGCCAATGCTCCTTTGCATCAGAACAAGAGTTATTTTGAGTTTAAGATCCAATCTACTGGTAAGCCCCCTGAAGTCCCTTTATGATTGTTCTCCTGACATGCCTTTAGTCTCAGCCAAATTGCCATTTTCCAATGCATATTTAGAGATTATTGATTATGATACAGTATGCTGCCATTTTTAGCAGCTGCATCACCTCATGACTGCATGGTCTATGTACAATTATTTTCACTTACAAGAAAACACAAGAAAGTCACTCTGTTCCATAAATAAATACCATTTAGAGTAGATACCCTATGCACTTATTGCACTATCTTTATCTGATAATGACTTAATAAATGTTCTCATGCTGACAAGTATATTTGTCCATCAGTAGACTTGTCCTAAAGATAAAAATGGTTTGGTATACTCAATCTTTTGTGTTTGTCTAGGTGTGTGGGGAATTGGTGTGGCCACACAGAAAGTGAATCTTAATCAAGTGCCTTTGGGCAGAGACACAAACAGCCTAGTTCTGAGGCATGATGGGTCTGTGTACCACAATAATGAGGAGAAGAATCGACTACCAGCAAACAGCCTTCCTCAGGAGGGGGACATTGTGGTAAGTTCAGCTTTATTTAATAATATTTAGAATTTTGGTACAATAATGTAATCATTAATTTAGTTTAATGCCCACTGGCTTTGCCGGTTAATTTTAAATTAAAGCAAATATTTGTTATGATATATAATATTTGTTATGATTGTGATTCTCCCAGTGTTTCAACAAACATCTGTGACATCACCTTCAATGCAACTCTCATGACCAGTTGAAGATATGAAGTGATGTTCTCAATTCCCTGTGCATAGACCTCAGAATTATTAAACTATAGGTGATGAGAAATTGACATCATTTCTCCGGCCGTGATGAGAAATTGGCATCTAAATATTTAAATGTGCAAATCATTTGTCTTTGTCTGTTCAGTTAATGTAGGTAAGCTTTATACAGGTAAACTACCATACTTGTAATGACAACAGACTCATGAGCATTGAATGTTGAAACATTTAGTTTAATTTAGTTTGGTTTATTTCGAGCTTATGCACTTTATGTACAGTGGCAATTCGTATACATGCACAATAATCAATACTGTTCATATACATCTCATACATGTGTACACAGAGATACATGGAAGGATTTAGGGAAACATACATACATACATAAAAATGTAATTTCTGTGTGTCTCATCTGCTTTGTAAACAAATATTACAACAGATTTGACAAATTATAACCTTAATATGCAAATTCTCTTCCTGAAGAAAGAAATTAATAACGTAAAACCAGCTCTATATGAAGAGGATGCAATGACATGTCATTAAAAGAGCACTATTCAAATAAAAAATGATGGAAACTGATTTAGATGCTAATGAAGAATAACATTTTTCCATTAGCTTCATCAGTTGAATAGGCAGTTTTTACTATTATGCAAAAAACCTGCAGTTAGCTCAAATATTTGCAATCGACTGTTTGCCACTGCAAAGTGACAAACAGTTGTGTAATACAGTGAGCAGACTGTAGTTGAGCAGATTAAGAAAAGGGAATTTGTTTAGTTCCCTGTGACACAAAGTTGACATATTGTTAATGATTCACTCTCTGACCAGTCAGAAGTGTCTAGTGTTTTCATGGCACCTTCTTGCTTGCAACTCAAAGAAAAAAATAATCAGTTGCCATTCACAACTTGTAGTCAATAGAAAACTACAAATATATGCGGTATCCGGTGAAAAAAATCTCATTTCACATTTTCATACAATTGTAGAAAACATTTTAATTTGAGTCTAACTGCATATAGGGGCGGCCGTGGCTCAGGATTTAGAGCAGGTCGTCCAATAACCGGAAGGTTGGCGGTTCGGTTCCCGCTCTGTCCC
>JAPTGZ010000015.1:17940633-17951439 GCA_029814645.1 Fowleria isostigma | reverse complement strand
AACATTTTAGAGTGGCCTTTTATTGTGGCCAGTCTAAGGCACACCTGTGCAATAATCATGCTGTCTAATCAGCACCTTGATATGCCACACCTGTGAGGTGGGATGGATTATCTCGGCAAAGAAGTGCTCACTATCATAGATTTAGACAGATTTGTGAACAATATTTGAGAGCAATGGTTATTTTGTGTATGTCAAAAATGTTTTAGATCTTTGAGTTTATCTCAGAAAATAAGAACAAAAAAAAACAAGTGTTGCGTTTATATTTTTGTTCAGTGTAAGTAGGAGAACTTGCACAATCAGTGGCTCACTTTAGTGGGTTGCCCCACTGTAGTAATTTTTACCCAGTATTTTTCCTCTGTTTATCGTTCCCTATTAAAAACATCACCATGCACACACTGGACCTTTTTAAATAACATGAACAGCCTGACATAAGTGGGTTTTTTATCTTTATCTCCCGGTATTTGTTAATGTTAATCATGGCTCAGGATGATGACATTTTATGAAATTTTGTGATAATCAGCATTGATGTTAAATTGAGATGAATGGACTTAGAGAGTAGGTTAAAATTTCTGTTAAAATTTATAACAACATGCAGTTCTGCTGAGGGGGAGAAAGGCATGAATGCTTGAGATTTAAGTTAACTTATGTTTGCTTTAAAATGCTATTATACAGTTCAGATTACACAGGGTTGACTGAGTTTAAAAGTTTAAGTTAAGCCTAACAAAAGCCTTGTGGAGACTATTCCAAGTTGATAGGACATAACAATGATAACATTAATAAAAATAACTTTGTATTCAGTTCATATAGTGTAATACTTTAATTTGATTAACTGGAACTGCAGCTGATAGCAGCTGAGGAATACATTGCACTGTATTGTATTGCAAAAACTTAGCATTTACTCTTGTAAATGGTAAGTGGTAAATGGTCTGTACTTAAATAGCGCTTTTCTACACATTAATGGTACTCAAAACGCTTTACAATACTAGCTTCACATTCACCCACTCATACACCAGTGGGCTGCCACTATGCCAGACACTGTCAGGCCTCACTGGGAGCAATTTAGGGTTCAGTGTCTTGTCTTATAAATGTCTTTAGGAAAGGGCAAAGGAATATTCAGGCTTTCACGGTAAAGTACAAGAAAGCTGAGTTTCAGGAGACGAAACCAAAAAACACCAAGTGTTAAAAGCAAACATTAAAAAAATTATATATATATATATATATCTGCAGTGCAGGTTTTTTTCCTGCACATTTAGATGTTTGGGCCAGAATCGTTTGTGGACAGCTCATATGGACAGCTATGCTGTAATTAATGAAAATCCTGCATATCCACTTGTAGTAATTGTGTCCAAATGTATTTTCTCAGGGCATCACATACGACCATGTGGAGCTGAATTTATATCTGAATGGAAAGAACATGCATTGTCCTGCCTCAGGGATCCGAGGCACTGTGTACCCTGTTGTTTATGGTAAGGTTATTCATTAATTGAGTATGCTGTTAAGCATAATTTTATTTGTCATTATAAATGAGTTTTTTTCTCTTGGTAATAATATAAACGTTGGCTTTCTCAATCCATTTGACCGTATATATCAACTACCTTTTTATTCCACTAGAGGGCTGTATTTATACATTTTCACATGAACCACTGCGGTGTGAACCTGATGGAGAACACGTCTATCTGCATAGCAGGCATCAAACAGAAGCCACACTTTAAATAATTATTAAAATCTACCAAAACAAAGTTTAGAGAGGATTTCACAAGAATCAAGACCTGCAAAGTTTAGTGTTGTCAGAGGTTACAGCTGATGATTATACAGTTTTTTCTGTTTTTGTTGATACTCTAATTCTTGTATTGTGGGATAACTGCCAGTGTCTGTAATGTAACACATCAGACTGGTTTAATGGTTCTTAATATATGGGAATCATAAAAGCGCTACAGCAAAGTTTCTCTTCCAGTTAGTTTGGTGTGGTGCAAAGATGGGTTTATACAGCCAAATTAGAGAAGTGTGGTCTTCTCAAAGCCAAACCATTCAATCTAATCCTTTGATTTCAGTATTATTGTTTGCATGGAATCAAATTTTATGTTATTGACTTCAAACACAGATACACAGGACTCCTCTTCAGCCAATCAGCACTACATTTTTGAGCCCATAACATAGCGGTCATTTATTGCCACCTGCCTTGAAACAGAGGAAGAAGCGCTTCACCCACAGACTGGATTGACCATGGATTGGCCAAACAGGAGTCCTATGTATCTGCGCTCGATATCTTTTCCTTAGCTACCTGGATGTCGGTCACACATAAATTGAAATTGAATTTTGAGAAGTGAATGTGAAAATATATAATTTTCAGTGAAGATCAAATATAGTTTCAGAGAAACTGAATTATATTTCATAATCTTACATTCAGTTTCAAGTTTATTGGACTTCAGTACCAAGTACCAAACTAATAAATTCATTTTAACATTCAGTTTCTCAAACTGATGATTCAAATTAAACAATACAAATTTAAATAATGTGATTCAAATTCAGTTTCTGGTGGCACATATTTCAACCGATACCGTACCACCTGTCTTATTTGACTCAGGATAAACTCTGTAATTACTGTGGCATTCATTCAGAATGGTTAGGAATGTAGATACGAATTAGATAAGTTTATTTGTCATAAAATTTTTCCATTTGTTACAATGCATAGTTAAAACATGTAAATGTATGCGAATGAGTAGAACATAAGAATCCGAGCTAATAATGAATCCGAGCTAATAATGAGTGTTATCGTATCTAAAATGTCCCATCTTGTTTGTCATTGTGTCCCTCTCTCTGCTTTTCCAGTGGATGACAGTGCCATCCTCGACTGCCAGTTTAGTGACTTCTATCACACGCCTCCGCAAGGATTTGAGAAGATCCTCTTTGAACAACAAATCTTTTGAAACACTTCAGCTTCAGCCAGTCTTTATATGTTGTTCTCTATATCTCATAGCAACCTCTGTGACACTACAGCTTGACCTTGATTGGATAATGTCATTGTGTGGCTCCAGTGCCTCCGTTTTGCTCCCCGGTTACTGCGTCTCTATAGCTGCTGTAGATTGTCAGTGGCATGTCCTTGAAGGAGTGGGGATTTCTGGTCATTGGTTGGCTGCGGTGCGCTTTATCGGTTTGTGCTGATGGAAAACGGTAAAATCCTCACCTTGTGTCAGTGATAATCCCTCTGCATAAACTGAAGCACTTTCAGTCATCGCATTCATTCTCAGTCTGTGTTTTACTAGATGCCAGACGGTGATTTCAATGGTAACATTATCAGGATCAGAAGCCATGCCTTTTTTGAAATTGCTTTACACTTTGAGGGAGTTTTTGATTTTGGCTATTCCATTTTAATGACCATGCTGACATCTCCCCATATTTATTTGTATTTATTTGATTTGCATTAAAAAAAAAAAAAAAGTCGTGTGCTTGATATATGACAATATGATCATTTTGTTTTAGCCTACAATACTAATCACAACAGTACTGCATTCACTTTGATGTTTCAGTTTTTAATTAAAAATAGAACAGTGTTGGGACATTTCCATGTTTTCACTTTTGTTCATGCCACTGTTTCTGTTTTGAATTAGTTTAAAAAGTACCAGTAAGTAAATGCATATTTCACAGGAGGTCGACCATTGTGACGGCGCTGAAAAATGTTCGAACAAAATGGAATGTTTCCTTAATTGGTGACACTGATATGTATTAATACTAACGTCTAAATCACTTTAGACAACCCTATAGTTTTCCAACAACTGCCCTGTCTTGAAATTATGTATGGTGTATTTATTCTAAATATGAGAATATTACCAGATGTGGTGCTGGTTGTCTGGAGATATGATATCATATGCTTAATGTCAATCTGTTGTGTTGTATTGGCATTGCATATCAGCTGCTGAAGTGTGACAAATATTTCAACTGCGTGTCTTTGTTTGCACTAATGTTACTGTACGAGCAAATCCAAATATTGTTGATTTATTAAACCTTTGTGTCTGGAGGAACCATGTCAGTCCTTGTTGATTTTTTTCTTTAGTTTGTAGTTATGAGCAAGACGGTGTTTGAGAGCCTCTGCTACCCATGTTAAATCTTAACTAGCACACTGACCCTGGGAATCCTTGGGTTCCAGAAGCAGTGGAGTTGATCAAATGGGGAGCTGACGGTCATAACTAGAGTAAAAGTGAACTTAATGAGTTTGTTGGATGGCAGCAATGATGGCTGGTCATTCATAGTTATATATATTTTTAAAGGGCTTTACATCATTACCGTATGACTTCATCACATTCACATCACTTAATGTGGGCGCTTGGAGGTCTGTAAATCTAAAACAAAATTATTTAAGATTAAAATGAATAATCTTTGAAAGAAACGACTTTCCAACAATCTGATGTATAATTTATTGCTTAAATCCCAGAAACATGATAGTTGTGAAGATTTGTTTGTAGAGTTTGTAACATGGCTCCTTATGGAGGAAACGTGGGCTTCACTGAGAAACCACCTGTCAAACCTGCTCTCAATAACTAAATTTTTTCATTATTCATTGTTGAGCTTGTGCACTCCATGCACAACAGTTATTATATACATTTCATTATATTTACACAGATATGCATAAACAATTTGCTGTAAACACTATATACATAGAATTTAACACAATATACAGAGAAATATACTTTGAGAAGTATACGTAGAGAAATTAACATTGCGACATTGGTTGTAAACGTGTACACAATATACATAATACATGAATATATTTGGTAATTCACTATAAAGATACAACCCTAGTGGCCTGAAACGGAGTGAGAAGAAATAGAACTTACTTACTCCCAACCCCATCCTATCAAAAATTCTTGAAGGTGAGGCTTGTGGAGAGTCTTCAGAACATACTGATGTAAAAAAAAAAAATTGAAAAAAAAGTTAGAACTGAATAAGCAGTGATTGTGGGAATGTGGAGTTAGGCAAACATGTTAGTGAGAGAAATTTAACATTGGAATACAGGACAGAATAACTCACTCTGTACTTAGACGTTTGTAGATGGAAAACAACATTTTAAGATTCAAAGGTGAATAGTCTTTGAAAGAACAGCCTTGTGTTTTGTGGGATGGGAGAGATAGCAGACCAGTAGTTTGTGCTTGGGGTGGGGGTGGGGTAGCAGTGAAAGTGAAACTGAAGACGCTTAACTCTAACTCCACACTCAGCCATAGTCAGGGGCGGCCGTGGCATAGGCGGACTAGGTGGCTGCCTAGGAGTGGGTACCAGTGGAAGGGAGAAAAAAATAATTCTCATGTTCTGTCTTAAAAATAAAAAAAATGAGTAAGTGACATGAAATTTTTCTCCTCACCCTCCTCTGAACATTTATGAAGGAATGAGGAAACATTAAAATATATTATCTTGTCTCCAAAATTGACAGCCTTGAGGATTCATTACGCACAGAGCAAATCAATATCTCGCCTAGGGCGCCACATAGCCCAGAACTGTCACTGACCATAGGTGACAGTACCACCTATAACTGAGTGTGGATCCGCGTTACTACCGGCTTCTGCAACCTGCCTCGGAGAGCATCCGTTGACCAGATGGTCTGGGCACCCAGGGTTCGTCTTCCCCAGGGGTCTGCAAGATGGAGCCGGCTGTGCCTCAGCATCAGCAGTACCCTGGTCAGGTGCTCACAGTCCTACTCTGAAAAACTGATCTCATCCACCATTACTCGATAATGCAAAATTAAAATAAAATCAATCGAAAACCGATCAGATAATTTTTTTTTTTACCCAGCCCTAGTTATAAAGACTTGTTTGCAGATTTTCTAACATAAAACTCAACCTTCTCCACTCAAAGTTAGAGTGTGGATGATTTCAGCCAATCAGCTGCCAGCATTCTGTTCCCCATGTATGTGTATGGGGTTGGGTGTATCGATGTACAAAAAACAAGTAATGACTCAAAAAGTATTGGTTGAATCAATAAACAGTTTTCAACTGTCTGATCCTTGACCTAAAATACATAAGTACGGTACTCAAAAAAGCAAAGGCTAGCTCTCTCCGATTTTTCAGTTATAAAGCAGGCACACACATACAGGGTTGCCAGATGTACAATAATTACAGTATTTCTACAATATTTTCACCCTCTGCACGATCAGTGACTCCAAAATTCCTATAATGTACAATAATTTGCCCCCCTTCCATACATGCTATTAGTCTGCACAATGCCTGATGTTGCGCTGTCTCACATGCCTCTCTACAGTCAATCGACGCTCGACCTAACGAGTGACACATGATGTAACATGGCAACTTGTAACCTAAGTAAAAGTTTATCAAACCAGTTGAACTGAAAACTACACAGAAAAGCTTTCTCACTTTCAGCAGGCTCTACAAACTTGGTACTACTTGGTCTTAATAACCATAGAGTTTAGTTTTTCTTTGATTTAACACCTCACACAGTAAAAGTCCGTGTAAATGCCACCAAAACAAGAGCAGTTGGGCTATGGAAGGCATCCAATCTATGCCAGCTGGAGTTAATGGTAAAGGTGGTAACATGCTAATAGACAACTGGCATGACTATATCACCAATGTGACTTTTTTCAGTACAGGACATGCGGATGAGTTTTCACCTCTCCCTGTCACCCGAAGCAAACACCCAGCTTCAAAGAAGGCAATGTATGTACTCAAAAACACCAAATGCATCAACTCCGGTAACATTTCTTCTTCTTCGCTAGCTGCACTGAAAAAGACAAGATGTGACAATGACAAGATGGTCAACGAAAACACAATGGAAATTGATGGTCTAAAGAAGATTGTTGACAGCTTGTACTGAAATCAACACTATAAAAGAAAAAGTATCTACTCTTGAAAAACAAGTTTCTCATGAGGAAAGACGTTTGAATGACTGTCAACAAAGGATCTCTGAGCTGGAAAGATACCCTTGGCAGTGGAACCCACAACTTTATGGAGTTTAAGAATCTGAGAAGAAGGGTGTACGGCAGAAAATTGTTGAGATTTGTCAAGATGTCCTGCCAGAGGAAAAGACCAAGTTTGTTGACAACATTGACTCCATGACTATCTCAGCACTAAACAACAAAATGAGCCCAAGCCCAGAGGAATCCTCCTCCACTTCTCACAAGTCCACAGAGATGACATATGGAAAGCCACCAAGACGTTCTACTTTTTCTAGGACAATGGCCTGAGATCTGCAGAGGATCTCTCCAAACAGGACAGAGGACGTAGGATTAAACTGTGGCCAATAATTGAGAAGGCCAGAATGGAGGATAAAGCAGCATACTTCATAGGAGGTCATGGGTTTATCAATGGATCTGAAGTTAATCCAACTCCCTGAGGACTATTTTAACTGTAAAGGCAAAGTATTCAGACATGCTGCTCCTTTTTGTTCTCTATTTCCAACACTTTATAATCAGTAATCAGAATCTCTATTTTTGAAATCATATTTTTTTACATTACTCAGAGGCAGCTTTTTCCTCTTATTTTCTATTTACTTATTTTAGAGGTACGGAGCCCCCTGGGGGACATCAGTGGAAAAAAATGTATTGCTCACATTGGAATCCAACCGGGATCCAACCGTCAGGTCTGACACACCCCCTGGCCTTTGCCCTGTGTCATACATGTGTAGTAATGACCGTAACTCATTATTTGACTGATCGTAACATTTCCAACAGGTTCTAAAACCTGATACATTGTACTTTATGAACATTATTGAGTCTCTGAGAGATGTCATGGGTACCCATCCTGGAAACTGGAATAAAAACCATTCTGTGACTGGGGACGCAGACCGGACTGAAGGAGTGGAGAAAAGGAGCATCTAACAGAGTGAATAAAGGATTAGATTTAGTGTTGGAAAATGACAGGAAAACAGTCATATGTTAAAGTCTACCCTGGAGGTCTACGGACGAATGTGTGGAAAAAAGGAGATACTGAGGGAGCAACATCTGATGACACGTTATTGCCTCTCCATTTAGTGGACTTGTGAATGACTGAAGCGCTCTCTGCTTTTTTCTACCCAGTTTTAACTTGTTTTACTTTATTGCATGTTTAAACGGACACTTATACTGCATGGTGTTTATGTAGAATAAAGTACGAACAGTGTAGAGTATGTGTCAGTCGTGTGTTGGACTTTCTGTGCACATGACACAATCAGAGCTGGTATGTTCGGTGACTTTTTCCTCAGTTGTGTGATGTTACCTAGTCTTGTTTGTGTAACACATTATTCTATGTGTGTTATTGTTTCACCATATCCATCACAAATCACATTCAAGGATAAAGAGGGAGAAGCTGTGGTGAGGCACCAGGGTCTTGCGATGCAGCAGAGGGTCAGAAATGCAGATATTCAACACATCCAGGATGATGGACTTTTGTTGTCAAAAGACTATTTTCCATGTGTAAACTCTGCCATAGAATCACTACCTGGATGTGTGAAGGAACAACTGCCCTGTGGGAAAAAAACACCTGTGTAGTTTGCATTTTTAGCTTATTTCTGCATAACAAGAGACAAATACTCACCCACTTTGTAAATGTTTTATATACTTTTCAAAGTTCATATTTAACATCCAGAATCTTGTAACCATGTGCAATTTGAATTTTTTTCTACTAAAAGTTAACAAATCAAATTCCTTTTTTGTGTCCTTCATTTTAATGTATTACAAAATTAAAACAAGCTTTACATTATAAATGTTTGCTAGATATTGAAATTTGTAAGTGTTCTGGGAAAATGGACAAAAGGACTTACTCAAAGCATATTTTCTGACCTTTTATTGTTCATATTTTGACCATTACATACTTTTTCAGGCTTGAGAAACATCGCTCAAAATCAAACTCCATTCATCACTTGGAACATTAATGGTGCCATTTCTGAAAATGCCCAACAAATTTCTAATTTCTGCTATAACTTTTATGGAAATTTATATAGTTTGAATTACAATGAAGCAGCTGCAACTTCATATTTAACCTCTATAAAGGACCTGAAAATAATTGATTCAGTTGACAAGGTGCACTGTGATGCCCCTTTTACTTTGAAGGAGGCTCTTGATTCTATTGATTCTCTTAAGAACAGTACGGTAACTCTCCTGGCTCGAATGGCATAACTGCAGAATTCTACATGTGCCTCTCAAGTCAGTTAGCTCCTTTTCTATTACAAGTAGTTATAGAGAGCATTCAAAATAATGCACTCCTTCCAAGCATCACTCAAGGTATCATTACACTGATTCCCAAATCTAATAAAGATGTGCTTTTCATAAATAAAAGATACCTCTTTGCTTAATAATGACTACAAGATTCTTGCCATAATGCTTGCTAAGAGACTTAATGCTCATATGTCATGTACACTACCCTTGGAACATGTTCTTTTTGTGTACTTGAATACTGGTATTGTATATTGTTTGTATTTCAACTCTTTTGTTATTTAAATAAAGTTAAAAAAAAATAGTCCTGAGGAACATCACATCAGGTATGTACAATAATTTTTCTCAAAATGCTATAATTTTAAGCTTCTAGTATGATAATTTGTCATTTCCCATCTGACAACACTGTGCACACACACACAGAAATCACTTGGCTTTTTAATATATAGCAGCAAGAAACCCGGGAAAATACATAAGTACTCCAAAAAGCAAAGGCTAGCTCTCTACGGTTTTTCAGTTATAAAGCAGACACACACACACACACACACACGCATGCACGCACGCATGCACGCATGCACGCCCGCTCGCACTCACACACACACACACACACACACACACACACACACACAAAACACAGGGTTGCCTGACAATAGTTCAATAATTATTGCGTACAATAATTATAGTATTTGTATGATCAATAATTCCAAAAATCCTATAATGTACAATAATTTGATCCCTTCCTTACATGCTATTAGCTAACATCCTGCACAGCTCCTGATGTTGTACATGGTTATTTATTTAAATTCAAACTGCATTATAAGGCATATACTCAGTCAGTGGCCATGCTTACTGAAGCCAACAGTCCATAGCAACTGTCAAATCAGGTATGAATAATCAGGTACAATAATCTTCCTCAAAATATGATCATTTTAAGGTTCTGGTATGATCATTTTTCCCATGTGGCAACACTGCGAATGCACACCGAGGCCACTCGGCTTTTAATATATATGTACCTGAATTCAGTGTTGGGTGGGTTACTCTTGAAATGCATTCCATTACAGATTACAGAGTACATGCCCAAAAAAATAATCTGTACTGTAGTCTGTTACATTACTTTCCAGGATACATCACTGATGATGTGTCTTAAGTTGCACTAAGGTGTATATTAGAACAATCTGAGTGCCATAATCCAAATACTTGGATTACTTTCATTTTCTTAAATTTTAATGATGTCGCTTCCTGTGGTTGGGTGCAGACAGTTTTTCGGATCGCTCTGGGAGCAGCTGTGAGGGAACAGTTGAGGTCGGCTGTGTCTGGGACGCCGGGGGTTGGAGGGAGGACGTTTCGGAGATGCTGAGGGAGAGAGGAGGAGTTGAGCCCTGGGACTGGCTGTTTCACTTGCAGAGAGAGGAGTTTGGGGTGGGACGTGAGCTGGTGGTTGGCCAGTGGCTAACTGTTACTTGGCTAACTGTTACTTAGCAACTGTACACAACAGGCTGTCTGTTGTAGCAACATGGGAAAAAGTAAACCAGACAGCAAGAGCAGCAGTGGTGGGGGGGGCGAGGTCAGTGAATTACGAAAATTGATTGATGGCCTTGCAGAGACAATTAATGAGCGTTTCACAAAACAAGCGGAGTCGCTCAAGCAACATGAAGCACGAGTGGCAGTGCAGATAC
>JAPTGZ010000015.1:17909938-17929909 GCA_029814645.1 Fowleria isostigma | reverse complement strand
CCAATTCCATGCGCCTAATGCTCTCTGCCATCATTGCATCTTGCCATTCCGTCGGTGTGTCTGGGCCTAACCTCACCAGACTTGCGGCACCCAAGCCTACATCGTCTTGGGGCTCAGGTGTACGATTAAGTGGGCGCTGGACTACCGAGGGTGGGCGTGAGTGTGCAGTCACTCACCTCATTGAATCCAGGCTCTCGTTGGTTGATCCTCCGCTGTCGGCCGCAGCATAGTCTCCTTCAGGGGTGGAGCTCACATGTGGAGTCGTCCCTGCAGGATGGTACTCAACCTCATAATCCACAAGATTCCCTGGTCGCTGTACCTCTCTCTGAGGTCGGGGATGACCAGTTGGATCTGTTGCGGGTGGTAATTCCATAATGTCTCAGCAAATTACCTGATCCGGCTCGAAGGATCGTGAAAAAGAGTGTGGACACTCAGCAATGCTAGTTCCAGTCAGGTATTTGTTCACTGAAGACGTCACTCCAGTCAGAGAGTTGGTTATAGAAGATTTCTTAAAGAGAGCAGACAAAGGCAAGCAGTACAGTCCAGATTAGATTCAAACAGTAATTCAGTAGGGCCCAGGCGGTCCTGGGTTCTTATCCGGATGTTGATTAATGCAGGATGGGAAATAAGCAGGAGGTCTTGGCGGTTGCATCCGTCTTGGTTGATGGTCTTGCCAATACTGGATCTTTTGGTTTGTTTACACTTATATTGCTGAGCTACGCCATCACCTAGAGATGGCTGGTGTGTTTACACTTGGGCTGCTCGGCATCATGGGACAGCCTGGGTCCGGAAGATACTAATACAGATAAGATAGATGCAGTTAGTTATACAGATAGTTAGCAGTGTCACTGGAAAGGTGAATGCTGAGACAGACATTGATATAAACACTGATATACTGACAGTAAGGATGTGAGAGGGGTTGATACTGATATGCTAATGCAGATAAGGGTAAACTAATACAGGTAATATGAACCAATGATAGGCTAATACATAGTTACTCTGGCTAATCAGATTTCCTTCAGAACAGTTGGATTTGATTTATCATCAGCAACTCTAAATTTAGGACAGATTTGGTTAGTTTGATGTATTCATAACATTTTTTCCCACTCTTTTTCAGTTCAACAGTTACTAACTAAAGTGGATTTCTCCCTGTTTTCACTTGTTTCCCACTAACTGGTTCTGTTTAATTTGTCCAACAGCCCATCTCTTCAGTTCGAGGCAGCTTGGGCTCTGACCAACATTGCCTCTGGGACATCAGCACAGACTCAGGCTGTGGTTAAATCCAGTAAGTTGACACTACACACACAGTCTTGACCATTGCTACTGCTGCGATCTTGTTTTTTTTTTTTACTGTGTAATCTGTGAAAAGAAAGAGGAAGTAAATTGGTTTTGATGGTCCAAAGTTGAAATGGGATTTTTCTTGCTTTGAGGAAAAAAAATTGTTTACTGATTTGTTTAGTTTCAAATTTGTTTCATTCGTATAGAGCTTTTAAAGCAAAACAAATTTTGCACCACATTACTTTACAAAGATATATGTAAGCAAGATTAAAAAACCCCCAAAAGTTTAAAAACAAGTTGAAGAGAACAAGTGATTCTTAAAGGTGCCCTGCCACACATTTCATTACTTTTGTGCTAATATTTGAAGTCCTACTATGGACTCTGTAACATTTTTTTGTGAAAACAATGTGTTGGTTCCCAAGTTTCAAGTCATTCTACCATGGTACACACAGCCTGCTGGAAGACTCAGCTTGATTTGCACCAGTTCTCATGAATATTCAACATATACTTATCTGCCTGACTGATTGGCTAACAGTCAATGTATGTAGCACTTTGTGGATTTGACTTTGTTGTTTTACTCATGGTCTGAGCTCTGGTTGTAGACTGAGGTGATGGTACTGCTCCAGGCTTCAACATCCAGTTTTGTTCTAACGGTTGGGGGATGCAGGGGAGAAAGCATTTTCCCAAGCTGAACATGCATCTCCTCCGCTATTAACTCCTAAAAACTCCATGTTGGTCAGAGGATAGGGACACAAGAACCGGGTTTGGACTGAAGAGGGACTTTATTCTTGGCGCATACATCCCCGTCACCTGGACTTATTTCAGCCTAAGATCAACTATTTCCCGTCTAGTAGCCATCTCCATCCCTCAGCATTCACGACCATGTGTGTTGGGCACATGCACACATTCTCGCATCCACCACCGCACATACTGAACTATCTTTGTAATCTGCACATACAGACACATCTCATAACACCAACTGTACTGTGAAACCTCTGCATTGTAGGAGTTCTGTTGGAGCATATGAACGCTGATGTTTAGTCATCCTTTTTTGTATATGAAGACCGTCACTGAGCCAGACAAACTCTGTGGGTGTGGTCTCACCTGAACAAGCTGGTGAATAGTAATGAGCTCAACCAGTAACTCATCACACTGGGCAACTATTCTGAATGACCTAATTTCTCCACCTACTTCTCGGTGTCAACAGCAGACAGATGTGGGAGCAGTTTATTTTCAAATTCACTACATGACAAACACCAATGGACCTAATGTATACTGTATGTCAAAAATACAAGTAAAAAACGTTTTGTGTAGCAGGTGACCTTTTTAAGGTGCATATTAAAAAAATTACTCTTATTTAATGACATGAGCCAGAGCTGAGGAGCTTAAGTCATCACTTTGTCCATTCATTCACAAAGGATTAGACTAGCTACCATTCCATATTCAGGAACAGTGACACTGTCATGTACACACGTTAAGTTCATGATCTGCTTAACAGTGTCATAGTGTTACTGTAATTTTAATCTGCAAGGTTTGACGCCCTTGTCGCATTTAATAGCATGAAACTATCGGTATACCTAAATATAATGGAATTTCCCCTTGTGGGACTAATAAAGGATCTATCTACTATATTAAAATTAAGATCAAGTTTCTGATCTTGAGTCAAACAGAAATGTCAAGGGAGAATATTGTTTGCTTACTTTTTATTTTCTTAAATGCATTGACTTTCAAGAGGTAAGCCAGTTTTACCAGTGATGCAATGTACAGTACTTGAGTTGAGGTATTTTTACTTCTATTATCTCATGCATATTGGCACAAATATCTGCTTTCAATATTTTCAAGAGCTTTGTCAATTTCAAACTTCAGGACTGCTTTCAACCTAAATGGATGAGACATTAACACATAAAATAGACATTTGTTAGTTGTATTTATCAGCATATATGTCATGTTATTAACAAAATGAAAATGACCCAAAATATCTAATGATGGGAAATCCATGAAAGCCTGGACCATAGACAAAAGGTTGACACATTGTATGTAGGTAGTAAATTTCAGGATATTTTACAATTTATTTTAAAGAATGGTTTAACAGTTCCATTAATTTGTCACTTTGTTACATTTGCATAGAAACAGACAGTAGGAACAAATCTTTTTCCTTTTTAAACTTTAACTATTTTTTAGATTCTGGACTTTCTACCTTTTTTATTGTATCTCTAAGTAGAGATACAATAAAAAGGAGTAAACATTGTGCGTACTTTGCCTCATTGTCACATGAAACAAACCTTTAACAAAGGGTTAGATTTGTCATTTCATCAAAAAGTTTTTCTTTTTTGTTCCAACGCGGTCATGGGTATGTTTATTTTATATGGCCTTCTTGTGGGCAAATTTGAGCTTACCACAGAGATTGGTTAGTCTGTTACCCTGGGCAAGATTTTGATTGGCCATTGTTTGTGTTCCCAGATGCTGTGCCCCTATTCCTGCGACTGCTACACTCTCCACACCAGAACGTATGTGAACAGGCTGTATGGGCTCTAGGAAACATTATAGGTAAGACATGTCAGATGTTTATCCTGTATGTTGGAAGCAAATGTAAAAGGGTCAGTGACAAATAAGAATAGGAAAGTGGCAGTCGAGCAAATTAAATATTGCTTAACATCGTGTTTTTAACAGCATAGATCAGATGTGTTAAAATTATATTTGTCTGTTCAAATTTATTTGAAAAGACATTGTACTATTATCAAATCTTTAGGCTGAATATTATTCTTATTAAAATGCAGACGTGTTTTTAATTTTTAGTTACACTACACTGACATTGTTAGCATCATTCTCTCAGTTGATTAAAATCTGAAAGCGTTTCTGAAGGCATCTATAAGCTTAACCAAGGACTCATAAATGTCAGCATCACATCGACCCACAGCGTAAACGGTGACATGTGCCCTTCCTGCTCAGGTGATGGTCCGCAGTGCAGGGACTATGTCATCTCCCTGGGTGTGGTCAAGCCCTTGCTTTCTTTCATCAACCCATCATTCCCAATTACCTTTCTCCGAAATGTCACCTGGGTCATCGTTAACCTCTGCCGCAACAAAGACCCCCCGCCCCCCATGGAAACTGTTCAAGAGGTGAGGCTCTGTCAGATATGCACAGATTTTCATGTGACAGACGTATGAATATGTCCCTTTGCAGTTGTCTCTAATTGCGAAGCCGACTCACACAGTGAGTTTTTGTAGTATTTCTTCAGTAGCCCGATCTGCCTCGTCACCCAGGGGAATTCTATGAAGCTTTTCCTGTGACATTTTTAAATCTACTTTTGACAGCTTGTCGTCTTTGTGTCCTTTTTGTCTTTTCACTCTGCTCTGTTTTGCTTCATCTCAAACATCTATTCCTCTACTTGCGTCAACCCACTCACAACCTACTTTTCTTTCCCCACAGATTTTGCCTGCCCTCTGTGTGCTAATATATCACACAGACATAAATGTAAGTATGAGGGCACAGGGTGTTGATCCCACTGCTGATTTTTGTAGTTGTTAAAACAAGATTGTTTTTTTTTTTTTTAAATTCATGTTTAACATCATAATTACTGTGTGCAGTGATATCTGTGTGTGTGTTTTCATATTTAGATCTTAGTAGACACAGTGTGGGCTCTTTCCTATCTGACGGACGGAGGCAACGAGCAGATCCAGATGGTCATTGATTCTGGTGTTGTCCCCCTTCTTGTGCCTCTCCTCAGCCATCAGGAGGTCAAAGTTCAGGTGAAACTTTATTTTTGTCCAACTAAAACCTTTTTATGCATATTTAAATATCTTATATTGTTTTTTACTGAACATGAAATGTTAAAAACAATTGCCGGTGTTACTTTTTTCCTTATTTTTCCTCTTGTGTTATTATCCTGCAGACTGCAGCACTGAGGGCAGTTGGAAACATTGTGACAGGAACAGACGAGCAGACACAGGTTGTGCTCAACTGTGACGTCCTCTCACACTTCCCTAACCTGCTCAGACACCCTAAAGAAAAAATCAATAAGGTATCATCATTTTAAAAATTTTAGTTGGTTACAAAAACCGGTCCTGCTTGTCTGCTTTGAATTGAATTATCAATACTGTTGTGTCAATACAAAGGAGGAAGGTTGAGGAGCCAAGTCCTGTTGTGTATGTGTGCCTGTACACATACTGGTTTTTACTTTGCCACCATTTGAATCATGATCAGACATCACTGTTTATTGACGGCCCATTTAATATGAGGCTGCCTATTGCCTGTACTGGCTTGGAGTGAATTGTAAACACAGTCAAATCAGACTGTTTTTAGAGCAGACGGCATCTGACTTGTTGTGAATGCATTAGTACAGATCACAATATATATCGTAACATATTTGTTCAAATTATATAAATAGACGCAGAGTAAAATGTATGGAATTGGATATTCAGTTATCAAATTTTAGGTTTAAACATGTACCCAAATCTTACAAATATATGAATGCACTGAGATATTTAAGAACACTTGTATGTGGAAGCTCTGGTCGTTTTGATCATTTGCGTTGTTTCCTGTTTTGTAGGAAGCGGTCTGGTTCCTGTCCAACATTACAGCTGGTAACCAGCAGCAGGTCCAAGCTGTGATCGATGCTGGACTTATTCCTATGATCGTTCTCCAACTGGCTAAGGTTTGTGTGTGACGGAATTTCCATAATCTTCATATTGCCTTTTTTTTTTTTTTGTATGTAGATACTATCAGACTTAGTTTTTGGGTCTTAACAGACAGTTGTGGACTCTATATTGAGTGGTATAGTGTTGGCACAGGTGTTGAGTTTCGGTGTTTTATATACAGATAAACAGCACAAGCTTTGATAATCCACTTGGCTACCAAATGTAAAAATGGCTTACATTTTCAGTGTGTCTTGGCAAAATGCTGTTGCAGTGACAGCCTGTCTCTCTACAGGGGGACTTCGGCACACAGAAAGAAGCAGCGTGGGCCATCAGCAACCTCACCATCAGTGGGAGAAAAGATCAGGTGAGCTTGGACTGGGAACCAATAGCAAAGATTTTGCCCTACTGGAGACATATTTTTTGTGTGTTTTTAACACTAAATGTATATTCTGAGGATGCACAAGGCTATGCTATTAATGTTATCAATTGGGGTGGGCAATATAGCTCTAAAAATAAACATGTTGAATATAGCTTTGTTTCTATAGGGTAATGGCTCTGTAAATTCTGCTGTGGAACATTTTAAAATAATTGCAAGATTTATTTTTTAAACAAGCAAATATACAAGCAATTTCCAATCATCCAGTTGTAGTAAAATTTGAAAGGATTTAAAATTTTTTTTTTTTTTTATATATCTGAAATGCGTATCATGCAGTGAGATAGTTGGCATAAACACTTGACACAGGCATTGTCACAAAACAGCATGCTTCTTTTTAACGTGGTCAGTACTAGCATGGTTATAAATCAATCTTCAAATATTGAACAGCTGCTAATGGGTAACAAGGACAGAAATATCTGCATCTGGGAGTCCGCAGTGAATTAACAGCTGGTTATCAAGGCTGAAGTGGTGGTTTCTTTCCAAAAGGATTGTGTAACTGGTGTAAAGAGTCGGGGAGCAACAAATGTGGGTGTGTGCATCATTACTTTAGTCCATTCAGTACAACCCCAGAGTTTGTGGAGTGGTGTGGACTTCAGGTCTACGCATGGCAAAAGGTAGCATTTTAGAACAAAAAGGTAGTTCAACACTTGAGTTGAAAATAAAAGCATTACATTCTGTCGAAAGGGAAAGGTTAAGGTACCAAAGGGATTTTTCAGACTATAAGTCGCACCGGTAGGTGTATGTTTGTTCAGCTTATTAGATCCTCTGTCTGCCTCAGGACCGTGTTTTTATTAGACACAGAATTTAGTCAATCTAGTTGTATCTGGTGTTGAGATGTGTGATTCTTGTACAGTAAACATTAGCCCCAGAATGATAGCGTGCTAATGCTAATGGGGCTGGAGCAGTGACAGGTGGCTGTTGATGTTTGTTAGCCAGTTGGCTCTTAAGTTGTATGGCTTAGATGGGTAGATTGATGTCAACAGATACAAAAGGGTTCCTCAGATGTTCAGTAGAACACCAGGGCATCACCATTCAGTCACCAACTAAATAAAGTTAGCGTTGCGATCCTAGCAGCTAGCAGTCGATAAGCTAATTGAGTCCCCGATATCTGGTGTGTCAACCAGTCCTATGAGTCTGGGACCAGGGAGGATCCATCAGTGGGGAACGGATCTCACCAGGGGGACCTGGAGGTGTTTTTACATCTTCATTTATTGCGCAACTAACCAAAGAGCCGAGGCTGTCTGTTAACGATATCATAGCATTGTTATAACATTATACAAAGAAATGTTTGAAACTTCAATGTCCGGATAAAGTTTCCCATTCTGCTGTGCCCCAGTGCGCAATTATTATTTTTTGCCTTTATTGAAGACAAATGCATGCTTGTAGAGGGAGGGTTGATTACAACAGTGAGTAGTCCTCCGGGGGAAGTCTGCAGGAAAAAAAACACCAATGAAGAAGAATGAAACCACCAAAGAACAAACCGGTGTAGCAGATACCTGTAGCTGTCACAAGCCTAGAGCGCCCTCTGGTGGTAGGTACAGTTTACTCCTTGGTCATGTCGGTCAGTGTGAAAATCAAATTTTAAGAACATGTGAAAATATATAATTTAACATGCGTAAGTCACACCGGTGTATAACTTGCAGGATCAGCCAAACTATGAAGAAAAAAAAACAAAAAAACGTGCGACTTATAGACTGAAAAATACAGTACTGCGCAAACAACTTACCAGAGGAGACCAGTGTTTTCAAGTGTTGAGGCTTTTACCACGCTAAACAGGCCCGCAGTCTACTTGGTGTGGTAAATTACTTTTCTGCTATGATGCAGCTGAATTCACAAGAGGGAAATAAGCAAGGTCATGCAATCACATGAGATCTCACAGTAGAAACGGTCCCGCCTACTGCCAACAGACCCATATCTAGTACATACTGTCATGACACCCAAATCTAGTATCATTCATCAGGGTTTCTGTTATTTAAGGCTTAATTGCTGTACATAAGCGTTTTTACACAGCGTTTAAGCTTAATAAAAAAACTGAGCAATGGATGTTGTATATTATTTAGAAAATTGGAATTGAGTGTTTATGTAATTAATAAGCAGACTTGTTTTGCCTTTCTTTTAATGTTTTTTTTTATTTTTTTTTTTTATTATTATAATATAAAAAATTAGCAACAATCGCAGTACCCAAGCCTTAACAAACATTGAGAAAATCCTGATTCATACCATCTTTATATTATTTCACTGGAAAATGTGTAGCTCAGCATTTGAGATTTTGTGAAGAAATCAAACTATCATGTCAATAATGGACAGAATCAGTGTTGACTTGTTGAATTGTCTGTACAGGACCTTTTTCTCACTTATAACTATGCCCCTATGTTGTAATTAAGTATGGATGTGGTGTGTATGTGTGGGTTTGTGTAGGTGGAGTTCCTGGTGGAGCAGAATGTTATCCCTCCCTTCTGTAACCTGCTGTCGGTAAAGGACTCCCAGGTGGTGCAGGTTGTCCTGGATGGCCTCAAGAATATCCTTATCATGGCAGGAGACGAAGCCAGCACTATTGCTGAGATCATAGAGGAGTGTGGAGGTCTGTATTTGGTGCTCATGGCTCCAACCACCTTTGTTTTACTTGAAAGCATGATGTTTGCTGCTTATAATTTAAAGCTTTAAAATGTGTTCTTTGGAAATTGTAACTATTATTGTTCCAAGAGATGGTATTTTTTTAACCTTCCAGCATGTTTTTTTTTGTTGTTTTTTTTTTTTTTTAAATTTGTGTGTGATTGTGACTTTATCAGTGAACTAGAAATGTCATGTTTTTTTTTTTTTTGTTTTTTTTTGTTTTTTCCAGGTTTGGAGAAGATTGAAAATCTGCAACAGCATGAGAATGAGGACATCTATAAATTAGCCTTTGAGATTATTGATCAGTACTTTTCAGGAGATGATGTAAGTTGACCGTTGGTTATGTAAACTTCTTAATTTTTTTTCTACAGCGTCCCCAGTGGTGGAGAAAAGTATTTAAACCTTTAAGTCCTAAAGTACTGATGATGAGAATACTACAAGTCCCACAGTGATTTTTTTTTTGGACCAAATTTAGCTTTGATTACAGCACTCATTCACCATGGCCAAGCTTATGCAACATCACAACGTTTATTTCCATCATGTTTTTGGACGCATATTGTTACTGAACCCCAATCTGACCACCTCAGATCATAACACTGCCCCCACAGGCTTGAACTATAGGCACTAGGCACAATAGGTAATCACTTCATTCACCCTGATTCATTCATCACTTTAGAACAGGATCAATCTGGACTCATCGGACCGCATGACATTTTCACTGAAATACAGTCTGAGCTGTATGCTCTCAACAGACTGATGGTTTCAGAAATGAGAACCCTCATTGGCCTGAGAGAACTATTTTAATCACTGCAGCTGTTATCCACTGGGTTATGTATTATTACAACAGGTTCCTGTGGAGTCTTTAAAGTTTTGAATTTACAAATCAACATTTAATACCTTAAAGTGTTTAAAATGTATTACATTCACATGGCAGATCTTAAGTTATGTTGCCATAAACTTGGCAACACTTGGCTGTATTGAGTTTAAATGTGTCTGGGAAATTTCCAGCCTGCAAAGAAATTAACATTGGTTTACTCGGTTCCAACCTGACAATTTATATTGCAATTAGGAACCAATTATCACTGGCTTTGTAGACCCCTTTGACAAAAAACTCAGAATGATGGGAATAAAGGCACTGAAGTAAATAAATTTTCCTCAATTGTAGGAGACACAAATTTATGCCAGAATGTGTGAGCATTAAATTATGTTCGATGTAGTCTTCAATTTACCTTGTAGAACCCCTGAGTACAATCTGTAAAATGCACTCAAAGTATAAGACAAAATGGTAGCGACTTTGCAGTGAAATAATTATTATTGTTTATTTTTATATATATATATATATATATATATGTATATATGTATATATGTATATTATTACTGCTTTGTCAATGTCTGTTGCATTTCACTACTGTAGAAATTATTGTTGAGCTCAGTACTTTATCTATTAATTTTAATCGACAGCAGTGCATGATTTTAAAGAAAAAACATATGTTTTCTAGTGTCGCTGTCCTGTGACAACCAACATTCTCAGAGTAACAGGCCTTTTTCCAACTTTGTGACGGTGCATTTTTCAGCTGATGGAAGTGGTGTTTTGAGACGTTTATGTAGCTTAAGGAACTTTTCGCAACTCTAAATGGAACGCTTAATCCAGCAGTATACTGGAGGTTCATTTAAAGAAGGGGGGGATGAACAGGAATAAGTAAATGCACCTGAAATGCAAGTAAAGTAAGTTTATAGTTGTATTCTGTTGTTGCTTGATCGATGGGTTTAATAGTATTTTGATGTTGTCAAGCACAGTACTTGGCTCCAACAAATTCCCTATTCATAAATGTAAATGCTCTAAAACTCCATGATCTTGTTGACCTTATTAATACTCTTATCATAATGTATAAAACCCATGCTCGTATGCTCCCCTACAGTCAACAGGAGGTGTTTGAGCCAAGGCCAAGTCATAAGGGGAACTGAAATCTTGGAAGAAAATGAAGTGTAGAACAAACATAAAAAGTCAGTGTATCTGTTAGAGGGGTACATCTGTGTAATAATCTGCTTCAAAACTTAAAAATGTCTTCAGTTTGTGCATTTAAAAGGATGGATAATAACAAAATATAGAACATTAACTAAATACCTAGTTATAGTACAGAAGAACTGAATCAAGTAATGATCATATATTACCTATTTGTAAGTAATTAACACAGACTATCATGATTAGGTGATATTGTTACATTTATTAGTAAATGAATTGTATTTGTAGCAAATGAAGTACATAAAAATGTTGTAATTTATTTAAATCTGGGTGTGAGGTGACTATAAAAGTGTAGTGAATGGTTTGCATGGATGTTTTTTTGTCGTAAAAATGTAAGAAAAAAAAAAGTTGGCAAGACAAAGGAAGCTGAATTAAATATTTTATAAAAAGGGGGTGGAGTCTATAAGTTAAACTTTTTCCCACTCCTTTTTTGTGCACCCAGAATTTTGTTTGTCGTATTTTTATTTGCTTGAAATGGAAAATAAACAAACTGAAAATGTTGTAATGTCTTCCCCAGATTGATGAAGATCCCAGTTTGATCCCTGAATCCACTCAAGGAGGAACCTTCAACTTTGATCCAGCCTCTAACATGCAAACAAAGGAGTTCAATTTCTAAAAGCCAGGAGGTTTGGTTCAACCAGCTGCACGGGTACTCTGTAATCACCCTAGACATTCATCCATCTCTCCTCCAACCTGGCAACCTGGTACCGAAGGATTTACTTAGCTTCACTTCAACATGGAAACTCACCACTGAAGGATTTACCCACCCCCACCTCTGCACTCCGGGGTGTTCTTTTTTTTTTTTTCTTCGGTTTTGGGTATTTTTTTTTTTTTTTTCCTTTTAAGTGGTCGTCCTTCACCGCAATGTTGCATAGGAGTCCTGGTCATTTGGTGAGAACCATCACTGTCTGGCAACGTGCATCAGGAGCGTTGTCGGCATTCTCAGCCAGTGCTTCTAAATATCACACAATATGAAAAGCAGAAGGAAAAAAGCCTTCACGGCAAGTATTAATTGCCAAATGTCAAGTTTTCACAAGATTTAAGAAAACACACCATTTTCAGACACGAAACACACACACATACTCACTTTTTGAAACGTAAAATTCGTGTGCATACTTCTGTTGGAAGTCATCATATCACTTATGGGGAAGAAATACTGCTGTTTGTTTGTGGTTTATTTTTTGTGCTTTCCCTCCCCTGGATTGTCCTCTGGTGTTACTTCACCCACGCGCACGCACACACACACACACGGACATACAAGCGCACATCAACACAACAAAGTCGCACAGATTCTTGATGGCCGGGCACCCCCAATAACCCTCTCTTACCCCAGTTTAAAGAGTTAATCCCAGAGCTAAGCCATGATTAACCACGGACCCCCACTGCCCTCCCAGGAACGTCCTGGGGCAGGTGGATGGGTGAAAGGGCTCCAAGGCAAAAAAAACAAAACAAAAAGAGGACTCCGTGGCAAACTGACTGACGGGACTTCTGACTCAATGACGTCACCTTTTTTTAACGTGACCTCTGTCGAATTCTCAAACTTTATCTTTTAAATAAATCATCGTAAATGTGAAGAAAATGCCATAAATCTTTTTTCTCCAGTGCATACAACTGCTCGACCTGCTTACTGCCTGCTTCTGATTGAGCAGAGTGAACGCAGTTATGTTTTTTTGGGGTTTTTTTTGTTTGTTTTTTAAACGGATGTGAAAACCTGCTACGGGAGGAAGCACCTATGAGTGAAGGCGCAGAGACTAAAGGAAGAGGAACATGTCAGCTGTAGCGTTCATCCCCCTACAGGACATCCATTTCTGCAGCGTGAGCTCAGTCACATACAGTGATCAAGTGAGCTGTTTGCGTCGGACTCCCCTGTAATGTGAAACTTGGGAGGGGGGGGGGTTTTAACAAAAACAACATCGAGCTAAGATCGACATTAATTATCTGACTTTACACATTTTATTTCTTTTTAAATGCTCTTTGATTCAAATATTTTTCAGTTTTCTGTTTGAGCTTCTTCTGGTTGAGTCTGTGGAGCTTCCATATGTAGGGTTAACGTTTGTTTTCTTCGGTCTTATGCACACGTCTGAGCGGCATCTCGATGTCTGCCTGCAGAAAGGGACCTATACTCACTGAAGACTAAACTTATATATAAGGAGTACAGGTCCTGGCCTTTATAGTACTTAACTACTTTGGATGAAGAGGTCACATGTCGTCACCGATTTGAAAAATTGTAGAAAAAAAAAAAATATGATGTGTATCTCTCTCCTTGCCATGTAATGAATATATAAATATATTTACATAAAGCCTGTACAAAGCTGCTGCAGCTGACAGTCATTGGATGGACAATAACCTTACTGTCACAGATGGCTGGGGAGGTTTTTTGTTGAAGCAATATTTTCTTGTTACGTTGTTCTTATTTTTGACTTGCATATGTATTGTGATGACATGCTGATAAATTGGAACAGGCTTTTTTTTTTTTTTGTTTTTGTTTTTTTTTTGTTTTTTTCCTTGTTTCCTCTTAGTAGTGGTGACGGGATATTTAAAGTGTACCGTCCCATGTCCCTGTTGGGGTTGGGGTTTGAGGTGTCGAAACTGTGAGCCCAGCCCCGGTCTGGAAGACTTTCTGATCCTCTGGTTGGCTGCTAACTACTGAGAGGGGGTCAGAACAGGGGGTCACACTGGGGTTTTAAATATTGGGCGGGGGTTGTTACGTGCACCCCAGGCTTCTTTTTGGGACTAGCTGTTTATTACTGAACAAAAAACTATAGAGAGGGTGTACAGTCATGAACTAGCAGACTAGACCGAGCCACTTTAAAGATTTACAATTTCGTTGCCTTGTATCCGCATTGGATACAAGCTTATGTTTGTTGCAAGATTTTTACTTGCTAATGAAAAGTTGTTTTAGATAAAATAATAGGAGAAAAGCAACAGACAGCGTTTTGGCCTCTGATTGTTTATATCTTTTTATAAATTTTAGATTGAATTCTTCTCTTTAAGGTGGCTCATTGATGCTTTCAACTCTTGTGCATATTAAAGACAAGAATGAGTTGAAAATCATTGTGCCTTTTGTTTTTTCATTTCAACAGAACTAGGTTTTATTCAATAAGGTGATGATTTTTGAGCAACTGGAGAACTCTGAAATGGGAGTGGAGGGTCCAGTCAAATGTGTTTGGAGTTTGACATGGGAATGGTCAATGCTGCTCTCTGCTGTTGAGAGTAACCGCTCCTCTCTAATCTTATTCACTGAACATTGTAACACACCATCTCTCCCACTCATACCCCCAAAATACCACAGCCATCATTGCCATATTTCAGTCAGGGGATTTTGATATCATTTCCTCTCATCTCGCCCTCAGGACATGATCTGTGTTTCTGATCCTTACCAAAATAAACTTGCTGTTTAGCCGTTTGATCCTTCATGCTTTCAAGTGTTGTGATTCGCACATGACTCTCAGTCAAATTTTCAATGCTGTGGCGTGGGTGTCCATGTAGATATTAGCAGATTTAGCTTTTTTGTGTAGGAGGAAAAGCCAGTTGTGTTTTTTGTTTTTTTTTTTTTCTTCAGAGATTAGATGTTTTTATCCTTTTCGGTTTATTCTCTGGAAACGCGTCCCCTCCTCTCCAGAGTAAACTGACAATCACATCTGCCCAAACACAAAATTTGGCACTGACACAGACTAATGTGTTTTTGTGGCCCATCCTTTATGACATCCATAACCAAAGGAGGGTCACGGAGGATTTCATTTATTTGGGTTGCCAAAGACATTTGCATTTAAATGAAACTTTAACTCTTTTCCCCCATAAAGACGTGATTTGACGACCATTAGAACAGGTTCAGTTTTTTTTAAATGTAACGCGATAGGTGGAGGTGACCACAACCCATACTAGGACAACAAATAGGATTAAAGAATACATTTTCTTAATTTTTTCCTTTTTTTTTATATTTTAGTTTTTTTGTTATTTTAAAAATACTAAAAATGAGAATACTTTTTCTATATTTTTCTTAATTAATTTTGTATTTTAACTTAATATATATTTTTATTTAAAAAAAACAAACTAAACATAATTTAAAAATTACTGTAATAAATTTTCAGTTTTTGCCTTGAAGTTTGCCAAAGTGATGATTGTAGCTGCTAGAAAAAGAAACAACACCCCAGAAAAACTAAATGCTGCATGGGTAGAACTAGTAAATATATATGGGTTGTTCTTAGTAGGTGTCCAAGAGGGAAAGTTAAGTGTACTTTTGATAGCACTTCCTGATGGTATTCAGTAAGAATAAGTCTTTAAAGTCTTAAATTTACAAATTTGTGCTTAATACTTTTTTTTTTTTTTTTTTACTAAAAAAGTATTTAAAAGGTATTGTAATGGCTATTTGTCCTCAAAATTAAACCAACTTTTAAGTATCTGAACTTAAGACTTTTCTATAATTCAAATAACCACTTGATGCACCATGGGTTTGTGGTTTATGCAGTTGGGAAAACTCAATGTTCATTCCAGATATGAATTTCAGGTGTTTTATTTGTAAGATTTGCAGAAAAACAAGACTTATTTTACTGTCTGTGCTGCTCATCCTGTCATGCAGACTGCGATTCTCTGTGACTTAAAAAAACATAGACCCACCCAGGTGTCCAGTCTGAACCAATATGAAAAACAAAGCCAAAGGTGCTAAAAAATCAAGGGAAAAAACAAACATGAAAGTAAAATATATTCTAAATACAACAATGTAAACAAGCAAAAATACTAAACTAGTAAAAAAAAAAAGTAAATTAACTTTAAACAAAAACCTAAATAGACAAATGGCTCCAACAGGTATTAAGTTTGATATGGTTGGTCTTAAGTTGTATATCCATAATTTTGTTGGCTGTGTTGTTTAAATGTGTCTGAGAAATGTTCAAGCTGTAAAGAAAGTAACTTTAGTTAACTCTGTTCCACCCTTTAAAACCAGTTTCTTTTGAAATCATGACCCAACTATTACTAGGTGAGGTGTTGAAGTAAATACATTTTCCTGAATTGCCTTACGCCAGTATGTGAAATGGGTATTAAATTCTGTTCTAAGTCTTAAAAAGGCAAATTTATTGTGCAGAAACCTGTAGGAATCCTGATTGGATAGGGAAGATGAGGAATCAGTAGAAAATGCCAGGAACATGAATTTATGCCCAAACTCCATCATAAAAGTACAGGTATATTGCAATTTAAATAAAAAATCTGTAGCTTCCTTGGGATAAAAAATATGGTAAGCACTGCTTTTATGATGCAGGTTAGATCAGGGTATAGGCTTGTACAACTTTATTTTTTCTAGAGAATGTTATTTATAGGTTAATTTGTCGCAGCAGTGAGTGTTTTTAATACTTGAAAATCTGACCTGAGAACTTGTTTTTGTTCAGCTGCATAGGCTCAGTCTGCCTTGTAGGTGATGTCAACTCCATAGTTAAACAGAATGTGTGCAAAATAAGATAACAGGCCTACGAGTGAAACATTAACACTGTTTAACCTAGATTCAGGCAGCAGAAACAGAAGAGAGTAATTGATTGGCTCTTGAAACTTACATCCTTAGAGTGTAGTGCTGTAATAATGTATTTAAACAAACAAAAAAACTAATCCTAAATGTTATGTCATAGTGTCTTCACAAAACTCCTCTGGATGAAAGGAGGGGAGAAATGGTAAGAGTGTCATGTGATTGTATTAACCCTCACAGATCTAATCAGAGACCAAAAGCATCTACTAATCTGAAATGGTTAATGTTTTTTAAAGGACTAACCGTATCAGTAGTAATGATAATTTAGGTAAAACGCAATTTGTTATTTTAATGGTCATTACATAGGATCCATTTAGATGTTCAGAGGCTCCACAGTAGCCATAGAAACTCATTTTCTACAACATTGATTCACCAGTAAAACCCGTGTAATTTGGCAAATCATAGTGGTTTCCAATACTTGTTTTTATGTTCAGTTAATGTGTTTTGCTGGAAAAAAAAAAGTTACTATCCTCAGTTTTTTCAGTTTTGATAAAATAGCCTTTGAATTACTCTGAACTTTTATAATCTATGGTTTAAATATAGGAAAATACTGGATTTTTCTAGAAAAAATATTAGAATAAATTATAAATCTCCCAGGAAATCTTAAATGTGCAAAATATATATATATTACTTTGAAGTCGCTACAAAATAGTTTGGGTATTTGAGGGTTAAGATTGAGAATGTGCCACTATAACTTTTTAATGAGCTGGAAATTTTTTGAGGAAAATTTCTAACAAGTAGCACTAGATTATCAAACAGAGTGTAAATGTAAAGTGCTTATTTATCATTAGACTATACATGAAAAAGAAAAGGAGAGGAAATCAATAGTATACATTTGCTATAAGACAAGAGTGACGGGCTAAAATAAGATGGTAAAATATGTTTCAATTGTACCTGTTATGACATTTAGATAAAATTCGCAAATACAAAAAGGATATTGAAACTAGAATAAAACTAAAATCATTATTTCGTCTCGTGTCATTACAAATGGGGGTAATCGATTTCGTTCTAGACGCTCATCCATCGATTAGTTTAGCCTATTAGGTCACGTGACAGTATTTTTTTTTCCATTCACTTCCGCAAATAATACAGCGGAGCAGCTCGGCCGCTTCAGAAAGTGAAAACAACCGCCGCGGACAGCCGTGTGTCATAGTGAAACCGACCGACAGAGCCTTCAGCCACCGCGGACACACACCGATTTAACAGGTAGGTTAAACAGAAACCTTTGCGTTATCTTCCCAAGTCAGTGAGAGCCGTTTTTCTTCCGCCTTCAACAAATCCGCATCTCCGCTGAAAAACAAGTTAGCCCAGATTAGAGCGACTTTCCGCTCGGATCAGTCTAGTAGCAGCTCCGTCCGCTGGGCTCTGTTGTGTCAGCCGAACACTTTGCTGAATAATTGTATTTGTAACAATGGACAGACAGCTGGATAACTACTGACACTTTAACATAGATACAAGTAGGAGTAGTACAGCTATCCTTCAGCTCATAGATGCTGAACTTTAACCCAAACAGCTGCTAGAAACCAAAAGCATCTACGGATTTTAAATGTTTAATGACTTTATAGCTAGTAATTGATGGATTGATTTCGAGCTTGTGCACTCCATCTACAGTGTTGTTTCAATTCACAAGAAGACAGAAATAATATAACGTCCACATATTATATACACACATCATTATGGGTACACAAGTATACATACATATATACAGTAAACAGCTGTTAACATACAACCCTAGTAGCCCAAAAAGGAGTGAGAAGTAAAAATATTAAAAATTCAGTATAATAACAAAATATAGAACATTATCTAAATATCTAGTCATATATGGAAGAATAAAATGAATTACTAGACTGGATTACTTTTCTGAAAATAATTTAATTTCCACAGAAAACTACAAAATATAAAGTAGAATATGATAAATCATGATAAATCATTTAGTTAAGGCAGTTAAGGTGAAGAGAAAAACACCATTGATGCTGCCACATAAATCGCACTCGGTGTTTAAGGTTTAAACACCCATAATGTCAGACATCCTTAAGCCCTTGAGTTCATAAGCTGTGTTCACCAAAACACTGTGGTGAGTCCAAACTGCTGTGGTACCTGCAACGCATGAGAAAAACAAAACACCCAAAACTGCTCATTGAAGTGAATTAACAAAGACGAGGCCTGAAGTTGGAAGAAACCTTGACAATCTTTTTTTTTTTTCTGGATTAATCATAAATTAGGTGGTCATGTGACCAAATTCTGAAAACAGCAGTTCACATCCAGAAGTAGTTCTTATGATTGAACAGTTTTCCTCCCATGTTGTGTATTAACATAAAATAATAACATGAGCAAAAGTCTGTGCTTGAGAAGGGCCTGTGTCTAAATTATTTGTCAACTTGTTATATTGATACAAGACAGTACAACAGAAGTTTATTTAACTGAATAAACCCTGAATGGAGTCTTACACTGGCTGGATTTTCTGTTGTGATGTCTCTTATGCTGTTCATTCATATGTCTTATGAGCTGTGACATATTTTTACCTGACCATTACAGTAACACTTATGTAATACTAGGTCTTCGTTTGAATCTTCTTTTACCAAGCATTTTGAGTGTGGAACATATTTTCCAGAATACCATTTGCTGCAGACATAGACCTCATAAGAACTTGTGCCAAAACCAATGTATAATTTTTGATCTAAGTGTAAATTAAATTGAAAATATTATGATTAGAGGAAATAAAATTGAGCACATTTACATGAAATGAGTGTCTGGTTTCTCTCCTTCATTCAGGTCAGTGTGTTGACCAACTACGTCACCTTTTGACTATATTTAATGTGGTATTATTATTATTATTGTTGTTGATTAAAATGGAATTCAAGTGGTCAGTGTCTGACTGAGAAACTATGTCAATCAGTCTTTTTCCGTACCAGCTCTGATTTATTGGAGCCAACATCGCACCACATGACCCAACTTTTCTCTAATCTCCTCCCTGAGATTATACTAAAGTCTGTATCAACATGAAACTGTTCAAGTCCAATGTCTCGCTCAACCAAAGTGACTGAATAACTTGAATTCACAGTAAATGTCTATAATCCAGTATGTGAACTAGGGCTGCACAACATATTGAAAAAATATTGCTATTCCAATAATGGAGTGTGTAATATTCATATTGCAAAGGCGTCCAATAATTTCTGTATTTGTTTATTTTTTTCATTAATTTTCTGTTTTACACACCATGGGGTACCAGAGTGGTTTTCTCTACCACTCCAGTTTATCTGGTATAACAACTCAAGTAATGCTACTGCTGTTAGCTGAATGTAAGTTTACACATGTAAACTTTAATGTCAACATTAAAAGATGTGAATATTTTCAGAGCACAACTTTGGCCAAGGCCTGAACACTTATTTTTATAGATTTATTAATTTTCTGAACCCGCTTTATCCTCACTAGGGTCACGGGGGTCACATGGAGCCTATCCCAGCTACTTAAG